>QEOY01000271.1:0-40954 GCA_003123805.1 Juglans sigillata | reverse complement strand
AACACCCATCCTTTTACACCAAATAGTCTCAAATAATAATCCAAAACAGTCTCACAATTCATCCAAAATCATACTCCTCACATCCAGAATTCCAACACACTCTACACCAATCCAACAAATAAAACATCAACTCAAAAATAAATGTCAAAATTCTTCTACTGAAAATGCTAGTGGTCTGCGCAAAGAGGAATTAATGTCTAAGTGTGATACACGGCCAAACAAAGCAGCGTGTGTGTGTGCGATAGACAAACCGAAGGAAAGAAAATAAGAGGGTCTATGGAATGTGTAACAGCAAGTATAAGAACAAAATTAAGAGTAATATCAAAGAGTGGGCGGATTAGTTACCGAAAGTAAAAATAAAACAAATACTCCAGAGGATAGCTCCAACGAAGGCAGTATTCGAGACTCACGAAACGCTGCACAAAGCCGAAACCCAAAGGAAGGAAATTTACAAAGTCATCTAAGAAGCACAAAGAAGCAACAGAAGGGAGGAGAATAACTCGTTACCGTGCAACCAAGTCAGCGGCGCGAGGCTTGAAGACCCACGGAGACAGCAGCGCCAACCAAACCGGAATTCTGTGTAGAGAAATAAAAAAAAACTGGGTGTTTCAAATGTGATGCGGGAAGGAGTTTCTGGGAAAGAAATTGCATAAACCGAAACAACGTGGGGACGAGGCCCGCGAGATGGAGAAGTTTTCGGAAGCAGGGCAGCGGGGAGGAAAAGAGAAGGAAAAAAAAGAAAAAAGGAGAAGAAACTGACGGAAGAAAAGAAAATTCAAATGAGAAGAGAGACACTTACCAAAACGACGCCGTCCGATTCCCTCAACTAGCGATCATGGGCTAGCTTCGTGCGTCCAACTGGTTTCAACAAAAAAGGCTGGGCCTAGAGCCCGGTTATTACACTTGCAGTCGTGAGTGTGCAAGCGTCGTGCAGTCGCTTTGAAAAAATTGAATAAATATGAGACTCACATGAAAAAAAATTAATTTTTTAATAATAGACCCTACTTTTTTTCAAAGTGACTGCACGACATTTACACATTTTACGACTGTATGTAGCATTACTCCTGTCGTAAAATATTAGTTGGTTGTAAAATATTGTAAGAGCGTTATTATTCCTTCTAGAGAACAAAATTAGATAGTGATAATAGAGACACATCTCTTTTTACAAATTTCATTACAATTTAGTTTTGAATGAAGTTCATTTTTCTAAAATAATGATACTCTTACATCTCCAATTTACAAAACGACCTATAAAAATCTCTGTTTTACAAAACGGTTTATAAAAAATAAGAAAAATTCTATTTATCATTCTTACACCACACACCACAGATGATTTATTATCTTTTAATTTTTTCTCCCTCAATAAGTATATGGGGTAGAGATGATATGTAGAACAACTCAATTCGTAATTTAGCAGAATGATTACTAGCAAATCTCAAAAATATTTGTCATTTTTCTTTCCAGATTGTTTCAGTTTCTTGTAGGACAATAGGAGTAATTAATAATTGCCGGCAATGGGTAATTCATATAATTCCTCCGTTCCCCTAATTATTATCTACGTACATATGTTAGATCATTTGACTTCTGATCTCCATTTAATTTTAAATATATATTATATTTTTAATCCTCTTTTTTTTTTTTTTTTTCTTTTTTTTTTTTTTGTTTCAATCGTAAGATAGTCAAGAATATTTTCATTTGAATGTATTCATTATTAATGTGGAACCTTCTTTTTAATTATCTAATGAATTAAACATAGTGCTTACCCTTTGAACAAGAACAAAAATTAATAGACAGTTTCCTAGATTATTTTAGTTTCTTGGAGAGACTATAATTGAAACAACCTCAACAATTGCAAAATGTCTAGGATTCGTCACCCACGTATATACACAAGAAAACGTTGAATATAGGACTCACACAACATGATGTCTTGCTAGGTATAGGACCCAGCATGCACACGTATAAAACTTGGAAATTAAAGAGTAACAAAAAGATCAGATCACGGATCATGCAAATATATATATTCAGAATATACCACAAAATGATATGGTTTGTCTAGGTATATGATATCGTACTGCCTTCTCATCCGTATGTGTGGCTAATTCCGTACTGCATCGATCGATCTAGATATGCAGCACTCAACTAGCTAGTTAGATCTTCTCTTTCTCAGAATGTACGCGGCAATTACTTTTCTGGCCTCCAACCATTTCAGTACTTACCAATATATGCTTTTCGATCTCTTTCAAGTCTCAATCCTGGACCCAATGCATGCATGGTCCCTGCATGGAGTGTCCAACAATGAAAGAAAGCTAGCTAACTAGCTAGCTAGTTCATGTACTCGGCTTTTTAATTACGTACCTCATCAGCAAGGCGCTGGAGATTTGGATTGATTTTTTTTTAATGGGCAATCAATAATTGATGAATTTTGTCAATTCGGGAAATTGGGTTCACTACAGCAAATTAAAAAGACTATTTGGGTCGATTTTGTTTTGAAACAAAATGAAAATCGTCTCAAAAAGTGAGATTTAGAGACAAATTTTATATTTCGTGACAAAAAAACAATGTAAGAACTATACCGTTCGAATGTAATGTTTTAACGTTCGGACGGTTAAATTTAACCGTTTGAATGTACAATTTTCACTGTTCGAGTGATGAATCAGCACTGTTCAAATGTTATTTGTAGGGTTCGAACGGTGATCATATGTTTTTTTTTAGAAAATTATATTTCTATTAACTAGTAATTATAAGAAATTTATCAATTGAATAATAGGAATAATATAAATCAGTAATTAGTTTAGAAAATATAAAATAATACTAATTCGTAATTAAATATTGAATTTACAAAACACTAAATATTGTTCATTCTAAAAATAAAAAATAAATAAAAAAAAGATGTAAAGTACTAAGACCCCAACTCTTTGCACACTTCCTCGACTGCAGGTAAGCGTTCCTCTATTTGTGTCAGTCGAGTACTGATGGTGACCTGAGTCGCAGACATGGCATCCAGCATCATACATAACTGACAGATGCTAGCAGTAATCTCTGTACGAAACTCAGACACAGCATAACGGACCTCCATACGCACCGCATCGATCACCGCTGATGTCTGTCCATTGATCGATGCACGCACGATCTCGATCATATCCTCACGAGTAGCGCTGTGTACTGATGCCTCGGCCTGTCTGGATGTCTCAGTAGCCAATACTCCATGATCTCCTGGTCGGGTCTGGAACATGTCCACGAAGACAAAGTCTCGAGTGTCCCGTGCTGCGTGAGAAGGTGGTGTTGTTGATCTGTCTCATTGGCTCCCGTTTACACTCGGCAACATCAAGCACGACACCGACAAATAGCAGAAATCGGGTGATTAGGATCCGGAATGGCAGTTTATCCGTCGAAATGTACCTAGACTTTGATCAAATCCTATCGAATATATACCCCACCAGGTTCGATAGGTTTGCCACGAGCAACCTGTATCATAAATTTTGTCCGATCAATGCCAACCTCTGTCTTGTGCTGCCGAGGGTCAATATTGTTGGCGATTCTCAAATTCAAGATCTTGAAGAAAGAAGATAGATCTGTCTATTTGATGCTCTTCATCCCATCATACGGGAGAGCATTTGGACCAACAACCAAATCCCTCACCTCATGATCTACAAGGGTATCGACCTCATCTATATAAACCGGTGCCTCCTCCTCAGTTGTCTCCATCTCAGCTGAAGGATCAGATTCTCTAGGCACCACGTTCGAACGTGGTATCGTTCAAACATCTAAAACAAAGTTCGAACAATTAATTAATTAATAAACTTGCTTGGTTCGTGTCGTTTGAATGCCCTACCCAGCATTTGAACGGTATGCGGATGAAACTCAACGACGACGTTAAGTCGACTCAGCCATTCAAATCCCTAGAATCCTTCGATTCCATGGATTTTTCCACAAAGTAATACAGAAAGACTTAAATAAACATTCCTACAATGGATTTAAACAAATCTACGGTGAGTATTGATGGATAAATTGTTTTATCCTAATTTAAACAAATAATCCATTAAAAGCCTAAATTTAAAAGGTAAAGTGGTTAGAAAAATAGCATACTGGTGCTTAGAGGAAGAGGCTTCGACTGGGTATTGTTCGCGGCGGCGACAGAGGCTTTAAACGGCGGAGATGAACGCTTATGTTGGAGAAAACGATGTTTTGTGAGTGGTTCAGCGTCCGTGAAAATGACTATTTGAGACAACTTATATATGCAAGACCATTCGAACGGTTAAATACGTTCGAACGGTTTACTTGAATACATTTAAATACTATACTAATATATTAACATATTATATTTTAGTTATAATCTAATTAGATGACACTATATATGATACTATATATATGTTATCTATAGTTTAATATATTAACATATTATATTTTAGTTATGGTCTAATTAGATGACACTATATATGCTAGTACTATAGATGACACTATATACGATACTATATATATGTTATATATAATTTAATATATTAACATATTATATTTTAGTTATGGTCTAATTAGATGACACTATATATGCTAGTACTATAGATGATACTATATGTGATACTATATATATGTTATATATAGTCTAATATATTAACATAATATATTTTAGTTATAGTCCAATTAGATGACACTATATATGATACTATATATATGTTATCTTTAGTCTAATATATTAACATATTATATTTTAGTTATAATCTAATTAGATGACACCCATGGTTTGCTCAAGATCCGTGTAATGTGCCACTTGAGTTAAAAACATATGGATTTATCCGTTTGGGAATATGAGTACTAGTCACAGTACTTGGCCAGTTGTTCTTATGCCGTATAATCTACCACCGTGGAAATATATGAAAGATCCATATTTCATGATGAGTTTGCTCATTCTAGGTTCGATATCACCGGGAAATGATATAGACATACACTTACAACCATTGATTGCAGAATTGAAAGATATGCAGGAGAATGTGTGGAGGAGAGTTCGAGAAAGGTCAGTGGTACGTGCTGAACAATTGCCCTGAGATAAATAACCACTTGAAGTAAGTTATAATTTTTTCTTAATTTAAATTCGCTCATTTACTTTAAGAAAATTCTAAGAATATAAAAGATTTGTGATAATCATCAATTTCAGTGATCATATTAACGTGCTCAAAGAACTGGGAGTAAATTATATAAACTAGAAACATGGAGAGGTGTTCTCGAGATGGTTTGAACAGCGGGTAATGACATTGCATATACTTTACTCAATAACCAATGAAAAAATATTGATTTAAATTTTGATATAATGTATGCTTTACTCAATATGTAGGTTGTACAAATGCATGTGAATAATTGAAACGATATATCGGATGAACTGTATGCATTGGCATGTGACCCATCGAGACGCACTACTCGATATTCTGCATGTATTTCTCTAGGAAGTAGGTATCACACAATGGATCGAGATTATTATAGAAAAATTTAAAATAATAGTGTCCTAGTCGAAGGAAGTCATGATGGAGAAAATATTGATTTCTCTAGGGTTATTGTCGATATAATTAGAATGAAATATTTGGGGGAGCTTGCGATGTATCTGTTTAAGTGTGATTTGTGGAATTTAAGCAATCCTCGTACTCGAGTCTATGATGATGAATATTTTTTATGTGTTAATACATCAAAAAAATAGTATGAAGATGATCATTTTATTTTCACTTCTCAAACATCTCAAGTATTCTAATTAGATGACCTGGAACTAGGAAATCAATGGTGAGTAATACAAAAATATTCTCCAAAAAATATATATGATGATATCCCTCAAGCAGAAGGATAAGATGAAGAAGAAAATGACCCCTCTACTAAAGAAGAATACCAAGAGAGTTAACCCGCCTTAAATTTATTTATGGATTTGAACCAGTATGAGATGATTTCATTAAATAGAGAATATATTTAGCCTGAAATTGTTGATACGACAATTGAGAAAAATGTTGAATCATCTGAAGTATCTACAGATAATGAGAGCGAATTGTCAAATGAAACTAATACAGATTATGATTGACCAATTATGTGTTAACATTACACTTGATGACAAATGTTTTACTTATTAAATGTATCAGTAGTTTGAAATTATGCCACCAAAGAGGAAGGAAGTTTGCAACTCATCTCCACCTGTTCCTAGCTCTCCTTCAAACTCACCGTTAGAGATTGACTCAACAGAACAAAGTTAAAATCTAATACTCATAAAAGTTATTAATTAAGGTCCTATAATAGATATATAATAGAGATTGGTTACAATGTTATATTTTATAGAGTTCTACAGTACAATCTTGTCAAGGTCGAGGCACTACTAGAGGCGTGACGTTGGAAAAATATCGTAAGATTGGTAAGATCAAGGTTAACATTCCTGACGAACATACTGGAGGGTAAGGACAACCAGCAGCTTGGCTTGCATCGCATGTGAGTGCTCTTATACAAACTTATGTACCTTTGGCAACAACTTCATGGAAGAAAGTCCCCCAAGATGTTAAAGAGCATATCAAGAAGCGTTGTTTGGTAATGTTTAAAACATTGATTTACTATAATAAATTTCTGTATTTTACTTAAATTTAGAATATTATAAATGATAATATGTTTGTGACTATTTTTTTCAACAATGATTTCGAATTAAATTTTGGTCAGAGAGAGGAGCGTAAGGCTGTGGAAGAGCTTATGGGTAATGCATTCCGCAAATATAAGGCAATGTGTCATGAGCCTTATAATAAGTTTGAGAAGAAGGAAGATGCACGCTAACATTCTTTTCAGGATGTCCGACCTTCTGAATGGGAAAAACTTTGTAACATGTTTGATTATCCATCATATCAAGTATAATTAAATTTTATTTTACTTGTCCTATTTGTCATTTCGCTTCATAATATTTTCAATTTCTTTGCAGGAGCGAAGTTCTATAAACAAAACAAATAGATTAAAATTGAAGATTAATCATCATGCAGGCTCAAGATCTTTCTGTCGCCTCTCAAAGAAATTGGTATTGTTATTTTTTTTATTGGATATAGTTAATTATTTGGATAAAATATAATGACTATATATCTTAATACATATTTATTGTAGCAAGATTCAGGTACAGTTGTGATCTGACAAAATTATATGTTGTATCGTACACTGATCATAATGGAGAGTGAACTCATCCTGATGCCCGTAAAAGTTATGTAAGTATTATAACCTATTTTAATTAAATATATTAGAATATTTATGACAATGTTAATTCTTTATCTTATATATGTCTAGGATAAAATGATTGCCCTACGTGTTGAATCTAGGTCAAATCAAAATTCCTCAACAAGTGATATTGATATTTTTACATAAGTCCTGGGTCAACGTTCAGGATATTTGAGGGGTTTGGGTCGCTATGTAAAGCCTTCTCCCTCTTCCTCTTCTTCCGGGTTTACATCTATGACTTATATTGTGCTAGAGAATGCAAATTTTAGAATTAAAGAATTGACTGTAAGACAGCATGAGTTAGATGCTCAATTGGCGAAACAAGCAGACATGAAGATGCGTATTAAACAACATGGAAGACAAAAAGAAGAGTTCAGAAGACAGATGCAACTCCAAATGCAACAGCTTATGCAACAGTACAGGCCTCCAAGCAACTGATGGCCTTTTACGTAGATATTTTGGGATTATCTATTTATATACGAACAATGCCAGTCTCACAGTTATTTATTTAGTTCGCATTTATTATAAAACTTTTGTGTGCATTAAACATTTTTTAATATATTTTTTCAAATATTATGAATGTCTATTTGGTTTTTTATTATTGAGTTTAAATAAAATAGTTATTGTTCGAACAACCACATAACATTCGAATGCAATTTATTAAATTGTTCGAACGATCACATAACGTTCAAACGCCATTTATTTTCATAGCATTCGAACATAACTTTTTCCATTTGAATGCTTATACCTCTCGATCTGTCCCTTTAATGTTCGAACGGAAAGCTAAATTTATACCGTTCGAACAGGTGTATAATTTATTTTTGTTCAAATGCATTTTGTAATCGTTCAAACAAATTAATCCTGTTCGAATCTAAAATTGTACGAGTTCGAACGATATTCTGGGATGAATTTCAACCTCGACAAAAGTAATTCCCCATTCAAACGTTTTCAAACGGTTTCCTTCAAATTCGTCCCAAAATATATTTTTTTGGATGAAATGGTATTTTCGTCCCCAAATATCTTTAGGGATAGTGTTGTTGGAATGAGCTCGGGACAAATTTTTTCGTCTCAAAAAATATTTTGTGACAAAATGACTATAATTTGGGACGAAAAATTTTGACCCTAGAGAGCCTTTTTGTTGTGGTGGTTCGAGATATTATACTTTCTAGTCAGTATGTACAATTTATCATTCACATTATTTAAATGATAAGATTTAATTTAGAGGATTAAAATTTTAAAACTTTTCTTTTAAATCAAATTATAACAATAGGTAAGCACTTTTTTTTTTTTTAAATGGAGGTTAGGCCTCCTTATTATTACTCATCCTCATCAAGGCTAACGAGAAACCGTGTTAACAAATAGTGAACATGAAACCTTCCAACCAATACCACAAAAATACAAAATGGCATAAACCAAGTAAAAACGGAGAAACTGCTATACAAAATCCTTAGGACCAAATGGAGAAACATACCCCTTATCCAATCGAAAAAAACCTTTGACATTTGAAGGGAATTCAAATCTTTGATGCCAAACCTTACAAACCCCTGAAGCACCGAGTCATGCACAACCATCTGCCAAGGAATTACATTCTCTGTACATATGCCAAACCCATAAGCAAAGACCATCTATCAGATTAAGCAATTCCTCCCAATAATCCTCCAAGTACCAGAGGCCACATATCTTCTTCCTTAGCCATTTAATCACCAACATAGAGTCCATCTCAATTTCTACCTTTTTAAGATCCAAAATCTCACAGTTCGGAGACCTTGCAGCAAAGCCATAAATTCTGCAACATTATTAGACTGCACACCAGTTGACGTAGAGAAACCAGAAATCAGATTTCCACTATCACTACAAGAAATTTGACTTTTAGGATACGAATTTCGTCTCCAAAAAGGCCTGAGCTACTAAATTCATTCTAAAGGATAAATATCCATTCGAACAAGATATTTTGTGATGAACAAAAAATGTCTTAAAAAAAACTGTTCAAACAAAACAAAATAGATTCGAACATCGAATTAATGTATGTTCAAACAGTATATAATCTGTTACAATAATAATATTGGTGAGAAATTAATTTATTTTTCCTAGGGAAAGTTAATAATTGTTCGAACTTAAATTTATTTGTTTGAATGGACATTTTTTTCATTAATTTTTTTATCATCATTAATTTGTGCATATATTTTTTCCATTAAAGTAATGAATATTTTTTCCGTTAATTTGTTATCATTTTCAAAATAAAAAAATGTGTATATATCATATATTATGATTTGTGGTTAGTTAAAATATTTATAAATTCATAAATTAATTTTATGTAATTAATTTCAAAACTTAGTATTTCTTTTATGTTAAATTTATATAAATTTAAATTTAAAGATAGTATCATTTTTTATATTATCATGAATGACAAGTAAAATGAAAAAAATAAACAAGGTTGCAAACACAAAAAATAAAAACCATACATTCATTATATCCCAAATATATAATGTTCAATACAACAAATAAAATTAAATAATAACTAAAATGATCTATTTGTTAAGTAGATTAGCATCCTCTTGTAACATTTTAATGCATCCATCCAAATCCCTACGCTTCTCTATGATGCGCTCAACGAACAACACAAACAGAGCTCATACCTAATCCAAATTAGCCCCAGGAGGCTGTCTCTCAACAACTGCAGTACAACTAGAAGCTGGATTGGTGGGCATGCCACTAGGTTGTTCTGGTGCAGTCTTCCACAAGTGCCCCTTGCTCTTGTTGAATGTGATCTTGTTAAGGGGCCCCATCTGTGGCGATCTCCGCTCAGTCCCAGACACTGTAACCCCCGATCGGAGTAGGAGATTAGACATTAGCAGTGCAAATGGTAGACTACCTCCACTTGAATAGCGTGACTCCGATCGAATGCGAAGGAAGAAATATAATGCCAGATCAATGGGGTCCCCCCGTGCTTTCCACAACAAAAATATGGCTCGATCGATCCCAAAATCAGTCTTGTATTTTTTCGAATCGATGTTATAGCCAACAATCAAATTCAGCATTCAGCAAAATGCTATGTAATCGGCCTGTTGGATCACCTTGCTCCCATCATATGGAGGAGCCGAAGGTTCTCGCACTAGATGACACACCTGATCGTCTATGAGACTATCATTAGCTAGATCCTCATCGTCACTATCATTCGAACCAGCATCCGGTTCTACATTCTGGGATAGCGTGGAGGATGCGGCCAGTGTGTTAGAATCAGATGGTGCAGCTGCTGGTCCCGGTGTAGCCGCTGCAGGATATGCGCCACCCACACGCGGGATGTCAAGGAACTCAGCAATAATGCAGTGAGAGAAAGTAATACTCACTCCCCAGACCGATAAGGTATAGAGCAAAACATCAACTTTATCCTCTCCCAAGGCACTGTAAAACTCATCGACCATCTCTAGATATGCACTACCCCACTGCTGACAGATCAGTGTCCATCCCCGCTTGGTGAAGATGGACTGTATGCTCCGTCCCTCCCATAAAAGATCGGAGAAGTCAAACAAAATGATCTCACGCTTGACAAGTATAGGCCTCGTCTCCTGAGCACGAGCTGCTCAACTACTTTGGTCGAGCTGATCTCTCACACGTTTCCTTCCGCTAGATGCCATTAGTATATTGTTTAACCACAAGGAAAGTAAAAATATAATTCACCATAATATTTAAATTATATATTGAAGAATTATACTATATTGAACTGAATTGAAATAATTAGTTCGAACGAAACATATTTTATTCGAACTAGTAAAATCTATTCGAATGGACTGTTCTGTTCATTCGAATAGGTAATTTGTGTTCTTTCGACTCAGTCTTGAATAAAAAAACTCAATCTAGATGTTATCCTTTGTTTTAATCGATAGAAATGATTATGGAGTGAAGCCTAATCATTTCTACCGATTATTTTGATGTTATTTCTAAGGAATACACCAAAATGGAAGATTTCGGATTCGAAATCCATAACCCCCCCCCCCCCCCCCAAAACCCAACTCATTCGAACATAAAACCAAACAAAAGACATGGAGACTTGACCTATACCTCTTAGAAGTTCAAATTTAGGGTTGTTACGGCGGTTAAGTGGCTGTTTTCGCGGTTGAGATTAGGAGCGAAATTGTTGCTCTCAACGGCTATTGGTTCGAACTGGAGTATTTTTTTCATTGTATTTGAACTGAGAATATAATGACCATGGCATCTCATTCGAACGGTTATTATACTAATATATTTCTAATTATATAGTAATATATAACAATACTAATATTACAAAGTATAAAAGTATAAAAATAATAATAGTATTATAATACTTTTATTTAATATATTTAGTATATTATTTGTAAATATACTTATTCTATTATGTGTAAGATACTAAGTACTTAGTATAATTACAATGGCTTAATTATATAGCTACTATATATAAATTATGGTAACTATACTCGTATAGTTTATATAATATTATAACACTACCTATAGTTACTAGTTACTATTATAAGTTATGATAACTGTACAAGTTAATATAATTAATATATATTAATAAGTTGTATATGTGGTACTTCTTAGTTATATAACTACTATAGTTTAAGTATTATATATAGACTATATAGCTATTGCTATTATAAGTTATGATAAGTAGTATACAAGTACTTAATATAATTAATATATATAGTACTTATTAATTATATAGCTACTATAGTGTAAGTATTATATATAGTTACTATATAGCTTTAGCTATTATTAGTTATGATAACTATACAAGTTAATATAATTAATATATATAGTACTTATTAGTTATATAGCTACTATAGTGTAAGTATTATATATAATTATTATATAGCTATAGCAATTATAAGTTATGATAACTATAGTTATTATATTTTATATAACAAGGTAACAAGTTATATAAAATATAGTGCAAAATTAGAAATAAAATCATTTAATTAAAATACATGCTTTAATTACTATATATATATAGTTGTTGTAAACCAGCGCCAAGGTAGAGACACTACGAGGGGTGTCTGCATAAAAAAAATAAGGAAAATGGGTAAAATTAAAGTTGATATTCCTGATGATCACATCGATTGTTACATCCTCTTGGTCTAAAATTTTCCAAGATGTGAAAGACCACATCAAAAATTGTTACTCGATAATAAGTTACATCTCAAGCAACTAAGTACATAACATGTTACTTTCAAGTTAATTTGTATTTATACTAATTGTTTATAATTTTTTAAATGATGAGATTGAGTTTAATTTTGGCTGACGAGACGATCGATTAACAGTTGAGAAACTGATATCGAATTCATTCTAGAGGTACAAAGGTCGATATCATGCACACTATAAGAAGTTCAGTACTACAATAGAGGCGCGCCAAAATCCATTCCAAGCAATGCCACCAAACGAATGGGGGAAGTTTGTGATATGTTTGAAGATCATGCTTATCAAGTAATTTCGCTGCTATCTATATTTAATAGTATATGATAGATGTATTAAACATATAGGCATAATATTTTTTTTAGCATCGGAGTACTGTGAACAAAGCAAATAGATCAAATTTAACAATACACCATCATGCGGGTTCTCAATCTTTTCATCGTTTGTCTAACAAAATGGTAAGTTATTCTAGTCCCCATTAAATATTAACATATAATACATTTTTTTTATTTAAGTTCTAACATAGATTTTCCTTTTGCAAAAAAAGAAAGTCCTGCTAACCATAATCTGACCCAATTGTATGCTAAATCACATAAAAATAGTGATGGCATTTGAACCAGTCACGAAGCAGAGACAAATTATGTAAGTTTAAGTTTATTTAATTTCATTGTGACATAACATTTTTGTTACTTTTACTAACTTTAATATATTTTTTTTTTGTAGGACAAGATGATATCTCTTAAGGAAACTGCTTCGAATCTATCTGATGGATCATCTATTAATGACGCTCAGATCCTTTGTCAAGTTCTTGGATCACGTTCTAGATATTTTAGGGGCTTAGGACTTTGCGTGAAATCATCGTCAACACCATCATCCTCTTCTCGAGACTAAGGAATTATGATACCCAGTATTTACGTGTATTTTGATTAAGTAATTATTGCATTTCTTAGGATTATGGCTTTTTTGTTTTAAATTTTATATGATTTACATGGTATTATTTTATAACTTTTAACTGTGAAATTTAATTTAATGTGTTTTATTGTTATTAATTATTGTTCATTATTTAAAACAATCTTTATTTTAAACTAGTTTATTGTTAGATTTTATTATTTTATTTAACTTAGTCACTGTATTTAAATTAGTTTTATTTAAATTTTCGTTTTGAAATCATTTTCGTTTGAACAATTTTGAGACCCCAAGTTGAAAGACTGGATCTCATTTCTTTCCCTCACTTTCTCTTTTTCCCTTTTTCTTTTTTCTCCTCTTTTTCTTTTTCCTCCTTTCTTTTTCTCCTTTTCTCCTTTTCTCCTTTCTTTTTCTCCTACTTTTCTCTTCCTGTGCGCGAGCCCCTCCCCTCTCCCCGTCCATTTTCTTCGTCTGCCCACAATGTTGTCATGCGCCGTCCATGGTCACCACTGTCCCTCCCATTTTCTTCCCCTCCAGCCGGCTACCACCCCGTTTTGTTTTCAGCCCTCCCGCGTTGCTAATCTCCTCTACGCAAGCAGTTTTTGTGCTCTCGCACCGCCGTCGCACAGCTATTGGCCACCATATTTTCACCAGAACACCAACAGCCACCTAGCTACCTAACTCACCCATCATCAGCTTCAATCTGCCACCGGTGAAGCCCCTTCCATCTCCATTTCTGATTTGGATATTTTAGTCTCCAACCGCCACCCACGCTGCCACCCACAGCCAATGACCACTACTACTAGCCACACCAACACCTTTAAGCCATTCCCTAACCATCCCAAGTGCAGGTTTATTATTATTGTTTTGAGATTTGAAAAATGTGTATTGGGATTTAAAAAAGTTGAATAGTTTATTACATTTTGTATGAGGATTTGAAAAATGTGTAATGATAAAATGAGATGAGATGAGAATTTTACGTTTTGTCTTTTCTCCCAAACCAACTTCTTTGTCCCCATTCAAAATTGGGTTTTTGAGACCCACGGCCAGAGTCCAAAATACACTATTTCATTGTTATGCTGCCACTTCTAGCATCTCCATGATCATTCGAAAAGTATATTATAGCGCTATAAGTATATTTGCAAAGAACTTTTGATATTTAAATATATTTTTGAGCTAACTCATACTTACTGTGAACTGGTTGGTTGTGCCGGACTCAGTCCGAGGAGTAAGGAGGTCGGTTGGATTGGTGGATGGAGTTGTCATGTGAGTGGATTATGCTAGGATTTGTTGGCCGTTGGATATTTGTGTCGGGTCTTGTACATTTCATAATTGCATGCATGCTCATGTTTGTAAATGAAAACTAGGTTTTCGCATAATTGCATACATGTTCAAATGTATATTTGAAAATTGGGTTTTCATGTGGAAAATGGTTATTGGGTGCGTGTGTATCACGACCCCAAGCAGAGATGAGGCATTATATCGGTGGAGCTCCTCTCGTAACTCAAGAGTTGAATATATTGAGTGACATCCCCTGGGTTGTCGCTGGGAGACAACGGGATCGAATGGGATGGTAATGCTCTCGTGCCAACTTTGTGACCCCTTTTGATGGCAGGGTTAGAGGATGCTTGGCCACGAACACGCTGGGTGCGAAACTGGGCATCACCCATTACGAATTCACTAGTACGGTCGTTACCCATGGTGTGGCGAAGGGTGCCAGGGTGTGCGGATGGTCTCCATGGGAGATCATGGTGCATACGGTTAAAATGGATTATTAGGTTATTTTCTGGAAAAATGACGTGTGTTGGATAAAATGGTTTTATGTGAATCATTTTCTAGGAAAATGGTGGATTATTGTTTTGATCATTTTCGAAAAAAATGGTGGGAAATGTTTTCATGGAATGATTTGGGCCAAAATGGGATTTTGGCGTACATTGGAAAATATTCATTTTCTTGGAAAATGATATTTTGGGGCTAATGCATATTTCATCATATGCACGCATATTTGTTGGTTTCATTAATGCACTTTTATCTTTTGGGTTGTTACTTACTAAGATTCATATCTCATGTGGTATTCCTTACTCTGCAGTATTATTTTATGGTATCGTAGATTTTGATGCAGATGAGGATATGGAGCCTGAGGGATCAACTCCACCAGAGGAGTGACATGTAGTCACTTGGGATTATGGGATTTGTTTCCCACTTGTTTATGTATTTGGTTTGTATTATATTTATATTGGATCATTGTATAACTTTTTAAAGGCATTTTATTTTGGAAATCTGTATTTAAAATTCTATTACTTAGTTGATTAACTTTAATTAACCGCTGCGACTTTTGTTGTGTCCTTTTTTCATGTTGCACACACTTAAGCACTTATCATTGGGATTCGTGACCCGTGTTATTATCATCCCGATGTCACGATTCCCGCCTTTTCATACGTGGGAGTCGGGGCGTCACAGGAATTGGAGGAAGCAACACTTGAGATAGAATGATTGAGGTCTAAGGAAAAAGAGTTGCTGACCCGATTAGATCAAGCAGTGGATCTTGAGGCAAGATTAGAAGCTAACATGCATAGGAGACTTGGTACAGAGGTGCAAAAAGCTGTGCTTAAATAGTTGCAGTCAATTATGTCCCAAAACTCTATACCACCACCACAATTTAAAATTTTTTTTTTTTCATTGTCTTTCTATTATTATGTTCCAAAACAATGGATGTTTGAATGACAATTTGTGTAATACCATTATGGTATTTTTAATTAATTAAAATTTGTTCTGAATGATTAATGTCATTCGAACGGCAAATAACCAATTCGAATGTTAAATTATCATTTATAAATCCATTCGACAAAAAATATCCAATTCAAATGATAAACAAGAAATAGAGTTTGAATGGACATAATTTATATTCGAACAAAATTTATTGGTTCGAACACTCCGTTCGTTCAAACAGAATCAAATATGGTTATCTGTTCGAATCAAAATTTTAATTTATTCGAATGGACACAAATATTCCATTTGAACAATTTTTTGAGACGAAATTGCTTCGTCTAAAAAAAAAATTTCGTTCAAACAGTTTTGACTGGTTCCACCATATTTCGTCCCTAAAAGTGATTTTTTTAGACAAAAATTGAATTTCATCTCCAAAAACCTTTCGAAACGGTCTTTTAGAGATAAAATAGTTTTTTGTCTCCAAAACATTTTTGGGACGAAATTGGGGTTTTTTGAGACAAAATTTTTTGTCTCAAAAAACCATATCTCTTGTAGTGTATGATCCAAAATTACTCCATCCACACCTGAAGGCCCTGGATTCCCTGAGGAGCTTCAATCCACATTGAGTTTAACCCAATCCCTGGGAGGAGGAAACCATTTTAGAATCTAAACAGGCTTCGACTTTTTAGGCTTAATTGACAAATTTAAAACCTTCAAAATCTCTTCATCTCTATGGCTGAAACTGGAGGACTCGTTTAATCTTTTAATGTAAGCATTTCAAAGGCCAAAGGTGAGTCTATGCATGAGTTAACAGAGAAGGCGCTTGACTGATTGCCAGTGAGGGAGCTTAGGATCTTGCATAAACTATGATAGCTTGTTAACAAAGAAGGCAATGTCATGGCGAGTGATGAAAAGATATTGCAGAGCTTCAATGGAGCTTCTATATAAAGTGGGATCATCAAACATTTCAGCATCAAAGGTTGGGAGGCTTGTAGATGTTGCCATCAGGGAGTCAACTAGCTTGGCCTCAAGCATCTTTGTTTGTTTTAGTAAATCAAGTATGTATCGATGTTGTCATAAAACTATGGCTACCTTGTCATGGACAACTTCGATTCCCAGAAAAAAATTTAATCCACCCAAGTCTTTGATTGGAAAAGCAACGGATAGAGAATTGAATAATTCATCAATGGCAGAGGACTTTGGCAAGTTATTATGATGTCATTGACGTAGACCAAAATGTATGTCGTGAAGACATCTGTGGTCTGTATGAATATGGATGAGTCTTGCCGACAACCACGAAATCCAAGTTCTAGGAATCGGTTTGTAAATCTAGAGAACCAGACTCTTGGAGCCTATTTGAGGCCATAGATGGCCTTTTGTAGTTTATAAATGTGATGTGGATATTGAGGATGAGAGAAACCTAAAGGCTGCAACATGAACATTATGAACATCAACTTGGCGGATAGCCCAACCTGCCAAGAAGGCCAGAGATAAAACAATGTGCACATTTGTGGGCTTAATGACAAGGCTATATGTTTCAAAATAGTCAATATCAAATTGTTGATGGAAGCCTTTAGCGACTAACCGCGATTTGTATCGATCTATTTGGCCATCAGCTTTTCGTTTGATTCGAAACACCCTCTTTAAACCAATAACATTACAAGCTTCACTTGGTGGGACCAATGTCCCTGTACGGTTGCGCAACAGAGCATCAAATTCACCGTTCATGGCGTGACATTTGAGATGTTTAATAGCAGAAAAGTAGCTGGTGGGTTCAACCAAAGAAGAATGAGTTTCGGCAATGAGAGCTTTTGGAATTGGGTAGCGGATGGTGCCATCATTGACAGATACCAACCCTTTCCACAACAACTAATGGTCAGTATTATTAGTTTGGTCAACCATGGGATGTCGCTGTCACACACAAAGAAACAAAGAGACATGTTAATGTTTAGAAGTAGGAACCACGCAAAATGTGGTATGCATGTGCCATCACTCGGAATATATAGTTTTGTGCGTGCCAGTTTACAAAGGAAAATGTGATGAATGCTTAACAATATTCATATCATCATTAAGAAATATAAATTTTTTATTTAAAATTTAAATTTTATGTAACGATTATTTATCTAAAGTAAGATTGTAAAAAAGAGTTAAAAGAAATTTTTCATTAGTTGCTATAAAAGAGTCGAAACACAAGGTTAACTTTCTTACAAATCATTATGCTGTTGTTTTTGTCTAATTTACCTCTTGGACTAATTTGTGTGTCGAAACTACTTTCCATTCAAGATGTTTGAAATCCCATGGGGAATGTGAAAGAGTTTTTTCCCACCACATTATATTAGATGATTGTAGTGGGAATTGCTTATTTCCAGCAGAACTGATCATCCGTAATAATTTTTCGCCACAATCGAATTGGTGGGTAAAACTTAAAAGACACATCTTTTGCCATGAAGGAAATTTATGGATATACTTGATGTTCCACGAACTTCTTCCATGGATAAAGACGTTATTACTGACCACGACTTGATGTTACTGAACTTAGTTGCCACGAAATTAAAATGCTTTATCCACTGTTCATGTCAGGGCAAAAATGATGGCTTTTCCCATGAAATCAGAATTTGGTGGAAAAAGAAATTTTCCCCACCAGTTTTATTCCACGAGTCTCCCACGATACAAATTGGTGGGAAACATACAATTTCCCATAAAGTCTACACTTTTTTCGACCACAATCCCTGTTGGGAAAAAACAAGATTTGTTGTAGTGTCAATATGCTACGATTGGTTGATCAAATCTTCAAAAGCTTTGGTAGCAACAATATGTGATGAGCTCAGTTCTTTACTCATATGACACAAAAAGGCACATTCTTTATTAAAGCATCATGATCAACATGGAATCAGCAACCTTAAGCTAGAAGATTATGAAGACATAGATGCTGGTACTCATGGCATCTCAAATGGTTCTGATATGAAGGCACAACCATCATCAAATGGACTTGCTACTAGTAATGTCCTTTGTGATTCATTCACTAGAGAGTCCTTAACTTAGCTGAGTTGTAATGTACCTTTATGTAAATTTAGAGTCTATTACATAGCTGTACAGAATTTGGAATATTCGCTTGTCCTCCACTTTGTTAGGATTGCTTTTTACTTCCTTTTATAAGTAGCACCACCTTGTAATGCAACATACAGATATGGAATGAAATAACATCTTTTCATTAGCTCTCTCTCTGCTCTTTCTTCTTCTTTTTCTTCTTTCCTTATTCCTTAGCTAAGTTGTAATGTACCTTTATGTAAATTTAGAGTCTGTTACATAGCTGTACAGAATTTGGAATATTCGCTTCTCCTCCACTTTGTTAGGATTGCTTTTTACTTCCTTTTATAAGTAGCACCACCTTGTAATGCAACATACGGATATGGAATGAAATAACATATTTTCATCAGCTCTCTCTCTGCTCTTTCTTCTTCTTCTTCTTCTTTCCTTATTCTCACATGGTATCAAGAGCCATAGAGTGAGATATTTTTTTTCAAAATGACTTTAAACAATATTTTTCTGGATTTTACCAATATTTCTAACCCCTATCGACTTGGTAATGGGGATAACCCTTCTTTTTCCTTGGTCCCTGACCTTCTTACCATATATAACTATACCACATGGTCAAGAGCTATGTGCAGAGCTCTTCGTGTCAAAAACAAACTAGGTTTTATTAATGGCACTCTATCCAAACCCAAAAAGACTACTGACCCTCTTCATGAAGCCTAGGAAAGATGTAATGATTTAGTTGTGTCATGGCTTCACAACTCAATCAATCCAACTCTCAAATCCAGCATTGCCTTAGTGGATGATGCCAAGCAAATATGGGATGAGCATAAAGATCAATTTACTCAACAAAATGGGCATCGAATCTTTCAGCTCAAGAAGTCCCTAACAGGTTTGCAACAAGAAAATGATCCAGTCAGTGTCTATTTTGCAAACTTAAAACTCTATGGGATGAACTCCTTATATATGATCCAATGCCTGATTGCAAATATGGCAAACTTTCTGTGTTACTTGATAGGTACCAGAGGGATTGTGTCATACAATTTCCCATCGGCTTAAATGATTCTTACAGTATCAGTTGTGACCAAATCATGCTATTGGATCCATTGCCTCCCATATTCAAAATTTTCTCCATGATCCAGCAACAAGAGATGCAACATACCATGATTTCTGCCATCTCTTCCCTAGATTCAATGGCTCTTGCTGTTAAACAGCCATATTCCTCATATAAAACCGTTTCCAAACCAACTTAGAAACCCAAGCATGACAGGCCATTTTGTACTCATTGCAAGATTCAGGGTCATTCTCTAGAAAACTGCTTCAAGGTAGGGACTGCACAAGCCCCAGTTTGCACTCACTGTCACATAACTGGTCACATAGCAGACAAGTGCTATAAATTGCATGGCTACCCACCTGGGCACAAGTTACATGGTAAGATCAAGCCATCTAGATTCTCTTTTGCCAACATGACCTCACTCGAGCCAGAAGACCCATCAGATACCAAATTCAACTTTACCAAGGATCAATATCAGCAGCTCTTATCTCTGTTGCAGTCTAAGGAAGTTTCCTTTGCAAATCATTCAATCAACAATGTCCAGACAGATTGTCCCCATCCCTCCACTATGAATGGTATCTCCTTTTGCTTCAATACCATCATTCAAACACATAAATCAAACACACACTCACCATGGATCATTGACACTGGCGCTACAAATCATATGATCTGCAACACCTTTTTTTTTTTCATCCATAACATCACATGTTTCTTTTGTTGTAAAACTCCCAAATGGCCAAACAGCACCTGTTACTCATATTAGCACTGTTCACATCACTAACACATTAATTTTACACAATGTGTTATGTGTGCCTTCATTTCATTTTAATTTAATCTCAGCAAAATAGCTAACTAGCTCACTTTCTTGCTATTTTATTTTCCTTTCACAAATTTCTTTTATCCAGGACCTTTTATCATGGACCAAGATTGGCATGGGTGAGATGCAAAATGGTCTATACCATTTACTTGCAGAACCAGTGTCCTCAACAGCTCTATTTGATCATTTTTCATCTTCTTTACATAAAAATATTTTTGTTTCAGCTATCTTCAAAGGTGTTGATGTCATTTCAGATCTCTGGCATTGTAGAATGGGTCATACACCCATCGCAAAATTAAACGTAATCACATATCCCTCTATTAAGCAACACATCTTTACCATTTCTGATTCAAATCCATGTCATATCTGTCCAATTGCAAAGCATAAAAGGCTCCCATTTCCAGACAGCACTCATAAAAGCAAAAACATCTTTGAAATTATTCACTGTGATATATGGGACCCAATTCAATTGAAGCATATGATGGTACCAAATACTTTCTTACCATTGTAGATGATTTTTCTAGGAGCACTTGGATCTATCTGCTCAAAGCTAAATCTAATACAAGATCATGTATTGAATCTTTCTACAATTTAGTATAGACTCAATTTCACACCCAAGTACAAATTCTTAGAAGTGACAGTGGACTTGAGTTCCAAATGAGAGATTTTTTCAATAAAAAAGGCATTATTCATCACAGAACTTTTGTGGAAACCCGACAACAAAATGGGGTAGCTGAAAGAAAGCACCAACATCTCTTGAATATAGCCAGAGCCCTTAAAATTCAATCCAACCTTCCTCTTCTCTATTGGAATGATTGTATCCTCACTGCAGCTTATATTGTCAATCGAATTACCACGCCTCTACTTTCCTACAAAACACCATTTGAGCTTCTTTTTAATACCCCTCCCACATATTCTCACATGAAAATTTTTGGATGTTTATGCTTTGTCTCTACTCTTGTAACGCCCGTCCTTGTGGTGGGACTTTTTACAAAATATTTTTATAAAAGGACGACGGGAATTACTGTCCGATTTAAAACTTTTCACTTGCATACCCAGGTGCGAGACTCTACATTTATAAATAAAATGTGCTTTGATAATAAAAGAGGTTTACAGTGAAAAACATAAATCTTGAAATAAAAAGGCTTCTCATACGTTTAAAACTCGTACCTAGACTTTCGTGCTCTTCTCCATGGGTCGTGTCTGTTCTGATCATGCAGTTCCTGTGAGGGGAGGGACATGCATAAAACTAAAATGAGTCAAAGACTCGTAAGCATTACTTCATACAGTTAAAATATAACAATATAGGTTTTCATTCATGCATTCATCACTCGTACATACTATTACGTGCATGCATACGTGCTTACGTGCGTTCATTTGAAAACGTCACTAGACAGAGTTTTTCTCTTTCAAGCATGGGCTTCCTTTTCGTAAAACGTTTCTCCCGTCAATGTCTTCATTTCTTCAAGAGTTTGTGCATGTTTACGTGCGTTCTTTTGAAAACTTCATTGGACGGGGTTTTTCCTTCAAAAGGCTTTCCTTTCTTTAAAACGTGTCCCCCGTTAGTGCCTTCATTTCTTAAAGGTCCGTACATTCGTGCGTTCGTACATACATGCAGACATCCATTCATTCTTATCACTTTCATAGGCTAGTACACACTGTTACGCCCCGTGTGTTTGGGGTTAGCGGTCTTCCTTTGGACCCGGATTCCGCCCGTGGCCATGGGTTGGGAATCCCTTTCATAGGGGGCAGCACTGAGTGCACTTCCAGTACTACTTACCCGGCATTGCAATCTGCCCATTCATTGGTACCCTTTTCATTCATTCATGTGGCCGTTATGTATCTTCATACATTTCATGCTTTCATTTCTTTCTTTCTTGCTTTCCATTCCTTCATTCATTCATTCATGTCAGCTCAAAAGAGCTGGAGTTTTGATTCATTTCATTCTTTCATTTAACAGTCCTTTCATGAGAAAACATTTCTTTTCATGGGAAAACATCGTTCGAGGCACAAGTCCAAAAATCGTCTTTTCATTTTTCAGTTCATTTCGGTCCTATCCTTTCATTAATATTTCGTTCGTGAAAAGGTCATTTAAGAACATACATGGGCTTAAACGTTAGCTTTCATGGCATCCCTAAGCGTCACCTTGAACGTCGTCAATCATGGCATCCACAAGCATCACCTCGTGGCGCACATGAGAGCGTCAGTTCGTAAGATCCATAAAAGCATTCGTTGTCATGCCTTTCATGCATTTTCATTACTTTATGGATTTTCTTAGAAAATACATACAATAGATACAGCGTATAGTCATCCATTCACATGCGTACAATTAATACTTTGGTTGCGTAAAAAGGGGCTGCCAAGGAGGGGCCGTACATACTTATATCTTTGAACACTTAGCATTTTCTTTCATAAAACGTCTCTAGTCTTTTCTTAAAGTGCCATAAAGGAAAAGCTTTCGTTTTCATTTTCTTTTATCTTATAATGACTCTAGAAGAATATGAACGTAACACTTACTGGGACTCCATACTACTTGCATGTCATGCAGTCCATTCATGTGCTTGTCAGATGGCAACCTACATGCATACACATAACCTTAACATCATTCTCTATCTAATGCATAAGCAACTTAAACTATAAATAGAACTACGCTATACTTGGAATACTCTCCTTCTATCCCATGCACTTACGTGCCCTTTACTATGTTAAACCCTTCGGGGACCACTCACGGTCACCACATCTTCCAACTCAAAGTCTTGCCTCGAGTGCTAATCCACTAAAGTGAACCCATGATTCACCTTAGGATTAAGACACTAAGACATTCGCCTTACTCTTCTTACAACCACATTCCGACGCATGATTCCGACCGATGGAATCACGCATCCCAATCCTAGATAATTCGCCTGTCACTATCTCATGCACCTTAGCCCATACTAATCCTCATTCCCATCCATACAAGCCACACGACTCTAAGCCCACTCTGAGGCTCAAGCACCTTGCAACTATGCTCATGACAAATTACCCATTACATATGGTGAATCCGTCCGACACATGTGTCTCACCATGTTACACAAGTACCTCACCCCTTTATCACCTAAGATCAACATATAACATGTTGATCACCTGCTCGTAGGGACAAGAGCCATACTCCGATACCAACCTTCTCTTAACCCTGCTAACATGACTCTTTATGTTACCCGTCCCTTTTGACATTTCATCCCAACACTTGACATGACAGGACTCCATTCACAACTACGCCTTATGTCACGTCACATAGCCCGAGATTGCTCCAGAGCTACACTATGACCTTGTCACATTACCCAACATTCTGCTATGTCAACTCCTGACTCATCACGAGTACAGTTCCTCACGTACTCCCGTCACATCGTGACATCTCGTCACATTCCCATTATGCCATTCCTACATTCTAACATTTCACCCGTCATAAGCATGACTGCCAATAACCACGTCACTTCGTGACGTTGCCCAGTCATGCTTCCACTGCATACTCTTACACTTGTTCCGCAACTTCGCCCATCACAAGTACAACTGTCAATAGTCATGTCACTTCGTAACATTCCTCAGTCATGCTTCCGCTGCTCACTTTTACACTTGTTCTGCTACTTCACACCTATTCTCAACCATAAGTCAAGTATGGTGACACCCGTCACCTTAGACTTCCGGCCTCACCATAACTACCTCGGGACACCGTTCCACGTCTATCAATCACTTAACCATCCTTATCTCTACAACACGCCATACGAAGTGTAGCTGCCACGTGGAGTACACTCCACGTATACTCCCTTCACATATGCCATATCACCACTATGGCCTACCCACCATATGGTGCATCACCATATCACATGGAGTACACTACTCGTATACTCCCTTCAAGCACACTATGCCACATCACCATTATGGCATACCCGCCATATAGTGCATCACTCCACCACATGGAGTACACTCCGCGTGTACTCCATTCACATACATCACGCTATATCACCATTATGGCATACTCGCCATATGGTACATCACTCCATCACATGGAGTACACTTCACGTGTACTCCCTTTACATACGCACTACGCCACATCACCTCTATGGCGTACACGCCATATGGAGCATCGCTCCACCACATGGAATACATTCCGCATGTACTCCCCTCATATACAACACACCACATCACCATTATGGAGTACCCGCCATATGGTGCATCATTCCACCACAAAGAGTACACTCCACACGTACTCCATTCACATGCACTACGCCACAAAGTACACTCCACTTGTACTTATCCAGTTCCACAATACGTCAGGAGGGTATATTTTACATATACTCTCCTTATCTCACACTACGCCACACACACAAAGTACACTCAGCGTGTACTGTTCCCATTCCATACATATACCACGCCACCATTACAACACAGTCCACAACACTACACAGCGCACTTCCTAATTACACCAAACACTCCACAGCACACTACACGGCACAATACCTCTCCATCCAATACATATATGCCCAACATTTCACTACACAGAATGCCCAACACTTCATCACATCACAATACCACAACTCCACAAATACTAACAGCACAGTCCACAACCTAGTCAACTAATCAATATCTAACATAATTACGAGGGATAGAGGGTTATACCATTGACGGGATAACCCGTGCGTTGCTCGTTGATCGTCACAGCCGATGATGTCTGAAGTGTCGTATGTGGCGGCTAACCCACGTACGTTAACTGTTTAGGCGTTTGGATAGCTAAGTGTGGTCTTGGAAGGGCTCATGGTGGCCTTG
This sequence comes from Juglans sigillata, assembly GCA_003123805.1. Classification (NCBI taxonomy): domain Eukaryota; kingdom Viridiplantae; phylum Streptophyta; class Magnoliopsida; order Fagales; family Juglandaceae; genus Juglans; species Juglans sigillata. The sequence continues at coordinate 15,257 of QEOY01000271.1, read as the reverse complement.
TGATGGTGGCAAGGGGCATAACACGGTGGATCTAGCCATGTACAGTGGCGGTCAACCACGCGCAGTGGCTGTCCATCACGTGCAGTGACTACCCACCACTCAAAGTGGTGGTTTGGACCTAGGGTTGGGCTAAGGGAGGTCAAGGGAGGTTGCTGGTGGTCTTCATGGCGGCTGGGGTGGCGGAGCATGATGGAGCCATGGGTTTCCACGTGAAACCCGTGTGCCTCAAAGCATGGAAATGGAAGAGGGAGGCTTGGCTGGTCATGGCTAGCCATGGAGGAGCTCAGGAGGTTGCGGTGGAGCTCGTGGTGGCACTGAGGTGGTGCCACGGTGGCTCACGATGGTGAATCGAGCTTGGGAAGGAGGGAGAAGCCGCGGGAGAGATAGAGGGCTAGAGAGCTTGGAGAAGTTGGGGGAGGAGCCATGGTGGCCAGGGGAGGCGCTTGGTGGAGCTGGAACTGGCACACGGTGGCGCTAGAGCAGTCGGTGGCATTGAAGCTGTTCGGCATGGAGAGAAGCCGCGTACTGCGTACACTATGGAGAGGGAGGAGAGAGAGAGTTACGGGAAAAGTGAGGGAGAAAGAGAGGGGGTCTGGGTATTTAACCCAGTCCCTTCGTCCAGGGATCCACGTAACGATCTAACGATGGATCTCAAATACTGATTTGAAAATGCGTAAATATTAACTTAATTAAAAGCGCTTAGAGGAATTAAGGTAGAATATTATTTTAAACTAACTTTAGTTTATAAAAATAATATTCTTCATCATTAATAAAAAGATGAAGTCTTATTTAACATATTAAAGAGAATAAAACCATTTAATTAATAAAAGTTTTCAACATAATTTAAATCTCATAATATCTTAAATAATTGAAATCATTTTCATAATAATATTAAAATGATTTCCGACAATTATAATATTCTTGGAGCACTTCAATAATATTATGACTGTCGTATTTAAGATCAATCTTAATTTAATAATACTGGAATTACTCCTTATAAATATTTCTAGCATATTTAAAACATTGGGCGTGCCTTAGAAGTCACACGATATCCTTCGAAACACGCCATCATGGTTCGACATGCATGACGAGTCTCGCAGTTGCTAAATAGAAAGGGCATACAATTTACAAAATCTCTGCCCTCGGGATTTGCTTACGTCATAAAGACAAAACATACGTCAGAAAGAAGAAGCGTACATAAGAAGGAAGGAGCAGGGTATGACAACTCTATCTCAAAACAGAAAGAAATTTGATCCCCGAGGTAAACATTGTGTTTTTCTTGATTACCAATTTGGGGTAAAAGGTTACAAGTTACTTGATCTCAACACCAAAGCAGTTTTCATCTCTAGGGATGTTACATTTCATGAAAATGTCTTCCCCTTCCATCATCAAGCTCATCCCTCACCACCTCCACAATCATCACCTCATCCTTTTCTCTACCTCGATTCCTCTTCTTATCTTTCAAATCCTTCACCTTCCACTACAACTACTCTGCCTATACCTCCAGGAAATCAACTCACACCACTTATTCCTTCTGCTCTAGTAGCTCCTCCCTCCATTTTCCCTCTTGAAACAAATGAAGAACCTGCATCACAATCTGCTTTTCCACCAGATGAAGCACATGCATCTCCATCTACCCTTAGGAAAACTACTAGAACAAGGAAAGCCCCTCAATATCTCAGAGACTTTCACTACCAGCAAGCTACTTCAATCTCACCCACTCAATCATTGGTCGAGGCATCTCATACACCAGGTATACCATTCCCTTTGTCTTCTTCTATTTCTTATGAAAATTTATCACCTGCATTCTCTTTATTTTCTGCCACTATCTCATCACACAATGACCCACACACTTACAAACAAGCTGTCAAGGACCCAGATTGGTGCCAAGCAATCACTACAAGAAAACTGGGCAATTGCGGCGCCCAAATTCGCCACAATTGAGCCTCATAATCGCTGCTGTAGATCAGATGTGGCGATTGACAGATCGCCGCACGATCACCACAATCCTAAAGCCATTTCCGCTCTATAGCGGCGAATTTGAAAAATCGCCACAACTGGCAGTATTTGTGGTGATTAATTATCGCCACAAATGATATGAAAAAGCGCCGGTATAAAGGTTCCCGGGTTCAATATAATCGCCACTACAGACTTATAGTGACGATATATACCGTTGCTATTACCCAATTAGTCGCCGCAAAATAGTTTTTATTAGAAGCGATATCCTGAAGTCGCCACAATTAGCTATTTTTCCGGCGATTTTATTTGGCCGCAAATGTTTACATTTTCGCTGCAAAACACGACTATCATTTGCTACGAACCTTGTTTTCATCGATATAAGTATAATTTCAACGGAGATAAATTCGCCGTAATAGATAAATGATCGCCGCAAAAGGATGCTTGTAACAATTTGAAAATGTCACCGCTATAGATATCCTACCGTATTTCCATCTATTACGGCGCATAAGAGTGGCCGCAATAAGAAGATCTTGCAGCGATCTGCTAAATTCGCCACTGATTTGATCATTCAAACGAGTTTTTTCAGCGCTGAAAGTTCGCCGCAAATGCTCCCTTTTAATTTATTTTTTTTCCTGCTCTTCGCCCAGATTCGTTAATTTGTTCCATTTTATTTTCACACTTCCAGTTTATGTAATTAACACTATTTTTCTTATTATTTCAGGTAAGTGAAACAATATTAATTAAAATTGATGTTATCAATTTCAAATCTTGAGTGCACTATTTCCATCTAAGATAATAAATTAATGAGTATCAATTCATCCATTCAGGTGGGGAATTCACATTAATGTAATTATGGGCTATACACTAGGGTGGACCATTCGGAACCCAAAACAGACGCCTTAACTACTAAATATTGAGAATACATTGTTCAAATATAGGAACTGTTCTGCTTCTTTATCTTTATAAATTATATCTAGTCGCTGTAAAGTAGCAAAATGGGACTTGGGCATGAGGGGTGGTCAGAATCATGGCTTACAAGATTGCATCAATGCCCTTATACTTGGCCGCCACAAGCTGAAATATTTCCATCTCAACAAACACCAATCTGACAAGTGCAAATAAAATGCATCAATTCACACCATTATAACAGTTATATATAAAGGACTAGTTATAAATAACAAAACATTCTCTATTTGTTTAAACCAACATAATGCAATCTATGAAAGCATGTCACTAAGCAAATGAACAACAGATGTTTTTCAACACTTCCAATATCCAACACCCATATAATGGAGTTCGGTCTTATATAAATCTGTACAACCATTCCTACCAAGGATCCCATGCCAAACCATCCACCAGTCCCACTACCCCTCCACTTCTTTTGCCACTTTTATCAAAGCCAAATATATTGTAGGATGAGGCAAAAAAAGGCAACAATGCTTCAGATTTATACACAATCTGATATGAAGATTGTGTATAAATTTGTTAGGGGTGACATGAACCCTGCATGAGGATAAAACATTAAACATATATACCTAATATACGTGGATTTAAAAGAAAAATGCCAGAAAGAAATTAGGGTTTACTCAGTTTCTTGATGATCGACTCGATAATATAAACTATAATTAGCCTAAATTAAGCAAAATCCACTTCATGATTGTTACTAACTCTATATATATATATATATATATATATTTCGTATATTTTCAATAGTAGAATATTGCCAGAAAGAAATGGACATAATGATCACTGAATTTCCAGCATACAACTTAGCGAATGGTTGCAAGAATAAAAAACAATCATGACTCCCCTCAAATACTACCAACGAGTTCAACTCAATCATGATACATGACCACCACAGTATCAGAAATTCCAGCTCAGCTTTACTCCTACCATGGCATACGATTGGGTGAAGAGAAACCACCTAAAGTTATGAACCTGATGGGTCCTAAAGGTAAAGGCAATTGATGGTTATGGAGGCCTGGACATATTTATGTAATATATAGTATGCATCCAATGCAGCAGGCATAAGCTAAAGCTAGTTTCACTACATAGCCATTTTTTTTTTTTGTCTGAAGCATATGTATGTTTCAGCACACCTACACACGCGCGGATTAATTATGCTCTTGAAACTTGGAGCTGGCAATTAATGATGAGGAAACTCAGAACAGACATATAAATCAGACTTCCATTGAACAATCGAATATATAGATAATGTACTTCATATTATTAGACATAAACTTACATACCATAACTTGTATTGCAGCAAAAATGGCGATGGTCTTGTATCTCCCTAGGAAAGCCTCTCACAAACTTCAATAACTGCAAGTAAAAAAGTAAAATGGACAAATTAACATACATGCAAACTTGACAAAGATCTTGGCAGAGTGCAACTGATCATGCTGGCCTGGTTAAATATTATCTTGACTCATCTGAGTGTGAATTGCCCCTTTTTCTGATTAGAGTTCTCTTAATTCGTTTAGTACTTTCTTTATATTTAATTAACAATAGATATGCGGATGATGCAGATAGAAAATCAGTTTGAATATATATATATAGCCATCACAACTTGTTTCCTGTTTTCCATTTAACTTCTTCTTGTATTCCTAGATGTTTCATTTATCTATAATCATTTCACATTTTTTTATAGAAGGATGCCATAGATACCATTGTCTCTCTTTTATTTTATCCTATTTTGGTGCCCCCATGTGAAATTATTTTTTCATTCATTTATTTTGGCATTGAAATTGTAAGCTGGCTTAATGTAGTTTAAAGGGGAGGTGATGATGTATCTCAGTTTTTTTGGTTGTGTGCATTGTGTTGTAGATGGTTTTGTTTCTCTGCCATTGGGCAGATTTTTTTTTTAAAATTTTTTATAGGGTGTTTAGGAGACTACTTTGGTGGCTGAGATATCTCTCTCCACCCAGATTTTCATTGCATGACAGGAACAAAATTTAATTTCCAGAAATGCAAAGAAGATGTGATTTATTTGGTAAGAAACCGAACAAGCATCAATATAATGGCATATTAACCTTCCGGTGCCTTCAGCATTACATGTAGCTGCATCTATCATCAAAATGCAGCATATAATATAGGGTCTAAAATCTCTTCCATGTTACACAGATCAAGCCAAGAGGAAACATCTTGTATATATATATATATGAAGTTTAAATTATGATACCAAGAAAAAACTCATGGCAAACTAGCCAGAATTTGCACATCTTCTACTATGTGCGTGCTGGTCTACATGCAACATACAGGGTAAAACTTTCACAAAGGAATTGCTTAGGCAGCATCTAAATGTAATGACATATAACTGATTGATATACACATGCAGTTAGACCAAAACATGTATATAGAGCTAGCCATTAGAGCTATGTATACGACAAGGATCTTGATTTTGGCCCTTGAGGAGAAAGAGAGAGCAGCTTTGAGTAGAAACATCTCAAAAGTTAATGGCAGAAAACCCACCTCGCTTTCATTTTGTCTAATACCAAGGCAAGCATATATGCCAAGTGCAAGCAAAAATAATAACGCAAACACTGGTGTCGGCATAAGTGGGTGACCAACTTCCCTTTAAAATACACCTTCTCTTAGACCCTTTTTCATCCTTTTTCTGAGCAAAGTGACTGTATGACAAAGTTTGCCTGCCAAAGAATAAATCTTTGTGGCCAACTCAGCCCCACTTCTTCCCCCACGCCCTTGCTTTGCCTTACTTCTAGGGCTGTCCTAAACCGGCCTATATAACAAATCCATTAGAGTAGTTGGCTTCTGGCCTTTGAGTTGTGTGGAGTTTTTGGGAAGTCATGGAAGCAAGCAGATGTTACATGAGAGCTCCTACTTCTGTTTATAACTATGGCAGCCATTTTCTTAACTGATTGTCGTAAGGCTCTTGTGTTTGAAGGTTTTTTGTACATGTATTACTTAAGAGTTCCATCAATTTATAGAACTAATGCCACTGGAAAACTACTTTAGACTAATATATCGAAATGCCAAAGTGCTATTATTTTAGTTTCTTAAGCAATGTTAGTATTTCCATCAATGATTGACTAAGTTTCTGATGAAATGATGCTTAAAATGCTCTGCAATAGCCAAGATAGATATTACAAACCAAGACAATGTAAGTTTCTGATGAAATGATGCTTAAAATGCTCAGCAAAGTGTTAATATAGATATTACAAACCATCTCGAGTGGGTATCATTACTGTTGTGTGGTAAGAAAATATCAGAATTGACCAGCCTACTATCTATGTTTTTGTGAAGCAGAAGCAACAAGATCAGTGCATACCTGGAACGTCCAAGACATCCCAAGAAGTTCAGTCCTCAAAACTACAAATCAATTAGCATGTGTATAATTGAAAAAATAAGCATCCTAGTAAATCTGATTATTTTAAAACACTAGGTAGACCTCTTTTTAAACTATAAGATTTCAAGCTATGGTAGGTTCCAATTATCCTTTTCTCATATAACATCCAAGTAAATCAAGCCAAATCTGAACCACACCCATCAATATTGAACAACCCATTCTAGCTAAACAATCATCCATGGGTGCTCTGACAAGTGTGTGCCCAATCATAATAGATATTGAATTAGTTCGTCATGTAGCAACACAACAAAGTGCAAATGGCACTCCAACCTAAGAGTATTTAAATTCATATAACAGTGCCCAAGTATTCAAATAACTCACCTGCTAACTAACCATAAGGAGAACGGCAAGTTCAGCAATTTGGTTGAACCAATTTCAGTGGTTTTGGATGCCAAGTATATATCCGCAACAATTTCCTACGAGAAGGGGAAATTGGCAAGAAATTATTTTAATAATGGGAAAGCACTTGACCTACTAGAAGAAATAAGTATACTCTCCATTCTACTACTTAATATAGGCAAGGAAAAAATATAATTTTATAACCTTAGATACCTGCTCCTACCGGAATGAATAAGCATTAACCCTAACCATAGAAGAATTGAAGATTACCAACAAAGCATGTGCCTTCTTAATAGATTGAGACAAAATATATTGAAGATATCCTTAGTGTAAAAAATAAACGATGACAAAGAAATAAGATCTGTGGAATTTCTGAAATTGCAAAAACAGCGTGTCAAGAATACCCATTATGACAATTTGAGCGGAACTGCTATGTGGAATCAAATGGTTGAAGTCATGTCCAGTTTAAGGCCTATTTGGTTTTAAAAAAAGTTAAGGTTCTTGTTCATAATGGGAAAGACTACCAATGAATCTCATAAAGACTAACCATTACCTTAAAATTGAACATTACTACATAAATATTTCTCACTCAGTTAAAGAACACTTTATTGAATATAGGTGTTGAAGGTTACATGTTCAAAAATATATGGTTCTTATTTATTTGATAGTCCTAGCCATTTTTCTACCGTAAATTGCATGTGAAAAACAAAAGAATCACCTAAGAATTTTGTGGGAACTATCAACAAACTGGGTTAGGAAGACTTTGATAGAACAATGATAATTTCCTAACTCTTCCTAGGTATTTTGTATTCTGCTTGTATAGATACTCTCTACATGTACATTAATCATGAAATGAAGGGACCGAGTATGATGGATGTACCTGACTTGTGCACAGCAGTAAAAATCTTTTCCTCAAACCTGATGGCTATTTTCCTTTGGAATGTTAACCTTCTTGACCAGAAATGGGTAGATGCCTCTTCAATGTATCCATTCTACCAACATAAGCCTTCCTTATGTGGAGCATGGTATCTGCAAAAGAGTACACATAAGGTTGTAAACACACCTGAACATGCATCCATATAATCAATGGAAAACATTGAAAAAAAAAATGCTACATCTCTTTCACTATTCACTAAACCTGCAAAGAATATTCTTTCACCGTGTTGCAATTCTTCCATGGCCACAACATCCCGATCCTTACCCAACACGCTCTAGCTAATTGGAACAACCCATTGAACATCTAACCAAACATCCAGCACAGTAAATTGACCAAAAAATTCCCTCAACTACCCAATGAGGGAATTAATGCAAAAGTAGACAACCTTCCTCTTCACTATATACAACAAAATATGTGGACTTCTGAAAATATATATATATATGGTTTTATATATATATATTGGCCACCCACTATCCCCCACCACCAAAAAGTTTCCAAAATACACAAAAAGCCCTTCCCATGCGTTTTGAAGGTAGCTCACTGAGTCTCTCCACGAGAGTGGAGAGACTCAGTGTTATACGGGAAATTTTGCATGAATTCCCTCAACATCTTATCGGTTTCATATTGCCTCTCATGAAGTGCGCGCACTTCATCCCTCATTTCGTCAAGTTGCGTCTTGTAGTTCAAGGCATCTTTCTTGTAGTTCTCGGCATCTTTCTTGTAGGTGTCGGCATCTTTCTTGTGTTGTTCAATTAAGGCTTGGTACTCTTTTTCTCGTTCACGGTCACGTTGTCTTGTCGACTCCGGGATGACCATCTCCCCTAACCCCCGGGCATATCCTGGTCTATGCCCAAGTACCTCCCTAAACACACTCGCTGCTGCGTCCTCGGTACGTCATTCAGGCTCTAGATCATCCAGCTTGTCAACCATCTTTTTCTGCCATAATATAACAATTTCCAGGAACATTGTTAAGTCCTTTAATGCCTCATTAATTTTTCACTTTCAAATATAACCTAATTGAACCTTTATGCTTTTGTGTAGGAAATATTCTAACATAAAAGATCGTACTCACATAATTTTCTTCGGTGGCTGAGGTGACAAATTTACCGTTCTTCTTCGACCAATGAGTCTCCTTATAAAACTCCACCAAAGTCGCATTCATCGCCCGCTACAAGTGTGGAATTTGTATAGTTAGCTATGATCAATTGGAAACATGAGTAAAAGGAACTCAGCTCGTAGTGACCATATAAATTACGACATAAATCATTAAATGACAGATTATACCTTCTCCTCCAGTATCCTAACAAAGGATTTGCAGCCTGCTGTGTGGTTATTAGTTTGCTTCTTTCTATTTTCCTGATTTTGTCTTGAGATTTTCTATCATTAAAACCCTATGTTAGCCAACACAAAATGCATGATAAGATAGCAAAATCTTGACTTATTGTTGATATATATTTTTTATGTTGCATATACAATATATACCTTGAAGTCTTCGCTTCCCCACATCGCACACATCTTATCCCAAACGATCGGGTCGACCATGCCACCCCCAGAAGCCAATGCTTCTTCGTGAGTTTTGTATGATAAATATTTGCGGTGTAGTTCGTGATGGAATGCATTGAACCACTTACGTAGATGTTTTGTGACCGTCAATCTATGATTTGCCAACTCCCAATCCAACACGAAGTCACCCTACAAGAATGAACACAATGTTAACTGAAGCCCGCATTTTATTCTACCCCCACTTCCGTAGTTGAGAATTGAAAAAACAACTGTCTTACCCGAACACGTTCAATCAACTCGTCCTTTTGAGCCTGCGGCACGTCGGTCCATCTACCATAACTCATGTCACAATGTTGTTTAACTATTTGCGTTACCCGTGTCGTGAACATGGATGCGTTCTCACAACACGGTGCCGACTCGCCGTCATTAATCTTCAGAGGCACTTTTCCATACTTTCTCAACTTCTCGAACTCAGTCTTAGCAGGCCCACGCCTACGTTTGGGCTGTTCCTAGGTAGCTGTAGGCACTGTGGGGGCGACTGTATCTGTATTTCAAGAAAACAAAAAATTGACTATTTTTTAAGGTCTTCATTACTCTTTGGTGTTTACAAATATATGGTTCAAACAACAATAATTAATGAACTAGAAGGGCAAAAGACGACCATACCGATATCTTCTCTATTCGGTTCAGGTTCTCTCACGGGTAAGGATTCTCTATTGGCATGGGGTGGGGGCTGAGGAATGGGACATGGAGGCTCCCATGGCCGACTAAGAGGCTGCGTTGAGTCATCTGAGCCAGAGTGATCCGCATCTGAACTTGAACTATGGTAGGAATTGATACTAACTCCTCGGGGTCGATTGGCTCTGGTTAAGTATGGGACAAATCGTTTGGCCCGAATACCTCATCCAACACCTTTTCCTCGGATGCTCTCTCCCCTTGCATCACCTACAAGTGCATCACATTTCGTTAGCGCAGAATGTGTTGCCACAAATTAAGGATGCAATGAAATCGAAAATAAACTAGCTATTGGGCAAAGTACGTTGAGTCGAAATATCTACCTTGAACATTAAAACTCCTCATTTCCACCAGAATGAATATGGGAATGGTCAAACTTTTTCAATACCCGATTCTGGCCATAGAATGAAGAGAAAAATAGTCATGATAATTTAACAAATCAGGTAGGAAAGGACATCACATGTAATAATACATAAGTGGTTAAGCGATTAAGGATGAATAAGAAATAGACCGAACATATACAACAATCTCTACCTTGATCGTGAAGCTCGATGTGAGTGAATCCGCAATGCTCAAGGATGGGCTCTCGTCGTTCACGTGTCACTTTGGCCTTTATTCAATGTGACACTGTGCCTTTTTACCCCCACCTGAGATGCAGTAGCATGATAATTATTAGTCACAGTTACGACATGTGATCCGAAAGAATAATTTATAAGGGTATAAGATAAGCAATCAAACATGCATTTAATAAAATATTAGAAGGCCATTTGGCAAATGTTTCCATCCATTACTTTAGTCTATACTTAGAAATGCATAGACAACTGTCGGACTAGAAGTGACAATCATTACATCAAAAGATCATTAGTTGACTACTGTAGGGATCTAGAGCAATTGGGAAACATTTCTATAGTGTCAAAAAGTGATACATTAGTTGCAAGCAAAAGTATATTAATAAATTCATCTTGTGATTCCAAACTTTAAAGGGACATACATGTAATTCTTCGTACTTAAGTTGTTGGACACAACCCATTACAAAAATGCCATAAAAAAGTAAATCAACAAAAACTCAACTAATGATCTTGTTGTCTATTCTGAACCACAGTCGTCGTCTGTGTCTAACTCCTCCTCATCAGAATATTCCTCACTGGCATAAGCATCTCCTGAACTAGAAGCAACCATGCCATCATCAATAAAGTCAAATGAATTGATGTCTTCTATGGCCGGAACAGTGACATCTTGTGCATCAATGTGGGTAGGTTCTATATCATTCCTATTAAGTGGAGTTGACACTGGACATGCATCACACTCCAATGGTGCATATGTAGATGATGGATCATCTTCTTGATAGGCATCATCATCACCAAATTCTCCGTCAATATCTTCTAACACCCTCGGCACCGGTGGAATGTCATATACATTCCTATTCATGAACTTCTGCACCACAAACCATCTCCCTTGGGCCCTTACATCCCTGATGTAAAAACACTGGAACACCTGACATGCCAATACAAATGGTTCATCCTTATACCAAGTCCTGTCCATGTTGATACTAGTCATATGGTTATCAACTCGTACCCCACGTCTTTGATCCCCCACATCAAACCAGTCACACATGAACAAGTACACCCGCCGCCGCCCCATGTAGTGTAACTCCACGATGTCATTAATAACACCGTAGAAGTCAACATTATTAGTACTTTCGTCACCAGTTACCAATACCCCTGAACTTTGTGTACGCCGTCGAAGTTCACGTTGTTTCGTATGGAACCTTTTGCCATTTACAATGCAAGCAGCATAGGATGCAACATAACGTTCAGGACCACAAGCTAACGCATACAGATCAGCAGTGACATCAAGTGGGTTGGTGATACGCTGCTCCTGAACCTACAACAATATTGAAGTTCAGTAATCACTTATAGTTTCTTCAACTTAATCGGGAAGATTCAGGTTGAACTAACTAGGGAGGGAGCAAGCTAGCTTACACGTTGCTTGAACCAAGATGGAAACTCAGTTTGATGCTTTCGATCGGTATGGTTTGGACTGTGCACATTACACTTCTCGTAGTGCTCCCTGCATTTGGAGAACACAAAATCGTCCAAGCAATACACGTAAGTTACGTGTTGGGCATACAACAAATAAATGGGTTGTCCCCAAAAAGCCATAAGAAAATAATTAATGATTGACTACATAATGGATGCTTACTTTAGGTAGGATGCAATCTCATCGCAGTTGTTGAGGACGTACCAGGTGGCTTCCGTAAGGAGTTTATTTGATAATTGCAAGTTTAAAGCCATACCAATGGATCGAACTTTTTGGTTGAAAATCTTGAATCCATCTATATTCTCTGATTCTCCACCATCAACATTGCGATCCATTCGAGTAAACTTCGTCTCAATATCTTGGAGATACATTGAGCAAAAAGTCAAGCATTCGATGTGAATATAGGCTTCGGCTATTGAGCCTTCTGGGCGGGCTTTATTCTTAACATACCTCTTGAACTTGCCGAGATACCTCTCAAATGGATACATCCACCTGTATTGTACTGGACCCCCAAGTATGGCCTCACGGGGTAAGTGGACAGCTAGGTGGACCATGATATCGAAAAAAGAAGGGGGAAATATCATCTCCAATTTACATAGGATTGTGATGATATCAGTTTGGAGCTGGGATAGACGGTTAACATCTAGGGTTCGGGCACACAACTCCTTGAAGAAAGTGCTCAATTCAATCAAGGCCAAGGCAATATCACTTCGTAAATACCCCCCAACAGCAATAGGGAGTAGTCTTTGCATGAAAACATGACAGTCGTGACTTTTCAATCCCGAGATTTTGCATGAATTTTGTATAGAAACACAACGCGAGATATTGGAAGCGAAACCATCTGGGAATTTCACATCAGCCAACCATTCACAAAATTTATTCCTTTCATCACCGTGTAATGTGTACGATGCATGTGGCATTGTAACACGTTCACCTTCACACTTCAAGTGTAATTCTTTTCTGTAACCCAAAATCTCCAAGTCACGTCGAGAATTGATGTTATCCTTAGTTTTACCAGGAACATTCATTAAAGTCCACAAGATGTTATCAAAAATATTCTTCTCAATATGCATGACATCTAGATTATGTCGAAGACGCAGGGTCGCCCAATACGGTAGTTTGAAGAATATGCTATACTTTGTCCAGTTCAACTCTTCAGCAGTACGTTTTCTCTTTCGACGTGATTTACCAAATTGCACGTCCCCAAGCATCTGTAGTTGAGCTAAAACATCAGCTCCATCTAAAACACTTGGTGGCATGCGATGATCTTCTTTACCATTGAACAAATGTTTTCTCCTTCTCCACATGTGATCTGGCGGCAAAAAGCGACGATGTCCCATATAACAATGTTTCCTACCATACTTCAACCAATTTGAGTCTGTGCCCTCATTACAGGATGGACATGCCAATTTTCCTTTTGTCGACCAGCCAGAAAGATTCCCGTACGCAGGGAAGTCATTAATTGTCCACATTAAAGCAGCATGCAATACAAAGGTTTCCTTTGTAGAGGCATCAAACGTAGGTACCCCATGTTCCCAAAATTCAATCAATTCATCTAGCAACGGTTGCAAGTAAACATCGATGTCATTACCTGCAGATTTTGGCCCAGGAATAATGAGGGATGTCATGAAGAACTGATCTTTCATGCACAACCAGGGCGGCAAGTTATACGGGACTAGGATTACTGGCCAAATGCTATACGGTTTAGCCATATTGTTGAAGGGATTGAAACCATCACTTGCCATCCCAAGCCTTACATTGCGAGCATCCTGAGTGAACCAACTATGTTCTTCATCAAATCTCTTCCAGGACTCTGAGTCTGCAGGATGTCTCATCATATCCTGATCAGGCAGCCGTTGTTCTTTATGCCATCTCATATCACCTGCTATCTTTGCAGACATGAAGAGACGTTGCAATCTTGGCTTCAAAGGAAAATGCCGCAACACTTTTTGAGGGATAAGACGTGCCTTATGAGTATTAGGCACCCACCTTGAAGCCTTACAGGTAGGACATTCATTAAGATCAGCATTTTCCTTCCAAAACAGGATGCAGTCATTGGGACATGCATGAATTTTGTGATAGTTGAAACCCAGACTCCGCTCCATTGACCTTGACTCCTCATATGACTGTGGAAGTTCAGCATCGGGAAAGGCAGCCCGCAACAAGTTAAGTAGCATATCAAATGACTTTATTGACCATCCACCCAGTGTCTTAATGTGTAACAACTTCACAATGAATGATAGTTTTGAGAACTTTGTACAGCCAAGAAGAAGTGGACGTCGAGCATCCTCTAGTAGCTGATCGAAAGATGAACTTGAGGAGGGATCATCTGGTATTGATCCACCAGTTGGCAATGGATCTGTATGATCTTGGGGCACATCAACGAATGTGCCTGACCGGATGTCATCTAACATATGGACCTTGTCATCAATGTACTCGTCGGCACCATCTCTTTCACTATCTTCGTCGTCGGCATTGAAACTTCGTGTATCCTCCTCCCCATGAAATATCCAATGGGTATAATTTGGATTGATCCCTTTAATGTACAAGTGACTCTCCACTTCAAATATAGGCAAGAAGAACATATTACGGCATTCACGGCATGGACACCGAATACGATCAATTCCTCGGGAGTGGTTTCTAGCTAGGGTCAGGAAAGTGTTAACCCCCTCGGCGTATGCAGGTGAACGAAGCCTATCGGGCAAGTTCATCCAGCTTTTGTCCAACTAAAAAGGTGAAAAACAGCATATTAGAAAGAAGGATAACTTTTAGTTATATGGAGGATGGGTAACGAATTTGATAAAGTGCATTGATGAGGAAAAGTGTACAACGGAAAAGCCGTTATTTGCATGTGAAAAACAAGAGAAAATGGAATAAACGATACTCACCGGATTTGTCATGAAGATCGTTGTGGAGTGGTAGTGGTGAATAGTTGATTGTGTTTATTCTGGAGTAGTGAAGTGCTGTAGAAAATATATGTCATAATGTTAAACATAGTCATATATGTGAACATTGTTGGTATAGGACAGAAAGAATGTGGATATAAAGATGCTAACTAGATGGTACAGATACAGAAGAGTTGGACATATTTTGAAGGTTAGGGCTGCGTGTAGATGTCATGGTTGAATATTATCGTTACTTGTAAGGAAAAGCGGTACCCCAAGTTATGCTTGTTACAATGATGTGTTGTTTAATGACTACTGTAGGTATAATCATTAAATGAACGTGTTTTCATGGTGGCCTTTTCCCCGCCTTTAAAGTAAATATAATGGAGGTTTGAGGTACCAGTCACATTAGACTAGTGTGAATAACTTTGGAGTTACCGCTTTGACCAAGGGCAAAAAAGACGTGTAGAGTAAGATAGAAGCTAGACTATAG
>QEOY01000270.1:2858-15400 GCA_003123805.1 Juglans sigillata | reverse complement strand
TGAACACCATGCATGCTCAGCATGCTTACCTCTCTTTTTTTCGGTCCTAATAATTCCCATAGAAGTATTCATTAATCTCTATCTTAATCCTCAAAACTGATGAAGCGATTGGATGGTTTTGGTGATCTAAGATCATCTCATGCATGCAGATATCGAAGTTCAATATGCTCAGACGATGTTTCTCAATTAACAAAAGATTTGTCAATCAAGATTGATATGATCTATTGTTCTCACTTTGAGAAAAACTTTATTGTTTTCTCTCTAGAAAACTATGTACTCTGAGGTATATATATTGAGGAAACAGTCCGCTCACACCGGATGAAATACATTTTAAGGTGATCTAGACATAATAAATCCTTAAAATGATAAGAGAAAACCTAATTCTAAGCAGTAATGGTCATTCGGAATTAATTGCCGAGTTATTCTAGGGAGAAACTACTGTAGCAGTGGACACATTGCATACCCCATGTGGCTGCTATTTTTTTTCACTGCCCTTTTTATATTTTTCTCTCTCTTCCCGTTTTCTTTTCTTCCCATTCAAAGTTTTCATCCCATCCCGCGAAACCTCTCCTCCTCCCTCGCGTCGCCTCCTTTTGCCCAGTGCCACCCCATGACGCCATCCCTCTATTTAGCGCCACCTCGCTTAGCTCCCCCGTTTGTGTTAGAGACCACATGACATCCATCACAGCGTTCCACTCAAGCCAGATCAGATCACTACTCAACAATGCACAGTCAGCAGAACAAAGATGATTCTAGAATAAAAGAATTGTAATTCTGTTATGGATTGTCTGTACAAATTAGTTAGAAAAGATTCACTTTATTCCTTTTGTAATTACTATAAATAAAAAGCCATGTACATTGTAATACGCTAGATCAATATATAGAATTCTTCTTCAACTCTCTACTTTGCTTTACTTGTTTTATTGCAAGTCATTCTGATTTTATCAAAACTGTTATGGTATCAAAAGCCATCCATGGCCTCCGAGAAAACTGATTCATTTGTTAACAATCCCCCTCCTTCCAATACCAACCCTAAAGACCCCTCCAGCCCTTACTTCCTTAATCCAAACGATGGACCTGAAACCTTACTTACCACTCATCTCCTCGCAGCAGAAAACTATCACTCTTGGGCTCGTACCATCCGTAGATCTCTTCAAATCAAGAAGAAACTGAGCTTCATTGATGGTACGCTTCATGAACTGACTACCCTAAACTCTACTCTGTTAGAACCATGGCTTGAATGTAATGACATGGTTGTAACTTGGCTACAAAATGCAATGTCCCTTGAACTCAAAAACAGTGTTGTGTATGTGAGAATGCTCATGCCCTAAGGCTAGAGTTAGAACAACGTTTTGCACAAAACAATGGCCCACGGATTTACAAATTAAAACAATCCATCCACTCTCTTACTCAAAGAGGAGATGACTCTGTTAGTCTCTATTTCTTGAAATTAAAGAGTTTATTTGATGAACTTCTTAATTTTGAAATCATACCATCTTGTACCTGTGGTGCTATGAAACCTATCATTGAAAATCAACAATGTGACTGGATGATGAAGTTCCTCATGAGACTTAATGATTCATTCACCAATATCAAAGCTCAAATCATTCTTCTTAAACCCACCCCTATCTTGAGTGAAGTTTATGCTCTTCTTAAACCCATAGTCTTCATGACACTCTTACTATGGTTGCTAAAACCTATTTTCCATCCAACCGAGATAGCCCAAAACAGTTTGGTTCTTAAAGGAGAGAAAAACTCTTTTGCTCCTTTTGCAAAATCTCTGGGCATTCTTAAGAAAAATGTTTTAAAGCCAATCCCCACCTTGAAAAACCCACCTGCACCCATTGCAACATTGTTGGCCATATTGTTGATAGATGCTACAAACTCCATGGCTATCCACCAAGCCATAAATTGGCCACTCGAAACAAAGGTTCTAACCCATCATTAGCTAACCAAAGTAGCCTCTCCAACAGAGAACAAATCTCTGAGGAATCACAAGCTGCTCTCACAAAACTTAATATCAACATCTCATTACTTAGCTCCAATCTCAGGCTACACAGCAGATTGCTAAACAAGCTCAGCCCATTGATTCCTATAATTGTACCTCTGCCACCACTATGTCTGGTATTTTTTCTTGTTTCTCAGCCTCTCACACAGCACCGGCCTCTTCACAACATATTCCATGGATTATTGACACAGGTGGATCTGTTGCACCTCCATTTATACCTTTTTACCTACCAAAGTTGATTTTCAAGTTAAATTCCCCAAAGGCAACCATGCTGATGTTGCTCACAAAGGAATTGTTCCACTCAATCACAATCTCACTCTCAAGGATGTCTTATGCATCCCATCTTTTAAGTTCAATCTTCTCTCAGCCAAGAAATTCACTCATGACCTTAACTGTTGCTTTATTTTTCTTAATAATGCGTGTTATGTGCAGGACCTTTTCTCTTGGAGCACGATCTGGAAAGGTGAGGCTCACAATGGTTTATACCATCTTCAGTTGATAGACGTGTCTCCCATTACCCTCTCATCTATTCTTTCCATATTTCCACAAAACCCCACTCCCAATTCTGCTTCTGTTATCTCTGATTACAGTTTATGGCATTGTAGAATGGGTCATTTATCAGACTCGCGTTTATCTTTGTTACAACAATATTTACCAAATCTAACACATAATGTTCCTTGTTATACTTGCCATTTCTCCAAACCTCATTGTTTACCTTTTCCTGTCAGCTCCAACCGTGCACCAACACCATTTGATCTAATTCATTGTGACATTTGGGGACCTTGTGCCCAAATGGCTCATGATAGATCCAAATATTTTTTAACAGTAGTAGATGACTTCTCAAGATCAACATGGGTTTATTTAATGAACAACAAATCTCAAACAAGAAACTTCATTCAATCCTTTTGTTCTTTAGTTGAAACACAATTTCACACCAAAGTTAAAGTGATTCGGTCTGATAATGAGAATGACTTCTCAATGACAATTTCTACATGCAACAAGGGATA
This sequence comes from Juglans sigillata, assembly GCA_003123805.1. Classification (NCBI taxonomy): domain Eukaryota; kingdom Viridiplantae; phylum Streptophyta; class Magnoliopsida; order Fagales; family Juglandaceae; genus Juglans; species Juglans sigillata. The sequence goes on along the minus strand of QEOY01000270.1, from coordinate 12,385 downwards.
GTCCATCAACAAAGTTGTGTTGAGAGCCCCCAACAAATTGGGATTGTCGAACGGAAACACCAACATATTTTTAACGTTGCCCGAGCCTTAAAATTCCAATCTGGAATTCCCACATCCTTTTGGAATGAATGCATCCTAACTGCCACATACCTTATCAATAGAACGCCTTCTCCCAATTTACAAAATCTGACACCATATGAACTTCTATTCCAAGTCAAACCAACCTACACCCATTTAAGAAATTTTGGCTGTTTTTGCTATGCCTCAACTTTAAAACAATCGCCACAAATTTGATTCCAGAGCAAAAGCATGCATCCTACTTAGGTACCCCTTTGGCATTAAAGGATACAAATTACTCGATCTGGAGAGTAAGTCTGTTTTTCACTCAAGAGACGTTATTTTTTATAAGCACCTCTTTCCCTACAAAAATGTCATTACCACCCCTGACTCACAAACATCCTCTTCACTTCAATTCCCCTCTCTAGCCCTAGAAACCATTATTCCTTCCCCTCATTTTCAATCTGAACCCATACCAGACCACACGACATCTCCAACTCTTCCTCAATCTAACCCCATACCCGAAAACATACCATCTTCCACTCTTTCTCAATCTGACCCCATACCAGAACACTTACCATCATAGCAACCTGTCTCTACATCTCCTTTTGAAGACACCTCTTCACAAATCCAACCTCCACCCCTAACGCTCAAACAGACCAAAGAATCCCACCTCTTACCTCCATGACTACTACTGTCAACAGGTTACCATGCCCACTGTTTCTCCATCAAGCTCCAGGGTAAAAGGTAATTCACTCTCTTCTCATCCTTATCCAATAAGTTCTATTTTATGCCATGACAAATTATCACCCAATCATGCTACCTTTGCCACTTCCATCCTTACTCATACTAAACCACACATTTATGCACAAGTTGTGAAGAGTTTATATTGGCGCAAAGCAATGGATAATGAAATTGCTGCTTTGCAACTAAACAAAACTTGGGATATCATTGATCTGCCTATTGGAAAGAAGGCCATTGGTTCAAAATGGGTCTATAAAATTAAATACAACTCGGATGGGACAATTGAGAGGCACAAGGCACGCTTAGTTTGGAGGAAGAGATATACATAAAGACACTCGGATGGGATTCTCCAACAATTTGATGTTAATAATGCCTTTCTACATGGCGATTTGGAGGAAGAGGTATACATAAAGATACCTCCTGGCTATTCCATTCAAAGTCCCAACAAAGTTTGCAAGTTGAACAAGAGTTTATATGGCCTTAAACAGGCTTCCCGACTATGGTATATCAAATTCTCTTCTTCCTTGTTACACTTTGGTTTTACTCAATCCCAAGCTGATTATAGCCTCTTTACAAAAGGGTATGGTCCATCTTTTATAGCATTACTCGTGTATGTAGACGATATAGTTTTGGCTTCAAATAATTCTCATGAAATTTCTGCACTCAAAGTTTTTCTTGAGTCAAGATTCAAAATTAAAGACCTCGGTACCCTCAAGTACTTTCTCGGATTAGAGGTAGCTAGGACTTCAAATGGGATTCAATTATGCCAAAGGAAATACACTCTTGACATCTTACATGATACTGGTTTAATTGGTTGCAAGCCTAGCTTAATTCCTAAGGACCCGAATCTCAAATTCAGCAAAGATGAAGGCAACATACTTCATGATCCATCTGAGTTCAGAAGACTCATTAGACGTCTTCTTTACCTAAGCATCACACGGCCCGACTTGGAATTCTCAATTAACTTGCTCAGCCAACACATGAGTTCTCCTCGTGTCCCACATCTTCAAGTTGCCCACAAAATCTTGCGCTATGTGAAGAAGTCCCCTAGCCAGGGCTTATTTTTCCCTTCATCTTCAATCTATCAACTCACTTCATACTGTGATTCTGATTGGGCTTCATGCCCTGATACACGGAGGTCAACCACAGGCTATTGTGTGTTCCTTGGTAAGTCACTCATCTCATGGAAATGCAAGAAACAAACAACTATATATCGCAACTCTGCTGAAGCAGAGTATCGCTCCATGGCTGCTGCCTCATGTGAACTTGTTTGGTTAAGATATTTACTTACTGACCTCACGATTTCTCATCCTCAGCCAGCCATTCTTCATTGTGACAGTAAGTCTGCCCTCTTTATTGCCTCAAATCCTGTTTTTCATAAGAGGACCAAACATATTGAATTAGATTGTCATCTAATTCGAGATAAAATTCAAGAGGGTCTCATTGCCACTACATACACACCATCTACTTCACAATTGGCTGACATACTTACTAAGGCTCATCATTCTCCATCCTTTTATTCCATTTTGCTCAAGATGGGAGTAATTGACATACACTATCCATCTTATGGGGGGATGTTAGAGACCACACGGCAGCCATCACAACATTCCACTCAAGCCAGATTAGATCACTACTCAACAATGCACAGTGAGCAGAACAAAGATGATTCTAGAATAAAAGACTTGTAATTCTGTTATGGATTTTTTGTACAAGTTAGTTAGAAAAGATTCCCTTTATTCCTTTTGTAATTACTATACATAGAAAGCCATGTACATTGTAATACGCTAGATCAATATACAGAATTCTTCTTCAACTCTCTGCTTTGCTTTACTTGCTTTACTGCAAGTCATTCTGATTTTATCAAAACTGTTAGTCTGCCTAGCGCCGCCACTCCTCACAAGGTCATTGAATGGTGTCTCGCCTCCCACGAGCTCATCTAAAACCCCCTTCTTCTTCACTGTGAATCCCTCAATTTTCCTCACAAAACCCACGAATCTTCTTCTTCTCTATGAATCGTGGAGTGGCACCGACGAAGTTGGAAACCTAGCATTTTGAATTTGCTTCTGTATGAAACATGGAACTAAGGATCTATAGATTTTTTCCCCTTGCCTAAAACACGCGTTTTACGTGAAGAAGAGGTCATTTCAAATTTTCTCAAATCCACTCCACGTTCACCCCTCCACTCGTCTGCCCAACGCCCTTCCCTCTACCCAGCACCCTGAGTTCATCTCACCTCTGCCGAGCGCCCCGGGTCTCCAGTTCATGGCTGTTTCTCCACCCTCTGCCCAGCTTCCTAGGTAACTCTTTCCTTCTGTATTATGGTTTTCACCACCATTTCTTCCTTCTGTATTATGGTTTCTGCTATGGTACGTGAGAGAGGTGAAGGGAGATAAGTTTGTTTGTGTTATGGATTATGTGAGATGAGTATTGTAAATTTTGGGGCTTAGTGCATGGAGATGCTTGCAAATTTTTAGAATTTCATAGTCTTGCTATATATGGTATTAGATCAGGAAAACCCACTTGATTTCACTAGTCAATGAGTTTGTGAAGGAAGAAACCAACATTAATCTTGAATGTAGTCTTTGTGTCTTAAAATTGGCTATAATCTTGAATTTATTTCCATTGAAGTTGTGATATGCATTACCTAGAGAAGAAGAAAACAATACTACTTAAAAAAAAGATAGCAAGAAACTAGGTGAATGGCATAATGCATTAAAAATGACGCTGTTTAAAATAAAATCACCTGCACATCGGCTTTAGATATAGGCCAAGACATAAAAGAGCTCAAAAGGCTTACAGTAGGGAAAGTGTCATTAGAAGATTGTGATATGTTGACATGATCATTAGGGTGCACAAACGTTTCACCACGCTTATGGCCAATAATCTCAGCTGCTCTGTTTGCAATGACCTAGAAGTAAAGAAGTTTTACACCCAGCATACTTGATTGTAAAGATATGTACTGAAAAAGATGAATATCTATATGCTTTATCAATAGAGAGCACTGTATCTTCACCTCCCTAAACTTAGAAGCACTTGCTAGGATGCTAAATGGGCCACATATTTTCCTTCATTGGCATGTCAAATCTCTTAAATGAGTCTTTGTGGAGAGGCTATATGTCTATCTTTCTGAAGATTATATGTCTATCTTAAACTTAGTATGCCCTGTGGTGCTGTTTGTGGAGATTATGTTGTTTTAAGAATTTTTGTATCTTCTAGAGAGGGTTTTTGGTAGCATGAGCCGACTGGTCTACATGTAGAGGGTTTTAGGTTGCATGATCCATGTTTATGTTGGTTAAATGTGTCTTTGGTGGCTTGATCCATGTGTACGTACGTTGGTAGCATGATCCATGCAGAGGTTTGTTTCTTTCCTTTCTCTTACTAAAATTTACCATACTTCATAACTGTTTGGGGTACTTTGCTTGAATTTTTTCTAAAGAAATTAAGGATGTTAGTTATGTGCAGATTGGTTTAATGATGGAGTATTTTGACTATTAAAGTTTCATCATTACTCATTTTTGTGTTCCTTTTCTAGTTTATCATTAGACAAATTTTCCTCATTATGGCTTTCAATATATGATCTGTCTGTTTCTGCCATTTTTCATATCTAGTCTTGAACTTTGGTAAACATTCACCCAGTATTTTGAATGGTTTTGTGGTGCAAACTTCGGATTGACTAAAATTGACTAAATTGGAAGCGAAGACAAAATGTTAAATTAATGGATATGGTCTTTTGTTTGTAACTGACCAAACCAGATGAATTAATGGATTTTTTCTTTTTCTTTTTCTTTTTTTTTTTGTTTTTGTTTTTTTTTTCTTGCTCTTTTTGTAGCACATTCTACCTTTAGAAACACATTGTTAGCACCTTCTAAAGAAACTTGACAGAGTTTTACATTACTTTGGAAGATGTGAATTTCAGGTAAGTTGGACCTGTAGCAGATTACTCAAATTGAATTTTAGATCATTGTAAAATGGGTGAAACACATACCATGGTTAATTCATCTCATTATTTGATCATGCTAAGTCTACCAGCCAACAATTATTTATTAACTTGAATTCACTTTGGGAAAATGCTGAAAAGTAACTAGTCTTTTGGATTATTTGGCTTTTGTACATTATGTTATTTATCTTATATTAGTTTATTAAAAAAAAAAAAAAACCTTTTTACTTGTCTGTTTTAGTGCATTCAAAATAAATGGGCTGAAGGAATTTTACGTGATGCTAAAAAACTTATTGAAGAAAAAATGGATGAGCTGTTGAAGGAGTGTCTAAAAGATTTTAAAGAAGGTTCTCTGGCATCCAAAGCGTGGCCAACTTTTCTATCTGCCTATACAGTCTCAAAAGCAACCATGAATGCCTACACAAAAATTCTGGCAAAAAAATATCCAAGTTTCTGCATCAACTGTGTCTGCCCTAGCTTTGTCAAGACATGGTGTAGCTGTTTGTGGACATAAATATTGGCAGCTTGTGTAAATAAATATTGTAGTTTGTGTAGCTATTTGTGTCCAGTTGTGTATATTGAGTTGTGGATTATGTCCAGGTGTATGTGTGATTCAAGGTTTTGTGTCCAAATCAAGAAATGGGAGTACATTTTGTAAAGTTTATCATACAAAACTTGTATATGAAATAAATCATGCTTCAATGTCAGTTCAGCTAATTTGTTTTTGTACATGCATGAGTTTAGGAAAAAATCTATATAGCTTATGCAGATTTTTGTTCAGTTTTCATCCTGTGTGTATAATAGATTGAGATAAATCTATATAGAGGGTGTAGTTTTTGTTCCACTTATCATCCAGTGTATAATAGATTGAGGAAAAAATATTATCAAGAATGTTATAGATAAACTCAAAAGTGATCAAAACAAATTAAGAAAAAATCTGTATAGCTCAGCATATTAAGAAAAGTGACAAAAAAGACTGATTTTTTTATAGCCTTCATAGTAGCTCTCCCCTTTTACAAAAGATGCATGGTCAAGTATCTAATCCGGCTTTGCCCAATTCAAGGGGAAGTACATTTTACAATTGATCCATAGAAGAAAAATAAAGAAAATATCCACCGATTTACATGTGCCCTATAGTTTATCCGAACAAAGCAAAATCTATTACAATTGATACAACATAATATAAATTCAATAATATTCGTGTACTTATGTTCTCAACCTTTCCAAAATTTTGTTTGAGCTCAACCTGATGAGCATTTCCGTCTCTCGCTCTCTTAGTTTATCTTCCTTTTGCTACAATGAACTTTGCTGCCCATCTTTATGTTGACCCTTATACACATGTTCGTGTCCGACTTCTTCTATTAAGTTCTCATTTGAAAAACCATTTCTTGCAAGCTGTATCCAATGATTGTTGTTGGAAGACCTGTTTAGGTTGTTTTTGGAAAATTTGAAAAGCACTGGTATATCTACTTTTTTCTTTGACGTGTATTCCTGGAATTAAAATATATATACATCATTGTAGCAAGGCAACTGCTCCTAAAAGAATGAGACTAACATCTCTTACTCTATGAGAATTAAAACAATGGGAAAATTAAAGCGCTTCAACACCAGGACAATAATCATACCATCCTTATCCGTGAGCAAATGTTAACTGGAACAATTATAGCAGCTATACTCCAACGATTACCAAGGTTCTTAGCCTAAGATGGCAACTATAAAATTAAAAAATCTATGATTGAACAATCTATTATTAGCATGTGCCAACAGATATGACTTGATTGGTTATCTAATTTCTTGAGTTGAAAAGTCATAGAACCAAATGAAGAATCTAACTTTTTTGATTTTTGAGTTAGAAGGCATGAAGTCCATTTGGTGAAGTAATCACTCCGTCAATAAAGTCTATAATCATTTTTAGAAGCCTTAGTGGGGTTTATTGATATAAATTATAATGAATTCACAATAATTAAACACACAGAGAAAAGTCCAATGAAGTCTATAACCATTTTTAGAAGCCTTAGTGGGGTTTATTAATAGCAATTATAATGACTTCACAATACTTTTTTTTTATAAGTAAATAATGACTTCACAATGCTCAGGATCATCATATTGAAAGTGATTTGAAAGTTATGTAAAGCACTATATAGTTGCAAAACCCATTACTCTACTACTTCAATAAAACCAGATTATACATACATTATACAGAAAACCAGATATATGAAAAGCCATTATTACTCTACTACTTATTTTCAAATATACATACATTATACAGAAAATCAGATTCATGAAAACTAGATAAGAAAGGCACGAAACAACGTCATCCTAATCACAAGCTCTTATATATAACCAGAATGAAGTCAAAAATCCATTGATCATTAAAAGAGTTGCAGAAGAATTAGCTTTATATACCAGAATATAAAAACTCCAAAAATCCAATTTGAAGAAGATTCTTACCATGACGAGATGCAGATCATTTGTTTGCTATGAAACATAGCAGATTAGGAGTAGGGAAGGAAAAAAAAACTGTGTGCAACGACTGATTCTAAACAGTGGCTGAGGAGAGGCCTTTTCCTCAATTGGCAGTCGCACAAGGTTCTAAACAATAACTTTAATTTTTATTGCCATTAGTTACGATGAAAGTTGTTAGACTTTGATCTGTCTTGTCATGGTCTAATGAGTAATCATGATCCACACACGCGGGGGCCCGTGTGTCTATCAATTTGGTTGTATACTTCAGCAACTCAACTGATGCCATGTTGGACTTCCTATATATGTTCAGCTAGCTCTCGAGTCGATTACCCTAATCCCATGATGGTCAAATCAATCACTGAAGTCTAGTCATGATAAATAGTGTAATGAGCTTTATCTTTGATTTAAGAGAAAAGTTCACAGCCGGTCTGGTGGAAATCTAACTTACACTAGTCAATACAAATCTACCATGTATAGCGCATATCAAATTAAAATTTACGTCCACATGATTTTATTTTATTTTTATCTCTTTTCCCACCCCCAACGCCTGCAACACCCCATCTCTCTCTAAAATATGCATTTTCTCTCTCTAAAATACGCCTACCACCTTCTCTTGCTTGAAACTTCCATTTACCCAATACCTCATTTCTACATATAAATATTTAGATCATTTTCTACGCGTGGGAGGGAGTTGTAGAAAATCATCTAAATGTAAGAGTTCTTCTATATGTTTTATAGCAGAAAATTATCACTCAGTCCATAACAGAAAATCATCTAAATTTAAGTGCTTCGAGAAAACATTAACTCTTCTTTGAAATAAATGAAAGCTTAAAACGATTCTATAATGCAGAACAACACTTTAGAAACGAGAATCGACAGATTTTAATGCCAAGAACAGTACCTCTAGCCATTGATGCTCTTCACTGATTTGCTGCGTTTCTCACTGGTGTTTGGCACTTCCAAACTCTACTCCACTCTATTTAGATGGTGTAAGACTGAAGGGAATTGAGTGAGTGAGTTTGGAGACCAAACATAGTATTTATAGCCGAAGCTTCCATCAAGTTTCGGTGCTACGTGTCCCACATGCTAAGCTTATCATCAGATCAGTTTCTACGTGATGAATAAGTCAGAGTGGACCACTTCAAGAGCTCCTAAACTTAAGGAAGCTATAGACTCGTTCTCACGAATGGTCTTCGTGAGAAACTGTCAACATTCTCCCACTTGGTCCACACTTCTATTCTAATATTTCATCTTAAACCCATCGATAAACTGCATTTAAGTAATAAATACATGAATCATGGCGATAGGTCCTCTAATGACGAGTATTACCTTCCATGTATTATCATGTATTTATTTCTTAAACATTATAATTTATGTAGCAACAATTTCTTATTGAATAAACTCAATGTTTATTCTTGGTCCAACAAAGATGATTTTTTCTCAAAAATTAAATTAAGGTGCACATCAATATGAGAAAAAATATCAAAATATTTAAGAATTTCATTAAAATAACATTGTTCATACAATAAAAAATTACATAATGGAACCAAGTCTCATGTTTACTACATAATCCTTGAATTTCAACAATGGCATGCCCTTAGTCAAATGATCAGCGATCATTAGTTCAGTGCTGACGTGCTCAATGACCACTTTTTTTTCTTTAACACGTTCCCTTATGACTAAATATTTAATGTCGATATATTTATTTCGACTCCCACTTTTGTTGTTCTTAACCATAAAAATAGCAGCTGAATTATCGCAATACATTCTCAATGGCCTAGAGATAGAATCCATAATTCTAAGTCCAGAAATGAAACTCTTAAGCTATACACCATGTGAAGTAACCTCGAAACAAGAGACGAACTCGGCTTCCATAGTGGAAGTAGCAGTCAAAGTTTGCTTGGCACTCCTCCATGATACAGCTCCACCGGCCATCAAAAATATGTATCTTGATGTTGATTTGTGTGAATCAATACAGACAGCAAAGTCAGAATATGAGTAGCCAATTACTTCCAGATTATCCGTTCGTCTATACATAAGCATGTATTCTTTGGTTCCTTGAAGGTACCTCATTACTTTCTTTGTAGCTCTCCAGTGGTCTAAACCTGGATCACTCTGATATCGTCCCAACATTCCTACAGCAAATGCAATGTCAGGTCTTGTACAGACCTGAGCATACATTAGGCTTCCGACAGTAGAAGCATATGGAATGTTCTTTGGCGATAGGTTTCCTTTCAAGGTCGTTCTTTGGGCATTGGTTCAAATTGAACCTATCACCCTTCACAATGGGGGCTACACTTGGTGAACAATCCTTCATCCGGAA
>QEOY01000268.1:21618-48139 GCA_003123805.1 Juglans sigillata | reverse complement strand
GAGTTGTGACGCCTCGGGAGGATGATCGTCACCCCCACATGCAAAAGGGCTTTCTCTCGTGTTGAGTAGCCCATCATATTTATTCCGCATTTTGCCTTGTCACTCTGCGATTTCCTTTTCTTACTTTCCTTCCAAAGTTCCTCATCAACTTTTCCTGCCCTTCATGGCTTCGAAAAAATCTTCGCGTTCTGGAGGCCGGGCGGTCCCCTTTGGCGCTGTTCAAGCCACTGTCACCCGCGCCGATTCCCTTTCAGATGACTTTGTGGGATTTTCATGGTGATCGGTGGTTACTTCTGATGAATTAGAGGAGTTGAAGGTGACTTACAGGATCCCTTCAAAAGTGGTGTTCGTATTGCCTTCCCCCACCGGAAGAGCGGTGGATGATGAAGGCTACGAAACCAAAGTTGCGATACATCTTGCCATGTTCTCCTGTGGCCGGTGCGCAAAGTGCTGAGTTTCTTTAAGCTAGCGCCCGCCCAACTCCCCCCCTTTTGCATGGAGGATTTTGATCTCATGCTGTATTATCTGGCGACGTGCTTTGTAGGAGGCCGTGTCTGATTACCCCGACCTTACGGCCCGTGAGTTCTTTATTACTCATAGTCTAGTACAGAAGAGTGGGATTGGATAAAGGAGAGGCATGAGGTGGTGATGGGATACACCTACAAGTTTTTCTTTCTGTTAGATGAGGGATGGGAGTATCCAGCCGGGTTGGCTGTCAAGCTTTTGTTTTATGTTCGTGCACCTTGGGGCACTTTAAATGACACCTCGATCTGCCGCCTCGAACCGAATTCCAACGAGAAGGTGAGATTGGGGATCGTTCGGGCCTGGGTGACGGCGCATCCAAATGACGTTTATTCGGAGGTTTTGTTGTCAAAGGGTAGTCTTCGCCGGTATTTGGTTCCCCCTACCACTCTGCACTCTGATGTAGGGATTCCCATGAATCTGATTGTTGCACTTGTTTGTAGTCGTTCTCCAAGTTCGCCGGTTGAAGGGAAAGGGAAGAGACCCCGCAATACCTCTCTTGCTCCTGTCAACTCCGATAATGTTCTCATTCCTCCTGGGGATACATCCATTCTGGTGCTTCATATCCCTGCACCCCCAAGAGTATCCGAAGAAACGATGCTAACTGCCATTCCACATTGCGCGGTGTCGCCAGCCCAGAGAGTTGCGGTTGATGCGGCTTCTGCACTTGGAGCCACTTTCCTTGGTGGCATCGAGGGGATGGAGGATGACATCCCAGGTGAGGGAGTCGCGGCTCCTGGCGTTCCCCATTATGGTGCAAAAGTTGCCAGAGAAGTTCCTGCAGACCTTCGGATGACCCCGCCGCTCGGCCATGCTGGTCTTCTTCTTAAGGCAGAGGGGAAAGTCCAGAGGCTACTTATCAGGGTAAAATTTACTCGCCAACTCCTCCGATTGTTTTTTTAAGTTTCCTTTTGTGGTAGGGGTTAGAGCCTGACAGCCTTCATTGTGGACAGCAAAGCGGAATTGAGGAGAGAGAACAGGGACCTTTGTTCTCTGGTTCAGGTAACCTTGGACCGTGTGACCTCTAAGCGAAGGTAGAAGAAGGTTGCCGAAGAAGCCCTAGCCAGACTGGTCAAGTCCCAGGGGGAGGTTGGCTAGCTCTGCATTGAGGCCTCGCTTGCTTGCGAAGCGAGGGACATGCTGCAGCAGTCTCTTGACCAGTGCCAGTCGAAACTAGAGCGATTGCAGGCCGACATCTAGGAGCTTTGTTTGCAACGGGACACAGATAGTTGGTCGATCAAATGGCTTGACACTAAGATCCAAGGGTTTAACGAGTCATTGGTAGCGAAGAAGAAGACCCTGGAGGAGGAAAGACAGCGAAGAAAAGACGTGGAGGCTGCCCTGGTAGTGAATAAGCTGGTGCTCAAGGGTCGGGAAGTGACCCTTCGAAGCTTGCGGGATGAGCTATCTAATGTCCGGGGGGTTTGCGAAGATGCATGGAGATTTGGCTACGATGAAGGCCTGGAACGAATAAAAACCTTCATTCTTCAGAACCCCCAGTCTGACCTTTAGGCTATGAGCGTGGGCGACTTTCCTCCACATGATGAGTCCTTGCGGCATCGCGACATTCTCGGGAAGGGTTTGATTCCGAGTGGACTTGGAGGTAGTTCTAGGGGGAATGAACCCGTTTTATGAGGGCAAATTTTCTAGGTGGATCTCTTTGCCAACCCTATGTTGTTGGGGTCTTGGACCCTTTGTTCTCGTTCTCGCCCTTTTACTTATTATGCTTTGACTCCGAAGGCGTCTTCCACAGTCGGCAGGCTATCTTGGGGGCTTGGTGTTAGTTCTGCAAGGAATGAGCCCGCTTTAAGAGGGCAAAATTTTCAGGTAGATTTCCTTGCCAATCCTTTGTTGTTGGGGTCCCGGATAGCGCGTTCTCCGTACGACTCAATTAGTTGCCTCATTACATCCCTATTGATGTTTCGAGGGAACCTCTGGTGTTATTGACACACCGTAATGGTGGAGACCTTCGCTTGTTGCCTCGTATGGAAGAGTGATTCGATTGGGCTTGGTTCCTGTGGTGAACGACCTTCATTCGATAAACGGTTCTTAACGTATGGATTAATTTTGAGATGTTCTAGTTCTTAGCAGTATTTTTGTCGCTACTGAAGATTTTTGGCCCACCTTGCGTTATGTTGATCTGAGGACGGTGTGGTCTTGTGGCCCTTTTTAGGTTATTCCCAACCTCTTTACGGTCTAGGGTCCAATACTGTAACCCATTTTGTTGAATATTTGAGTTTTATGGTGTAATTTGTTCTTTGTAGTCTCGCGGTTTTATGCAGTTTTATGATGTAACTTGGTCCTTGTAATCCTTTAGCACCATGCGGCTTTATAATGTAACTTACTTTTAATAAAATTATTTTGTGTATATGGCTATACGGTTTCCGTGTTTTTCTCGCTATATATTTTTTTCTCTCTCCCATTTTTTTTTTACGGGTTGGCCTGGGTAGAGCTCGGTTGTGAGTGTTCACCTTCCGGTATCTCTCATGACTCCGCTGGTGCCCAGTCGCGGTCGTTGACCTTGCTTGTTGGTGGCCCTTTGCATTGCCTTTCCTTGTTGGCTTCAATTGTGGCGCTATAATTTTTTGTACCTTTCTTGTCAGCATTTTGTTCTTCATGTCATTGTTGGGAGCCCGTGGGGCCTTATGCTTGCCTTCTCGTCACATGAATCAATATCACAAATCTGAGTTCTTGGCCTATGCTCACTGATTATTGTCTGTCCTGTAATGCCGTCGTTTATGATGGTGATGTCCTCGCTTCTTGCTTTTTATTATTCGGGCGGCCCGTAGGCTCGGCCCACTCTCTGTCTGGGAGGGGGTTAGAATGCTGCCTTTCCTTTCGCTCTAATTTCCTTTAGCTCTGTTCCTTTCACTCCTATTGCTTTACCCCGTCGAGCATTTTTTCTTCCCTTTTTCTTTCCTTTCACTTTGTCCCGCCGCTTTTCCTTGACTTTCCCTTTCATTTGCTCACTCCTACAATGTCAGAGTGTTAGTTTCTGTTGGTGAAGATTCCTTTGCTGGAGATTCTGTCGATGAAGATTTTGCTGATGAAGATTTCTTTGATATGGAGTCCGTTGGTAGATATTTCTTGTATTTGGGTGGCCAAGGGCCGACCCGTACTCCTTCGCAGGAAGGACAAGACAACCTTTAAAGCCTACTTTTCCCTTTTGCCTCACGAGGAGTTAAGCTGCTGATGGCGATTCCGTTGATGATGTTCGTGTCTTTTTCTTGGTTATTTAGGCAGTCCATAGACTCGGCCCGCTCTTTCTCCCCCGATGAGGTAATTCGGACAGCTATGTGGTTGGTCCGCTCCTTCGTTACGGTGGGGGTCGAGGTAAGTATTCGGGCAGCCTCAAGGTTGAACCCGCTCTCCACTACAGGAGGGATAATGCAACTTTTTAGGCCTACCTTCCACTATGATACCCTGTAGGGAGCTAAGTCGTTTTGATAGTTTGTTACTAGACCCGCTCCCGCTTGTTAATACAGTAGGAAAGGGTAATTTTGGATTAGGTTGGTGCTGATCCCATATTTTGTTGTAGCGGGGGCCGAGATTAATTATTCAGGTAGCCGCAAACTTGATCCCACTCTCCATTAGGGGAAGGATAAGGCAACCTTTTAGGCCTACATTTTCCTATGTCCGCATGGAGGCAAATTGTTGAGGCAGTCTGTTACTGGACCCGGTGCTGCCCGTTGATGCTCACGAGGAAGGTAACAACTTTATCCTTCAGGTAGATGAGGACTAACCTGCACTCCACCGCAGGAAGGAAAATGCAACCTTTAAGGCCTACCTTTCCCTCTGTTACCCCGCAGGTATGTAATTCAGACAGTAATGTGGCTGATATGCTCCTTCACCATGATGAGGATTGGGGTAAATTATTCGAGCCGCCTCAAGGCTGGTCCCACTCTCCCAGACGTGGAGGTTGAGTCGCATGCTTGCCTATCATCCGCCTTGGGGAGGTAAGTTGTTCGAACAGTTTTTTACTGGACCCGCTCCCCCCCGTTGACATTGCAGGAAATGGTACATTTGGGTCAAGCTGGCACTGATCCCACACTTCGTCACAATAGAGGTCAGGGTAAGTTATTCGGGTGGCTGCGAAGCTGATTCCGCTCTCCACTGGGGGAGGGATTAGGCAATCCTTTAGGCTTACATTTCCCTGTGTTATTCCTCAGCCAGGTAGGTCATTCGGGCAGTTTATTGCTGGACCCGCTCCCGCCTATTGACGCTTATGAGTAAGGTAAATTTTATCATCAAGTGACCAAGGGCTGACCCGCACTTCTCTGCGAGAGGGATAAGACAACCTTTTAGGCATACTTTTCCCTTTTTGTCTTGCGGGAAGGTAAGTCGTTGAAGTTTTTGTTTAGCGAAATTGACTTTGCTGATGGGTAGACCGATTTCCTCATTATACTATGCTCCTGAAGTTAATCATTGAGACAAGACAAAATATATATATATATTTTTTATTTTGGCCGATAACTTGCACATGAAAATATAAAAATTATAACAAGAAAATTGGCTTAGCAATAATATTTTCGCAGATGATCGGCGTTCAACGGGTGTGGTAGTTCATTTCCCTGGTAATCTTTGAGGCGATAGGAGCTTGGTCAAATTGTGGCGTCGACCACGTAGGGGCCCTCCCAGCGGGGGACCAGTTTTCCTTCGTGCCGCATTGTTGTTCCCATTTCCTTGAGTATCAACTCCCCTACTTTGAATATTCTTAGCAGCACACGCTTGTTAAAGCACCTTTCGCCCCTTCTTTTGTGGGTTGCGGCCTTTATCTCTGCTTTTAGTCAGACTTCTTCCAGTAGGTCTAGCTGTTCTTCCAGCCACTCGCTATTGGATTCTTGTTCGAAGTGTTGAATTCTGTATGTGGGAAGTTCAATTTCTACAGGTGGCATTGCCTCGTGTCCATAAGTGAGGGTGAAAGGAGTTTCCCTGATCAACTTCTTCACTGTGACCCGGTAGGCCCATAGCACGGCGGAGAGTTCCTCGACCCATGCACCTTTTTTGTCGTCAAGTCGTTTTTTGAGTATTCCCATCAGCGTCTTGTTGGTAGCTTCGACTTATCCGTTGGACTAAGGGTGCCCCAGGGACGAATACTGGAACTCGATCCCCAACTCTCGGCACCAATTTCGGTAATGGTCAGAATTGAACTGCCTTCCGTTATCCGAGATGATAGTATGCAGGACGCCGAACCTACAAACCACCGATCTCCATAGGAATCGCGTGATATTGCTCGCAGTGATAGTAGCTAAGGCTTCAGCTTCAACCCATTTGGTGAAATAGTCAATGACCACCACTACGAACTTGACTCCTCATTTGTCCAAGGAAAGTGGGCTGACTAAATCAAGCCCCCACTGGGCGAACGACCAAGGTGACGTGATCGACATTAACTTCTCTGGCATGCAATGGGGAATTTGGGTGTATTTCTGACATTTCTGACACTTTTGTGCATAGCCTTTGGCATCTTGGAGGGCTTGAGGCCAGTAGTAACCTGCACTCGTCACTTTTCCAGCTAGTACCCATCCTCCCGAATGGTTCCCTCAAATTTTCTCGTATATTTCAGCTAACACTTACTGCACCTCCTTTGGGGAGATGCATCTTAAGAGAGGAGCTAAGTGACCCCACCGTTATAGAACTCCCTCAATCATAGTGTAACGCGCCGCCTTATTCCTCACTTTCCTTGCCTCCTGCCAGTCTTCGGGCACCTCGTCGGTTTCTAAATATCTGAATATGTCATCTGCCCAGTCTGGGGTTCTGGGCCTATTTCCATTATCACGATTTCGACAGCGAGTACTTCCATCGTTTTGATCACCATACCTTTCGACAGGGGAAAATCTTCCTGTCCGGATGTTGTGCGCACCAGTTTGTCTGCTTTCTAATTCTCCATTCTCGGTATTTGTTGAACTTGGAAATATTTAAAGTGAGGGTGCTCAACTTCTACTAATGCCAGATATCTC
The DNA here is from genome assembly GCA_003123805.1 of Juglans sigillata. Taxonomy (NCBI): domain Eukaryota; kingdom Viridiplantae; phylum Streptophyta; class Magnoliopsida; order Fagales; family Juglandaceae; genus Juglans; species Juglans sigillata. Next base: position 41,660 of record QEOY01000268.1, on the reverse strand, counting down.
CTTAGATTTTCACTCTTCACAACAAACTCCCCTCGTACTTGATTCACCACCACCTGGGAACCGGCCCATACTTCGATTTCGGTGGCTTCCAAAGCTCTGGCTACCTGCAAACCCGAGAGCTATGCTTCGTACTCTGTTTCATTGTTTGTCATTTTGAACGCCAATTTTACAGCGTAATTGTCCTCTTCTCCTTCGAGAGCCACGATGGGCACCCCCACGCCCCTTCCAGCTCGGCAAGATGAGCCGTCAACGAATACTTGCTAGGGCTTTATAGGACGTGCACCATCGTCCATCGCTGGGAACCTGTTGAACTCGGCGATGAAATCTATAACACTTGTCCTTTTATGGTGCTTCAAGGCACACACTCAATATCGAATTCACTCAACTCCACTGCCCAATTCATGAAGTATCCTAAATTAACTACCAAGGCAAAAACTAACTACTCTATACTGGGGTATCAGGCTTCAGCCCCGCGATATGCTCGGTTGAAGTAGTAGACAGGCTTTTGTATCCCCTTTTCCTCGCGTACTAGAACTGAGAAGCCAGCCTAGGGGGATACGGCCAAATACAAGGTCAAGGTTTCTTCACTTTGCGGTTGGCTAAGGAGCAAGGGGCTCGTGAGGTACTTCTTAAGGGCTTCAAATGCCTGGCTGCACTCGTCGTCCCATGTCTTCGCCTTCTGCAAGATTTTGAAAAACGGTAGACACTTATCGGTTGATATTGAGACAAACCTGTTGAGGGCAGCGACTCGCCCAGCCAACCTCGGTACTTCATTTATGTTGCGCAGTGGGGCCATACCAAGGACGACATCCACCTTCTCGGGATTGACTTCAATGTCTTGTTTGGACACAATAAACCCTTGAAAATTTCTTAACTCGACACCAAAAGTGCACTTTGCCGGGTTCAGCTTCATTTGGTATTGCTGTAGTATTACAAAAGCCTCTCTCAAATTGTCCAAATGTTGCTCTAAGGTTTGACAAATAGGTCACCCAAGTAGACTTCCATATTTCTCTCTATCTGATCTTTGAACATACGGTTGACCAACCGTTGGTTGGTGGCCCCTGCATTTTTTAGACCGAAGGGCATCGCCTTATAGCATCGTCCTCAGGCTTCATACTGATTTGGTTATACCCCGAGTATGCGTCCATGAAGCTGAGCATGCGATGACCCGCTGTCGAGTCAATGATGAGATCGATGCAGGGAAGCAGAAAGCTGACTTTCGAGCAAGCTTTGTTGAGGTCAGTGAAGTCGACACACATTCTCCATTTGCTGCTCAACTTCTTTACTAATACCACACTCGACAACCACTCAGAGTAGTGAGCTTCTCGGATGAACCCCGCCTTTAGCAGTTGGTCCACCTCTTCGGGTATGGCGGCATTCTTTTCCGCACTAATGTTTCAGCTCTTCTGCTGCACCCCTTTGGCTTTTGGGTCCACACTTAAACTGTGATGTATGATTTCAAGTGCTATCCCAGGCATGTCCTCGTGATTCCACGCAAACACATCCAGGTGTTAAGTAAGCAGTTGTTGCATGGCGTCCCGAGCTTCTTGTGTCATTTCGCTGCTGATCGTCACCGTAGCCTCTAGTCGGTCTAGGTGGAGGGTAACAAGTTCCAGTGGTCCAATTGGCTTTGTCTTTCGGAGTTCCTGTTCTTCCCAAACTTCGTTCGTAACTTCCATGCGATCGGGGCCCGGAGGCAGAACGCATGTCTCCCCCGTCATGGCTATTTTATTCATGCATGCATGGCCTTATCCTGTTGCAATTTTTTCAATTTCGCATGTTTGGTTCTCCATCTGGCCTACTTCCATGTCTCAAGTTACTTCAGCAAACCTCTGAGTCAACTGGAACGGTTTGTCTTGGGTGTATGAAGGACATGCAAGATCTATTAAGATCCCACAAACGGCGCCACTATTAACGTCATATTTCGCACACCTTTGGGTCAAGCTCCAACAACTCAGTTATTCAAAAACGGGCCTTGCACAAGGTAGAAAAGACTACGACTTTGAGAGTGCAGCCTAAGGGCCGGGGAACCTCTGATGCCAAAGTTAGTAAGTATTTTTGGAGTATAGCAAATAATTAAGAGAGTTTAGGAAGCAGAGAGAGTTTTGCGGTACCTGAAGCTTGCTATTTATACCGTGTTTGGGGAGGGTGCAGATAGTATTTTTCCCACAAAGTCCATGCTTCTCTTTTTGTGTCTGTTGTCAGACTTTCTTTAATGCGGCGTGTGATTTAATCAACAACATCATTAATGCGGTGTGGTTTCCTGACCCCTGATCCGATTTACACGAGTCGTAGATGATTTGTTGCTGATGAATCGAGGGCTCTCTGTGTTTTCCGTGCGTTCTGTGCATATACTTTTCTTGAGGGCAACTGCAGTGTGTTAGGTTGATCTGTCTTGTCAATTGAACGACGCCCCTCCCTTGTTGACGGTCTGTTCCTTGCTTGGATGGGGAGCCCTTTGGGCCAGGTTTCTGGGCCGAAGCCCGATGGGCCTTTCCTAAGTGGGAAAAATCCACTTACAATGATTTTATTGTTGGGCTTATTTACAAACAAATATGGCAAAAAGATACTCATGTCATGCCCATTCAACGAATACGCGGGGCAGACAAACAACATATGGGAGGGGGAGGGAGGAAACGGTAAGAAATCATATTCTCTCTTGATCTCATAGGTTTGTAAGCTTAGAAAGTATTTTATTTATTTATTATTTTATTTTATTCATGTTAAACAAATTGAATTGTTCTACTCATCATCCATACACCACATAATTGTTATGAAAAAAAAATAAAAAATAAAAATTAAAAGAGGTGTAGTGTGTGGTGTGTGGGATGTTAAATAGAATTATTTTTTGTCTATTTATCTCGACATATATACATATGGTACATGAAATAGATAATTGGAATGATTATATAGTTTGGCTTGTTTTGTGATAGGAGTCATTTCTCCGAGTGATAGCTAAAGTGAGAGGTATAGCTTTTCATGGAGCATTATAAATGTTTTGGAAATTATAGCTTTACAAAATGACAAGAATTTTTACTTTTTGAAATTTTCAAAAGACGATACATCTTTTGGAACTTTCTTTTAAACAAAAACCTTCAAGGAGTGGTCGACCAGCCCACATTGCTTTCTAAAATCATCCTGACCATCAAATGATTATACTCTTAACGATGATATGAAGTCGAGATAATGATTTAAGGTGAGTTCACATTTTCCCGTCAATGCAAAAGTACATTCGAAAGTGGAAACGAATTTTCCCGAATACTATGACACCCATCTGCTAGGATTTTATTCCAACGTGATGAATTCACGTATGCTTCACATTTTAATTCTCGAGAGTTAACAAAACTTACCTCTATTAGTAAACTTTTGAGTTTTGATGATTCTAAATATTATTATGTTTTGTTCGTAGCATTTACGTTATGAAGATTTTCAATAACCTTGGATTCAAAAAAAAAAAAAATTCAAATTACTAATTTTTATTTAAAATAAAAATAGCTCTCAACTTTATCTTCATTTAATTAAAATTAATGAAGTTTCTCATCACCAACACAGAAACATGAAGGTGAGATAGTAAAGAGATAAGAGGATCAAATTGGCCAACCAAAATTTCGAAAATAAAAATGCTAACATTATTCCTATGTGGTTGGTTGAAGACTGGTTAGATTGCAAATGCAAGTGCATTCAAGCACCGTCCATTATTTAGAACAACAAAACTCCACCAATTGGTGTATGGATGTCCATCCATCATATTCTGCCTGTGCTTCTGTTGCTGCATAGGAGAGAGAGGACGAAAAGACCATCTGACTTCCAAATATCTTGCTTAGGAAATAAGTAATTGAGAATGTAGTATCATGTCATACTGAAATGCTGAGGGAAGACACTCATCTGCTGCATGCTTTCAAGTGCCGCATCCCTCACATCAGAGAAAATAGTAGTGCGCATGCGGCATCATCTGCCCATCGTCTGGCACAAAACCTCTGTTTCTCAACTGCCACAAATTGAAAATGCCATACTGATGAGTTTGGATTATATTCCAATGGCCATTTTAACTCATATTTTGTAGCTAAAGTTAGAACAGAAGTAAAAGTAAAACTGGTTCCTATAATGCCCAAATTTTCTACAAATATGCAAGGTTCTACCATGATTAACTATCAGAGAGCCATTATCATATTCATTTCCAGAGATCCACGATTAGCATGGTAGAAATAGCTGTAAGCAAAATGCTTCTATAACAATTACTCTAGAAACAAAGTCCATGGACTATACCTGCATTACCAACAATCGAATAGCAGCAACAAAACACAGATGAGTTACTTCCACTGAGGCCATTTGATTGAAGTGGCTGATCCACTTTTCACATTTGATGGGCCAGAACCGTGGGTGGACTCATGCCAAACCATCTCCATCTGGCAGAGAGCAAAGAGAAACACATGGTCAGTAATGTTCATATTTTTCCTTTGAACTTGAGGAATTAAAACACTGTTACATTTCCCCATGACAAAAAACTGTTTGTATAGATTACAGGCCACCGATACTCTAAATAGAGGTTCAAGGTTGATTCCTTGCGGCTGGGCCGGCTTGGAAGCAAGCTACATGGGAGTGCCTTCTATACAATTGTGTGTGGATGTGTAAATACATAGTTTTGTGCTAGGGTGAGGCATCACAAGGATCACCACCACTTGCGGAGATAGAATACNACTTTGAACTTGAGGAATTAAAACACTGTTACATTTCCCCATGACAAAAAACTGTTTGTATAGATTACAGGCCACCGATACTCTAAAGAGAGGTTCAAGGTTGATTCATTGCGGCCGGGCCGGCTTGGAAGCAAGCTACATGGGAGTGCCTTCTATACAATTGTGTGTGGATGTGTAAATACATAGTTTTGTGCTAGGGTGAGGCATCACGAGGATCACCACCACTTGCGGAGATAGAATACAAGGCAGTATGAACACACCTCTCCAACAATCACTGTGTCACCTTCCTTGACACCAAGGTTTATAAGAGATTTGTTCACGCCACAAGCCTCAAGAACATGTTGAAATCTTCTTTCTGAGTCCACATACCTGTTTTCCAAAAAATGAATTGACAAATTTTCACAAGATGTGTCAGATACAAAGCAAAGGCAATATCTAATCCGGTTGATTTTTCTTTTAAATTTTTGGGACCAACTAAGGATTTGCCCAATGCATCTTAGTACCACTTCTTAGTGGATTCTTTAGTTTTAACTCTTTCTCCAAGATTTAAACCAGATTTTTTTTTTTATCTCGATGAATCTTGGAGACCGTGCAGACGCAAGATTTAAACCCCAAACTCGTGTAACGCGTCCCCATAACACGGATCAAGTAAATCATTTGCTTTAAACCAATGGGACGTGGCCCCTAGAAATTATTTACACCCAAAAGTTCAAACCTTAGACCTAGAGCGAGCATACCACTAAGACTAAGACCCTTACCACTTGAGCCAACCCCTAGAGCAGTTAAAATAGGAATATCATTCTAATTTTAAAACTACGTTTGGATCATAAACCCATCTTAACTCATCTTATTTAATCATTACAACTTTCACAAATTCCAACACAAAATATAATAAAAAATTCAACTTTTTTTTTAATAATATTAAAAAATAATATTCTAACAATATTTTATTCAATTTTCAACTTTCATCTCAACTCAGTTCAACATCCAAATGCAGCCTAAGTTTCAATATTCGAGCCTTTATATCAGTCAATTCACACAATTTTTGCAGCGTACTCGGCAACAATGAGAGAGGAAACCCTATCAAAAAACATTGCTAGAGGAAACCTGTGTATTCATATTTGTGTGCATTTATATGTTCTTTGACATGTCTGGACAACAGAAACCCCCCAAAACCAAAGAAAATATCATCTTAGAAAAGAAAATAAAGAAAGAAAAAGAAAATGGACATGCAGAGTATTAGGGTGAGATGCAGTTCTCCTGAGGTCAGAACACAAAAGATTATAAAACCCCAAATTTTATTTTCTAACTTTTATTTATTTATTTTGATGAATAAAATTTTTTATTAAGACAAGTAGCAGGGCAAAAACCAAGTACACAGGAAGTATACAAAAACTAAAACGGAACCTCAAGTCAAAGACTAGAAAAAGAAAAAAGGAAATCATGGACACTAGTTCCATTAAACACAATAGCCAAAGCCCATAGAAATAAGGTATTAAAGAAAAAACGTAAAAGTTCATCCACTGAGCGTTCCTTGTCTTCAAAGCATCGATCACTCCTCTCATCCCAAATACGCCACATAAGGCATAAAGGGATCATATTCCAAACAACATCAATTTGCAAATTACCCCTTAAACCTCTCCAGCAAGCAAAAAGATCCACCACCCTCCTAGGCATCACCCAAGCCATTCCACATCTATTGAACACTTCATACCATAACACCCTAGCCACCACACAATGTAATAATAAATGATCCACCAATTCACCAGCTTTCTTACATAAAAAACACCAATCCAAAACAATTAATCCACTTCTAACCGAAATGGCAAACCCAGCACAACTGTGCAGGTTGGAGTTTGCACATTCCTGTTTGAAACTACATTCCAGACCAGAGATACAAAATCCAAAAATGACCAATATGGGCATACCATTCCTTTGTCTAGCCTGAACTGGACTACCTAGCACAATAGTTAGAAGTGAACTATAACATAATCATAGGAAACATTTTTTTTTATCAGTAAATAATAATTTTATTAAAATAGGTGAAGCCAAGTACAAGGGACATATACAAGACCGACACCTATGCATGAGTGTATAAAGATACAAGGAAATCATGTACATTTATGCCATTAAAGTCTATTACAATCGACCAATGGAGTAGAGAACGAAAAAATAAAATAAGGGCATGCCAGGCTCAGCAGTCAGCTTAAGATGTGACTGGAAGAAGAATAGGAGAAAAAAAAATTATGTATAGTGATCATAGTGAGTATTTATTAACATACCGCCAGTTTGTCATCTGGACAAAACGTTGCAACCCAGATCCAACTACATGCCAAGTATTAGTGCTACTGTCATGAAAGATCTCAAACTCATTAATAGAGGCACTTCGTTGTTTATGTACCAAATCAGCTACATGGTTCAAATTTTCCAGATCTTTTGGACCTGAAACAGATGGAACGAACTTGTGAAAACAGTCTGTGTCGTGTCGTGTCAGAAGTATCGACTATACAGTACACTTGCATTTTAAGATTTCAACTATGGTTAAGGAAAGAGAACAATATATAGAATGAATGAAACTAGGATAATGGTTTAACCTTCAAAATCCATTTTTTCTCCTCTACTCTTTTGTAACAGCTCGTAAGCAGAACAGATCACTTCATGAGTGCCTTCCTTTTTCACTGCACTCATGCAAAAAGGTTGAATCCCACGATCTTGCAGCATTTCCTTAAATGATGGCCACTTTTCGCATGCATCTGGAAGGTCCATCTTGTTATAAGCCACTATGTAAGGCTTTACAGCAAGGTCAGGATTAAAGAGTTCCAGCTCTAGACGAACTGCATCAAACTCAAGTTCTGGCTGCGTACTTGAGCCATCNAGTGCCTTCCTTTTTCACTGCACTCATGCAAAAAGGTTGAATCCCACGAGCTTGCAGCATTTCCTTAAATGATGGCCACTTTTCGCATGCATCTGGAAGGTCCATCTTGTTATAAGCCACTATGTAAGGCTTTACAGCAAGTTCAGGATTAAAGAGTTCCAGCTCTAGACGAACTGCATCAAACTCAAGTTCTGGCTGCGTACCTGAGCCATCAACAACATGCACCTAACAACTCAAGAAAAGTAACAGATGTTCTATTAGCCCACAAATATGCATGCAACCCCAACGGACAAGATCAAGACCCAAAACAGGCAAAAGATCAAACTGACTACATTGTCTGAAACACAGATCAAGAGTCTTTCTTTTCCATTTAGGGGGATGGGGTTGGGGACATGCCAATATGAATGGAATATAGAGAAGGAATTGAGTGCTCTTACTTAACTAGTGGTACTACGTATCAAAGGGAGACCACATGACAACAATGACTCTCCAAAGCCAAAGATGGAAGATTAAAACATTCTTTACACCTCTGAATTCAGATTTCATGCCTGAAACAAAAGGCAATGTAGGCACTTTATTTACCCAGTTTTATTTTGAAAACACTTCTCCATAAGGTTGATGGGGAAAGTTCTCAATGCACCCAGTTAACAGGCTTATATTCAATCCTTTTTGGCTTCTTGCAACTATTTATCCATAATAAAAGGAATAAAAATGAAGCACTTTTTTTATAATANCGAAACTACACCCAGATTAGGAAGTAAAGTTGTGAAGGGATAATTTTCTATTCTTGGCTGTGCGGCACTTATCACGCTCAGAAGTGTGCTTTTTCCTGCATTTGGTGCACCTATTATTCCAACATCTGCAACTAGCTTTAGCTCCAAATCCAACCACCTGATTGAGAACACCACCATAACCACGAGCATGTAAGAAGGAAAATTCCTTGGAAAGATATTAATTACTCCTTGTGTGGCGTGGACAGGGAAAAGTGAGTAGATAAATTGTAAGCCTTCTTTCAAGCCCTACAACATACAAAACTTAGTGGACTTTGCTCAACGTCGGCAAATCTATCATCTATTATATATTGCCTATATAAATTTTGAACCATTTCCTCTGCTCTCATTGTGCCACCTCAACATTTTCCTATTTTCCTTTATTTTATCTTATCGGTTCCTTAATTTTATTATTCACCTAATTAGAACACAACCTTTCCACTTCACCTATTATGATCATTTGTGTATTCATATTTTACACTCCCCCTACTATGTAAATGACCATTCGATTTCCACTTCCCAAAAGACCCTTTTGGTCCTCATATGCTACTGGGTTACCTTGTATGACATAGTCTGACGCATACGTGTGCACTTCAAATGGCTTAGTGTGATCTGGTAACTACAATACTGGGTCATCAATCACTGCCTGATTTCAATTTCAACTTCCCAAAGACCATTCAGATTTCACTTCAATCGTAGTTACCACACAAAAATGAAGAGATTTTTTTCTTTTTCCTATTCCTATAACAAATTCAGAGCTTTTTTCCCACGCATAAAGCAGACATACGACTAGTAATATATAATTAGGGAAGCATTGGCATTTAGAGGGTTTTGTTTCTGTTTCATTCACAACATTTACCCATGATGTTAGGTAAGCCTCTATCTTCTCGAATGTTGATAGTCTTTTAGTTTTCTTAGTGCATATATTTTGATTTTCTCAACTCATGCATTTTTAGTTTCGTAATCAATAGATTCATATGGGTCATTGATTTTTAAAGGAATTTAAAGAGATTATAAGTTATTACTTTTGTTGGTTAGAGTTACTTTTAAAACATTATATAAACGGTTTTTGGTACCTCTAAAAAGAGTTTGTAAGATTTCTCATGATTAGTATACAATCATAAAGAGAGTATGAAGAGAAAAGACCAAAGTCCTCGCCTGAATTTTGGAGATCAAGGTACTAATTTTGGTGCTCTTTAAATGTTCTATTCGTTGCAAAATTGCTGAAATTACGTTATTAATATTCATTTAAGAACTTCAGCTATTCCTATGTGATTGCAACTAGTAAACTACGGAAAAGACTTTAGTTTTTTTTTTTAAATTGATTCAATTCTGAAATAATTGTGAAATAAAATATCATGATATATGTATCTAGGAAATAGTCGCTTCAAAGTGAATTCTCCCTAGATACATCTATTCAATTAAATTTTGAATCTATTATGAGTATATGGATTGTGCTAAAGATTCAAAACCTCCAAAATCCAAATTCCTGGATGAGCAAAAATACTGCAGCCTGAATTTCAATACTATTTGTTTTTGAAGAAAAAAATGTCACAAATTAAGAGCCCATGTTAAGCATAGAAAGTGTAATCTCCTTAGCGTTGATCTAGGGAAATAATACTACGCGCTACACCTCTATATGATCGAGATAAACCAAATAATTCACAATTATTTCACCTTACTCTAATTGAACAAAAAAAAAAAAAACTTAAGAAAGAAATAAAAAGTCCTTTCCAACAATCCCAAAAACAGAGAAAGAGAACTCACATTTCCGGACCAACTTCACCATTCTCAGCAATCCTTGGCACCTTATTCGTTCCCGACTTAAACGAGGCATTCCCTCTCCCTCCTCTCCCACCGGGCAAAACCAATCCCCGCTGCCCCGGATACAACAACTCCAAGAGTACTTCCTCTTTGCCCGCCTCCCTAATAACTGTTCCAGGCGCCACCTTGACCACCACATCCTCTCCCTTGGCCCCACTCTGCATCCTCCCCTGCCCATGAGACCCCCTCCCAGCCCGAAAATGTACGCTGTTGCGGAACGGTAGTAGGGAATTCATCGACCCGTCGACTTCTATATACACGTTCCCACCTCTCCCTCCGTCCCCGCCTGAAGGGCCCCCCATTGGTACGTACTTCTCGCGCCGAAACGCCACGACGCCATTTCCACCATCTCCGGCCTTGACGTATATCTTGGCCCGGTCAAAACACCGCATGACTGCCGGTACTCCCTTCTCTTTAATTGCATCTCCCTCTTCAAAAGACTCGCCCTCGTTATCATAAAAACCTACGGATTCACCACTATCAAATCCAAACTTTTTGCCATCATCGTCGTCGTCGTCATCACCGACCACGTAGAGTTTTGCCGAAACTCCGTGCTCCTTCACTATTCCTTTATAGGTACCATCCTTTTCATACATATTCACTCTTTTGCCACCCATAAACCCCGATATTTCTTCCCCTTCTGCTTCTTCTTCTTCAAAATCATCGTCGCCTTCGTCATATTCCGACTCAGAATTAACCTCAAAGATTTCAAATTTCCCGTATTTATACCCTAAATCACCATTTTTCACGGATTCCTCTTCTTCTTCGCTGTTCAAACCCTCAAATTCATTCTCAACTTTCTTTATGACCGATTCTGAGAGCTTCACCTCGTAAGAAAGACTCAATGAGGGGACAGAGAAATCCTCCTTGGGAGGGAGGCGAGTGTAGGTAGTGGCTTCCCCAGCGGAGAGAGCAACCGGTTCGGACGGGGACTTGTACCTCCGGGATTGGGTCTTGAGCTTAGGTTTTGGGTTAGGGTTTCGAGGGGGCTTTCTCTTAGAGGGCTCGCGAAGGTTTTGACGAACGACAGCGCAGGGAGAGAAGAAGCTCGTGGAAATGGAAGCCATTTTCTGTCTGCGGCGGAAAGAAGCGGCAAACGAGTTAACGGGTTTTTATCGGAGAAAAAAATCTGGGATTTGAGTGAAAGTGGATAAGGTGCCACGTGTCTATAGTGATGTCAAGCGGGAAATCTACTACAGATAGGGCTGTAAAATAAACAAGCTACTCGACAGGCAGCTCGAATTCGACTCGATTAAACTCGAAATCGACTCGGATCGAATATTAAATGGGCCGTTCGTAAACATAGAATTAGGCTCGATTATTAAACGATACAAACTCGTATAAAGCTCGACCGGCTCGATTAATGTTCGTGAACAAACTCGTTTGAAGCTCGACTTGACTCGTGAGCTCGACTCGTATATATTTGTATATATATAAAACAATATTTATATATATATATATAATAGCCAAAATTTAGATATACAAATTTATAATGTTATATATTATGTAAGACTATACTACTAATTTATAATATACATAAATATGTATATAGACTTAGTTTTATAGATTTATAGTCCACTACATATACAATATATAAATTTATAATATTAACTTCTAGTTTTATAGAACTAGAAGATATGATGAATACATGAGTCCAATAAATATATAACATTATAAATTTACAAATTACACCATATGGNTCAGCTATATTTGGAATATAGCTATTCTAATGTGATACATTTTATAGTTCAATAGCTAAATTCTCATTGGATTTAACTTTTAACTAATCCAATGAGAGTGCTCTACTTATAGTGGAAAAAAGCCTTCAAACATATCAAATCAATCCAGAACAAATAAAACATCCCCCAACCAATAAAACAATTACCAACTGCAACGAACATACGTATTTTCCCTATCTCATCTATACATACGTAGTGCCCAATTTATCTCATCTATACAGCCCTCTAGTCAACTTAGGAAATTGAAGACAATCTATAAACAACCTATTTTCCCTCAATGCCACATTTGGCCAAAGAATCCCCTACTTGGTTTCTTTCTCTATACAAGTGCTTAATAGAGAAATCAAAATTCGCCAACACCGACATCATTGATCCCAAATTCCCAATAATTCCAAAAATACCAAATTATACATTGTTTTGCTAAAATCCAAGAAACCACTACTAAGGAGTCGCACTCAATATCTATGGACAATGACCCAAATGATGGCATAACTTTATTCCTTCTATTATAGCTCAAAGCTCTACTTTATTATTAGAACAAGAACCAAAGAATTTAGAAAAATCGAAAATCAACTTACTTCCAGAATCCCAAAGCACACCACCTCCCCCAGTTGGACCCAAATTTCCAAAGCTACTCCCATCGAGATTTAATTTTAAATGACCAGAACATGGCCTCAACCATCTCACCTCTTTCACTGTCATCTGCTTTTTCTCTACAATCGGCACATTTAAAGACCGCAAAATACGCTCATCACATACCGAAAGTTTATGGACCTTGAGCATCCTACTAGCCACCTGTTGTGCCTAGAATTTTATAGAGCTCCACACTTCCATTAAACTCTCAATTCTCCCTTCCATCCTATCCGCACACTTCCTACGCCATAGTCACCATATCCCAGTACATGGAATCAAACCCATTAGAAACCCCACTTGAGATTGTCGAGAGGCCCTATTAAACCATATTTGAACCCGCTCCTTCCAGCTTTGCTGAGCATAAAACTAAACCTCCAACTTAGCAAAAACCTTCCTCCAAACAGCCATAGCAAACTCCCTTTTTCCTAGAACATGCTCCAAATTTTCTTCATGTCCTCTCTCACAACAATTACAGCAAGAGACAATAGGAATACCCAATCGACGAATCTGATCATCCACGCTTAGGCATTTAAAAACAGCATTCAACATGCACAATGATATTTAATTTAGCAAAAAATTATTCCACACCAGTTTTGCCCAATCAAAATGTGCCATCTTCAATCTAATTACCTCCCATGCCGATTTAGTAGAGAAGCACCCGCTCTTTTCAGGTAACCACAATAAAATATCCTTTTTGTTAGACAAAGCACCAATTGCTTCAATAGCTTCTAGAGCCTTCTGCCCTCCAATCAACCACTGAAGATGCTGGAAATCCCAGCTTTCATTCACAACTAATTCCTGGATTGTAACATTGACATTCAAGGTATCCCCTCAAACAGCGGCCTAGTACCCAAAACATTATCATACCACAATGAAACTCTCCCCTCCCGAACCTTCCTTTTAGAGTTACCCAACAATTCCGGCAACACCTCCATGATTTTTTTCCAGAACAACGAACCTGGACTACTAGAACCAGCAAGCACAATGTGATCGTGGTTTACATATTTGGCTAGAAAAAACTTCACCCAAAGAGAATTTTAAGTCAGCAAATTCCACCCAAATTTTAGAAATAAAGATCTCCGAACTTCCTTTAAGTCCCTCACATCTATACCTCCATCTTCCACTGAAACACACAACTTCTTCCAAGCTCTCCACTTTCTCTTACTCTTAGCATTCTGTTCACCCCAGAAAAAAGTAGCAAATAATGCATTCAATTTCTTAAACACAATCTTAGGAACAGGAAGAACCGACAACAAATGCATAGGCATACTTGAAAGGACATGCCGAATAAGAATTAAACGACCCCCCATGTGACAATAATCTACTCTTCCAACCCACCAATTTTTTCACTATTTGTTCCAGCAAAGAGTCAAAATAACTAACCTTCAACTTTCCATTAACTATCGGCACTCCCAGATATGTAAAAGGGAAAGACCCTTTCACAAACCCAGTCTCCAATAACAATTCACACTTCTGGCCCAAACTCAACTTCTTAGAGAAAAAGATCGTTTACTTCTCAGGATTCACCCGTTGGCCAGTCCACCTTTCATAATCCTTCAAGACTCCCATTAAACATCGATTAGAACCTTTGCTTGCATTTGCAAAAACCACCACATCATCTGCATATAATAAGTGTGAAGTTTGGGGNTATCCACACCTTTTAATAAAACCAACCGACTATAATCATTTCCAAAATCAACCACAGCAACTCTAATAATTAAAACATAATCCAATCCAAACTTCGCTTCCAAACTTCGAATAAAACCATTTCAGTGCCCGCATCAATACTCTACTCATTCAACAATTCAAAACTTGTAGAAAAATTCAATACCACTAGTTCCAAAAGACCCGTCATTTCACACCAAAAAGTCTCAAGTAATACTTCAAAAACCGACTCACAAAACACCCAAAATTATACTCCTCCACCTCCATAATTCCAATACACTTCACTGTTTCAGCAATTAAAACAACAACTAAAAAAATAAACGCTCAAAAATTCATCTACTGAAATTACTAANAGAAAAGCTCCTTGTTCTTGCAAAATGATTTTTCCAAGCACTAAAGATAATCTAGCAACCAAGATCTTCGAAAAAACTTTGTAAATCACATTACAAAGACTAATCGGTAAGAATTTATTAAAACTTTGGGAGTTTTTAATCTTTGGAATAAGAACAATAAATGACGAAGAGTAAAATCTAGGAAAGACCTCACCCTTCTAGAACTCCTTCACAACTTCCATCACGTCTTCTTTAATAATGTGCCAATAAGCTAAATAAAAAGTTGAACCAAAATCGTCTAGCCCGGGCTGCTGTCTGCTGCAATGGAAGATAAAGCCTTAAAAACTTCCATTTCCAGGGGTTCCTCTCTTAATCTAGAGATATCAACTTCGTTAATAACAAGAAAAACAAATGGCTAAGATCAGGCAAGTCAACCAAATTCTCCTAGGTAAGGAAATCCTTAAAATACCGCATGGCCTCAGAATGGACCATTTCCATCGACTCAAGAACCAACCCATCTTGCAATCTCATAGATTTTACACTCGAATTTCTCCACCTTTGAGCAATGACAACAGTGTGAAAGAATTTTGAGTTTTGATCACCTTCCACCAGCCATGTTTTTTTTTTTTTTTTGCTTGTTGAGACATCCTTGTATCCTCCCGTTTCACCCAAACCTCCAACTCTGTCTTAGACACCAACATCTCCTCCTCAAGTGCCTCAGAGTAAGACACTTGCAACTCAGAATCAAGCTATTCAATTCTCTCTTCCAATTCATTTATCACACCACTAACATGACCAAAAACCTCTTTATTACACACACGCAACTTGCTTTTTAGCCTTTTCAACTTGCCTGCTAATTTCAGTAACCCCAAATTACAATCGGTGCCTTCCAAGACGCTTCCACAGCTTCCAAAAAATCCTCATGAGAAATCCACATGTTCTGAAATTAGAAAGGAGTTGGACCATACCTCTCCGATCCCTCAGACAGCTACAACAAAATTGATGAATGATCCAAAGTTCTTCTACTCAAGAAACAGGCACTAGCTTCCCCAAATTTAGACCAAAAATTAGAGTTGACCAATACTCTGTCAAGCTTTGCCCAACTTCAAGGCATACATTATTGTCCATTGCACCAAGAGAATTGCTGACCTTCCACTCTTAGGTCCAATAACCCTCACATGTGAATACAATTATTAAAATCATCAATAGCCACAAAGGGCCTCGGTCTACCCTCCACTCTTTCCTCATTACTTCTAATAATATTAAAATCTCCAACACTACCCATGGAACTCCAACATACCCCACTCAAGTGGGACCAAAGATCCTAATGCTCAAGCTGAGTGCATTTAACATAGACAAAAGCTGCTAACACATTACAACCATTAGCCTAAAAAAAACTAGTTAACGATTGATTTGTCATTCCTATTACATCCATGTCAATATCCTCTTTCCAACACACCCATATTTTTCCACCGACCTCCACATTAGATGGGTAATTAGGGAACTTCAAACTACATGCCCAACTCCTCAGTTTTGAAGCCTCCGGGAAAGGTTCCTAAACCACCAACACAAAAATATCATACTTATGAACCAATTTTCTTAACCTTCTTTTCGATGTCCCCAAACCCCTCACATTCCACACTACTAATTTATCAATCATAAATTCAACTTTTGGGTTTGGGCCTTAGCCCTACAAGACTTTCTCACTGAAACTTCTTTAGTGTATTGGACCATTACACTAGCACCCGAATCGGAACCATAATCCTTCTAAACATCAAGGGAAGCTTCGTTCTCACCTTTCGACAGAATAGCAAAACTGTTGAAACACTCAACATTCCCACCATCTCGCCCATTTTCCTCCCTCACTTCCTCCACAACAACATTTCCTTTCCCTTCTTTCACCATACCTCCTACCCCTCCCCCATTAGATACAAGAGTTGCAGTATTCCCCTCACCAACTCTATGACCTCCCGAAGTCCCCACCTCAATTTCCCCCTCCTCAACCTGAGCCCCTGTTTNTCAACTGGTGCCTTCCAAGACGCTTCCACAACTTCCAAAAAATCCTCATGAGAAATCCAAATGTTCTGAAATCAGAAAGGAGCTGGACCATACCTCTCCGATCCCGAAGACAGCTACAACAAAATCGATGAATGATCTGAAGTTCTTCTACTCAAGAAACAGGCACTAGCTTCCCCGAATTTAGACCAAAAATTAGAGTTGACCAATACTCTGTCAAGCTTTGCCCAACTTCAAGGCATACCTTGTTGTCCATTGCACCAAGAGAATTGCTGACCTTCCACTCTTAGGTCCAGTAACCCACACATGTGAATACAATTATTAAAATCATCAATAGCCACAAAGGGCCTCGGTCTACCCTCCACTCTTTCCTCATTACTTCTAATAATATTAAAATCCCCAACACCACCCATGGAACTCCAACACATAATACCCCACTCAAGTGGGACCAAAGATCCTGACGCTCAAGCTGTGTGCATTTAACATAGACAAAAGCTGCTAACACATTACAACCATAAGCCTAAAAAAAACTAGTTAACGATTGATTTGTCATTCCTATTACATCCATGTCAATATCCTCTTTCCAACACACCCATATTTTTCCACCGTCCTCCACATTAGATGCGTGATTAGGGAACTTCAAACTACATGCCCAACTCCTCAGTTTTGAAGCCTCCTGGAAAGGTTCCTAAACCACCAACACAGAAATGTCATACTTATGAACCAATTTTCTTAACCTTCTTTTCGACGTCCCCAAACCCCTCACATTCCACACAGCTAATTTATCAATCATAAATTCAGTTTTTGGGTTTGGGCCTTAGCCCTACAAGACTTTCTCACTGAAACTTCTTTAGAGTATTGGACCATTACACTAGCACCCGAATCGGAACCATAATCCTTCTAAACATCAAGGGAAGCTTCATTCTCACCTTTCGACAGAATAGCAAAACTGTTGAAACACTCAACATTCCCACCATCTTGCCCATTTTCCTCCCTCACTTCCTCCACAACAACATTTCCTTTCCCTTCTTTCACCATACCTCCTACCCCTCCCCCATTAGATACAAGAGTTGCAGTACTCCCCTCACCAACTCTGTGACCTCCCGAAGTCCCCACCTCAATTTCCCCCTCCTCAACCTGAGCCCCTGTTTGGGCCACCACATCCGAGACAATAACAACATCAGCATCATCTCCAACATTAACCGAATTAACAACCACTAGCTTAGCATTGACCAGATCACCAGAATTTTCTTGACCAATAACAATCTCCTTAACCACCTCAGGCAAAGCCTTCATTTGTTGCTTATCCTTATGGCCAACCTCCTTCCACACTTTCCCTTCCCCCTCCTTGCCAAGAATTTTCTCCCCCTCCTATCCCTAAAATCGCCTCTCTAAAGACACGTTTGCTTTGTGATATGTTGAACAAAAAGGCATACTTGGTTCGAGGATGAGATATGAGTGAGAAAGTCAACAAAATCGAAACAAAATTTTAAAACATTTTTTAGATTGAATTTTGAAAGAGGAGAAAGAAAAACTTGAGTAATTTATTTTTTAAAAAATAAGTATAATACAAGTTTGTGAAAATAAATAGGTAAAAATAAAACTAAAATGTTATTTTAATATAATTATTTAATAGTATTTTTGTTTTGAAGTTTCTAAAAATTATATTTGTTAATATAAAAAATTGCATAACAAGTCGGAATGGGATAAAGAGTTATTTCCAGCCCACGGTGGTGAATTGGGCCTCGATTAGTGTCATCTGAAGCTGATGGTGGTGGTTTAGGAGGTTGATACGGTGCTCATATGTACATCCATAATAGTAAATATAAAAATAATACTATAAATGGAAATAGAGATGGAGACATACAGATTTATGTGGTTCGGCATAAGGCTTACGTCCACAGGTCGTCGGCATAGGGCTTACGTCCACAAGTCGTTTGGAGGGAAAATCCATTATAATGGTATTTTACAATCATTCGTTTCTCTATGTACAATGGAGGTTGGAGACCTATTTTTCTAGATAAGATAATATCTCTAGAGCTCTCGTTGTAAGATTGAAGATGATTCCTCTGTGTCCTTGTAGTCGTCGCTCGGAAGTTTGGACGAAGCCCCTTTTGCCTCATATCTCATGTATCTTTTATTGTGACCATGCTATTGATAGGTAAGAAAATCAGTTTTATGTCACTCCTCCCTTGCGTGTTTGATTGTTGCTCCTCTCTCAACTTTTATTTTTTTCTTGTTGCCTTTTTGTCTTTGTTCCACTTGCTTTTAGATTGTGGTCCATTGATGGGCTGAGGCTGGTAAAGCTAGGTATGCTACTTTTATTCCCTTGAATATTGATTTTTATATTTTAAAAATAATTAAAGTAATAATTAGATGAAAATAAAAATAAAAAAATACAGTTGAAATTAAAAGATATTTGGTTTGGTTTAAGAAAATTAAAAGATTTTGAAAACATTTGTTAAACCAAGCATGAGGTCAAGTTTCCCATTTGCAATTTTAAATAAAGAACTTTTTGAAAATTATATTCCTCATGACCACTAGAATAGTAATTATTCCTCTTAGTACTTTTTTTTTTAATTTTTTTATTAGGTTTCCTCTTAGTACTTTTGAGAGAAATAGGTATTCTTCAATTTGAGGAATGACTATTTCCTCGTCATATATAAAACCTAAAAGCCAAATTAACAATCGGCCTCCAACGTTGCAAGCAATCAATGAATCATTTTTTTTTTTTTTTTTTGGTTTATATGACATTCAATATCTGTAAGGTACTATTCATGGAGCATCACACATAGTACGTAGATGTAAGATGTCAATTTTGACGTTTGGAGATCCTTGATAACATAAAAGCCTTAAATAAATCTTGTGTCCTTTTTTACACATAAATAGCTACAATTTTGGTGTTTCGTAAAGATATTCATGTTGGTCATTCTAAAAATTAGGACTGCATGCACTCTTTTGCTATCTTTTAATTCATGTGTTGGTAGCGATATCCATGAGATTTTTACTACATCGATTATTAAACTAACATGTACGTACAGTCCACGCATTTCATTAGAAGTCTCAAAAAGTTATCTTTTTAATTCAATAATAGAAACACATTGTTTTCATGGGATGGCCATGCATGCATGCGTGCAGCCACAAAAGATTGGTTGCGGTGGTCGATCGCCTCGTTGGATACGTAAATAAAGTGATTATACGTAACAGAATTCATAAAAAAATCTTAACAAATAATAAGTGCATTAGGATAAAATTACTTAGTTCATTACTCGAGTAATTAGTTTATTAACTTTATTTCACAAAACTAAAATAAGTTCTCTCTCTTTATTCTTTAAAAAAATTACTACAAGAAATTAGACTTTTTTTAGTGATTTTAAGATCGCCGCAAATAAGAACTTTTTGCAACGATGTTTAAGTCGCCGCTGAATTCCAGCGCAAAGTTAACGAATGCCAAATGAGAATTTACTGCTTATTTTTTGCGGCGACTTTTT
>QEOY01000268.1:9310-21098 GCA_003123805.1 Juglans sigillata | reverse complement strand
TTTTGGGTTTGGGCCTTAGCCCTACAAGACTTTCTCACTGAAACTTCTTTAGAGTATTGGACCATTACACTAGCACCCGAATCGGAACCATAATCCTTCTAAACATCAAGGGAAGCTTCATTCTCACCTTTCGACAGAATAGCAAAACTGTTGAAACACTCAACATTCCCACCATCTTGCCCATTTTCCTCCCTCACTTCCTCCACAACAACATTTCCTTTCCCTTCTTTCACCATACCTCCTACCCCTCCCCCATTAGATACAAGAGTTGCAGTACTCCCCTCACCAACTCTGTGACCTCCCGAAGTCCCCACCTCAATTTCCCCCTCCTCAACCTGAGCCCCTGTTTGGGCCACCACATCCGAGACAATAACAACATCAGCATCATCTCCAACATTAATCGAATTAACAACCACTAGCTCAGCATTGACCAGATCACCAGAATTTTCTTGACCAATAACAATCTCCTTAACCACCTCAGGCAAAGCCTTCATTTGTTGCTTATCCTTATGGCCAACCTCCTTCCACACTTTCCCTTCCCCCTCCTTGCCAAGAATTTTCTCCCCCTCCTTTCTAGCAAACTTGTTTTTCAATCTCTCACCAAGCCTTACATACTACCGCTGTATGACCTGTTGATAACATTTAGTACAATAGAAACCTCTTTTCTCATAAACAACTTCCTGCCAAAATTGATTTTTTCTGACCAATAAGCAAAGGAAAACTAGCCACAAGCTCATCTCGTAAATCAACTTCCACGCATATTCGCGCCCCTGTAGCCCAGGTTCTATATAATGTTGCATTGTCGGCGCCAAGGAACCTGCCAAACGGAGAAGCAAGGATTTGCAAACAATCCAACCTATACAGATGCAACAGCAACCCTGACAAGAAAATCCATTAAGGAGCAATAGAGGATTCCTTATGAATATCAAAGTCCACCGACCAATTAATGAGTTGAAATTGACAACCTGCAACGGCTCTACCTTCTTTCGCCCAAGCATGAAGGTAATCCTTCTCATTTGCCAAATGCAAAAGCATGTGAAACTCATCCATGAAGCTTATCATTAGAACCTCACTAAAACCCCAAGTTTTAATAATTTGAACCCTCAACTCAGTACATCAATCGAAGGCCTAGAAGAGAGAAACTTCAGCACTAGCGTAAACTTTAAGGACAGGTTTGGGGGGTGAGATGAGAATTTTGTGTTTTATTTTAGTGTTTAAAATATTATGTTTTAGTATTATTATTTTATTGGGATTTGAAAAAGTTGAATTGAAATTTGAAAAAGTTGAATTGTTTATTATATTTTGTATGGAGATTTGAAAAATTTATAATGATGAGATTAGAATTTTGTGTCTCATCCCACCCCCCAAACCTGTCCTAAATCTTCTGATGCCCTATCCATCTCCACATCCAAGAATACAAATCCCAAATCCCCATTGATCAACTCCGGTTTCCGCATAGGCAACTTAAATTTTGTAGGCGGCAGCAGTCTATGTAGAGCATGAAGAAACGTACGACAATCTCCCTCGCCTCCAATTGCCACCGCAGCGTTTTCCCTTACAGAACCCCACAGTGAAACACCCTCCCCCTTCTGCAACGAACCCAACCCAAAGACCCATTCCCACCGATAGTAGAGGCTACCGGAGGGTTAGACAACTCGGCCATAGGCCAAGCCCTTGCTCTCACTTGAAATCGCNTCATTCGTTTCTCTATGTACAATGGAGGTTGGAGACCTATTTTTCTAGATAAGATAATATCTCTAGAGCTCTCGTTGTAAGATTGAAGATGATTCCTCTGTGTCCTTGTAGTCGTCGCTCGGAAGTTTGGACGAAGCCCCTTTTGCCTCATATCTCATGTATCTTTTATTGTGACCATGCTATTGATAGGTAAGAAAATCAGTTTTATGTCACTCCTCCCTTGCGTGTTTGATTGTTGCTCCTCTCTCAACTTTTATTTTTTTCTTGTTGCCTTTTTGTCTTTGTTCCACTTGCTTTTAGATTGTGGTCCATTGATGGGCTGAGGCTGGTAAAGCTAGGTATGCTACTTTTATTCCCTTGAATATTGATTTTTATATTTTAAAAATAATTAAAGTAATAATTAGATGAAAATAAAAATAAAAAAATACAGTTGAAATTAAAAGATATTTGGTTTGGTTTAAGAAAATTAAAAGATTTTGAAAACATTTGTTAAACCAAGCATGAGGTCAAGTTTCCCATTTGCAATTTTAAATAAAGAACTTTTTGAAAATTATATTCCTCATGACCACTAGAATAGTAATTATTCCTCTTAGTACTTTTTTTTTTAATTTTTTTATTAGGTTTCCTCTTAGTACTTTTGAGAGAAATAGGTATTCTTCAATTTGAGGAATGACTATTTCCTCGTCATATATAAAACCTAAAAGCCAAATTAACAATCGGCCTCCAACGTTGCAAGCAATCAATGAATCATTTTTTTTTTTTTTTTTTGGTTTATATGACATTCAATATCTGTAAGGTACTATTCATGGAGCATCACACATAGTACGTAGATGTAAGATGTCAATTTTGACGTTTGGAGATCCTTGATAACATAAAAGCCTTAAATAAATCTTGTGTCCTTTTTTACACATAAATAGCTACAATTTTGGTGTTTCGTAAAGATATTCATGTTGGTCATTCTAAAAATTAGGACTGCATGCACTCTTTTGCTATCTTTTAATTCATGTGTTGGTAGCGATATCCATGAGATTTTTACTACATCGATTATTAAACTAACATGTACGTACAGTCCACGCATTTCATTAGAAGTCTCAAAAAGTTATCTTTTTAATTCAATAATAGAAACACATTGTTTTCATGGGATGGCCATGCATGCATGCGTGCAGCCACAAAAGATTGGTTGCGGTAGTCGATCGCCTCGTTGGATACGTAAATAAAGTGATTATATGTAACAGAATTCATAAAAAAATCTTAACAAATAATAAGTGCATTAGGATAAAATTACTTAGTTCATTACTCGAGTAATTAGTTTATTAACTTTATTTCACAAAACTAAAATAAGTTCTCTCTCTTTATTCTTTAAAAAAATTACTACAAGAAATTAGACTTTTTTTAGTGATTTTAAGATCGCCGCAAATAAGAACATTTTGCAACGATGTTTAAGTCGCCGCTGAATTCCAGCGCAAAGTTAACGAATGCCAAATGAGAATTTACTGCTTATTTTTTGCGGCGACTTTTTATACCTTTTGCGGCAATTTTTGTCGTCGCAATAGAATATTTGTAACTGTAGCGGATTTTTATTTTTGACAAATTTAAAATCACCGCAATAGATACTTTTCCCAGCGAATGTCGTCGCTGCAAAAGTCATTTTCTTATTAGTGGTGAATCAGTAGCACCGGAAAAACTAATAAAATTAAAACCCCCGCATTTTCCCCTCATTCCTCTAATTCCCTCTAGCCGTCTCCTCCCCCCTCCTGTCTCTTCCCAATCCCTCTTCTCCCCCAATCCTCACTCTTCATGCTTCCACGCAGCAGCCACTACACGCCGTCGGCAACCCACCCTCACCATCCACCTCCAGCATTGCCGGCCAACCCAGCCAAGCCCCTCCCTGGCAGTTTCTCTCTCCCGCAATTCTCCCTCGCTATTCACGATTGAAGTCCTTTCTCCGTCAGGTTCCCAGTGCCGCCGCGTCCTCAGCCGCCACACCCCCTCCATACCCCGGTGTAGCTCCCCCCCCCCCCAACGGTCCCCAGCCCCTCCACCAAAGCTTTCCCTCTCTCTCACCGTCGATCTGCTCTCCTCCTCGCGGATCTCGCTCAAGCTCCTCGTACAAGTCCTGCGCCGCCTTCCTCCACGGTCGCGTGGCCACCACCATGCTCCACTGCCACCCCTTCAACGTTGTAAGCCAACCCAGAATAGAGCACTGTTTTTGTTTACCAACATATAGGAAAGTAGCTTTTAAATTCTTAATTGGTTTGGAGAAATTCTTAATTGTCTATAGAGTTTGTATCTCCCATTTTACTCAAGTTGTTGATAGCAAGTGATGATTGATATTGTCGTGGAAACATGCTTGCTTTTCTCTTTCAATTTTTTTTATAAATTGCCTATGCTTGTGTTTGTGTATGTATAATGTAACTGTAGCCATATTGTGTAAATTAAAAGATCTAACTTCTCACTTTATTTCCTTCATTGCTTTTCTAGATCTTCTTTTGATTTGTTTAGAGGAAAGCATGCAAGGAAAAAACAGAACAAGTACTAGGATCATTAGGGATAAACACATTATTTTGCGTGCACTCAACCTAGCTAGGTGAACATATAGGGTAAGAAGTTTGGAGAATTGAAGTGCTAAGGAAATTTTCATTTCTTGTGCCAACTGTGTTAATAAAACTACTTGGGGATGTGATTAGAAACATTACAAATTTAGAGAGGTTAATTGTAAGAACCAAAATAGTAATATAGGATATTTTATCATTCAATACACACACACACATATATATATACATGTGTGNATGCAGACAACAGTGGGGGTGATCATACGTGCATATAGTTCAAGCTATCTTATTATTTCTTTGGAGTTTGTCATTTTTTTCCTTTTGGAGCTATATATATATTTAGGATGTCTGAGATGTTCTCCAAGCACAAAGAGTTTCTTCTTGACTACATTAACCTTGCTGTTATAGTTGTTTCCTCTATTTCCTCATGTTGGATTTTATTACAAAGAGTGCTCCAACTATCCATCAAAGACTCACCATTTGAAGAGCCACTTTTTGAATTTAATTATTGCCTTGGCTCCAGACAGTGACGATACCCAAGAAACTGTTTGCACTTTTTGAGTGATATGATGACTTAATATATTCTTCTTGTTGGGTTTGACATGGGTCAACATGATTGCATAACAAGCGATTGTCATTATGTATGCTAGAAATACTATGAGTTATCACATCATATGCATCTTTTTAAAATTTGGTGAATTATGGAAAATATGTGTCAGCTAATGGCTCATCAAGAATATTCTTAAATCAAGTAAATATATATTCAGGAAACCCTATGAACCAGAGGGATGGGGTGGGTGGGATTGGTAAGCAATTGCACTGGTTTTTATTAGGAGTCTTTTTATGCAACGGGTGGATTCATCCCCTCCTCCGTTTAATCACTATATGTTTTAATTTTGATTGGTTGGCTGGTTGTAAAATGTGATTTTTAATACTAATGGATAAAAAAACTATACAAAACAATTCCCATTATTTTTCTAAAAATAATGTTGAATTATTTCACTAATATGATTTGATTATATGCTAAATGTTTAAAACATGTTATCATCTATATATTCCTTGTGTGCTAGGGTGTAGTCTTTTTTGTAGATGGGTTTATTGGGGATGAGCTACGTGGTATGAAATTTCAATATCTTCATAATCTTGTATATAATTATCAGCTTATGTGATACTTGGATAAAAAATACTCTCTGTATTTGCTAGGCAGCCGCTCAAGGATTATTCTGGATGTCATACTTTTCAGAGAGATGATTAGGTACTTTTCTTTGAATCTTTTTGCTTTGCCAATATCCCCTTTCTTTTCTCTTTGTATTCTAATTTGTAATCAATGTTTTATCTATTTTGTTCACCTTTCTGTTATTTTTGGACGAGTAAGGTAATCTTATTCCAAATGAAGAAAATAAACAATTAGGAAAGACATCAATGACTTTCTCAATTTGGGCTTTGATTTGGTCTTTCTAGTTAATCATGATTGTTTTGTTATACTTTCTAGGGGACTTTTGGTTATGTTTTCCTAGTCAATTCATATTTATAATTTTTGTCTTGTGTATATCGTTACATAAACAAATAATTGTTTATGTAAACATTTGACTATTCGATTTCTAGCAGTGTTGCTGAGGAAGTAGCAGCATCGCTGAGCACATTAGTGCAAAATCCTCCGATTCTGATTAGCTTGAGAAGTTGCGACATGAGTGCAATGCATGGAGAAAATTACCATGAAAGCAAGTGGATATTCTAGGTGCTTCTTTTGGAGAGTTCCAAAGGAGAACCATTGGAATCAAATTGCACAAATATGCAATCTTATTGAACTATTGTTAAACGTTTTTTATTGTTATTATTGAACCCTCACTAGTGTTGTCAATGCTCAACATGTGCCTAAGATGTAACTAGTTTCCATGTTCAGGTTTTATTATTTTTATGATAAACTACAATCAGATTTTAACTTTATTTTTTAACTTGCTGGAAGGCTTATGCAGGATCACAAACACTGCAGAGTATCATCTTATTGAACCTTGTTTCAATAGGCTCACATTTGTCTGTCTTAGTGAGTTTCTTGGTTGGTTGCTTATTCTTCTTTTCTAGTTATTTATCAAACCTCTATGTTCTTATTTATCAACTTGCTTCTAATAGTTGAGATTGGTTGGTGGCATGTTTTGGTTTGATGTCAAATGTACTAAACAAAAA
Source organism: Juglans sigillata (assembly GCA_003123805.1). Classification (NCBI taxonomy): domain Eukaryota; kingdom Viridiplantae; phylum Streptophyta; class Magnoliopsida; order Fagales; family Juglandaceae; genus Juglans; species Juglans sigillata. The sequence continues at coordinate 14,667 of QEOY01000268.1, read as the reverse complement.
GTTTGCGAGTACTTCAAATTTTATCAAACTCCCTCCCACCTTATTATGCTTGGGTAGGCAAAACATATGCTTGCAATGAAAGTAAGTAGTACTGGTAATAGAAGCATGTAAGTTTCTAATCCACTAATTTTTTGCACTTATAAGTGTTGTAATAATTATTACAGCATATATTTGGCATGCTTATAATGTTCTTAAGAAGGAACTGAGTTTAATGGTATCCCTTTCTCACTTTATCATGTATTACCTTTTTTTTTTTTTTGATCTTTTTCCCTTTACTTTTCTTGTTGCTATTTTAGATCATATTTTAGTTTTTACTGAAATGTGAGTAACACTAAGCTATTGTTTGTATCTATTTTAGATCTTCGTGAGGAAAGTAGGCATTTAGTTGATCATATGGATTATAATGTCATAACATCGGCTCAGGTAATCTTTATTTATTTTCTTCAAATTAGAGAGATGATGTGAAAATGTCAGCTACATGCTTAGAATTGTTGAATGCTCATAACCAGTTTTGGGTTGCTGCTCATAGTTGTATAATTTTTTATTTATTTTAACGAATGACTGAGGGGTTCCTTGTGTTTGGTTTGTACTTTTTGGTCTAGCTTTCTCCTCATCTGTCTCTACTATTGTTGTTCTGCTATGCAAAAGAGTTGTGGTTGTCATGCTCTTTTTGGCATTTCTTGGATTTTTCAAGTCTTTTGTGATCTTATAGAGTAGAAAAAGAATATTCTCATCATATGGCTTATTATTAGCGGCGATTAATAAACTTTTAGCGATGACAAAAATTCACCACAAAAAGTTTTCCCATCGATTTAATAGACAAACGAAACGGGTATTTGTAGAGTTTTATTTAGAATTTGCGGCGAAAAAAATCACCGGAAAAGATAATATTTTTCACAGCGATTTTTTATTTCCGTTGGGGTAGATCAGAAGTGGAAGGATAATATCAGCGAACATGCAGCAATTTTTAAATTGTTGGAAAAAGTCAATGGCGGCGATTTATAGGACTTTTCCCAACGAAAATAATCACTGGGAAAAGTCCTTCCCTTATAGTGATTATGCTAAGTTTCTAGTTAATATAACATTAATCTCTAATCTTATTATTCAAGTATATTAATCTTATAACATAAAATTAATATNTTATATGACTTTTCCCAGCGAAAATAATCGCTAGGAAATGTCACTTCCCTTGTAGTGAATTATATTAGAATTTTAAATATGTTTATAGACACATAGTAACAGTGGAAAAAACATATACACCATCATGCGTTACTCAGCTCAGTAACTACTAAAATGTTAAAAAGAAGTATTACTACACAACTTTGTCTTTCGTTTTTAAGCTTCACTTGATTTATAAAATATAAAACTTCTCTGAACATTAATTGCTTTTAGGCATAAAAGGCAACAATTAGAAATTACACACGTTCTCTATGTTAAAATCTAATTAAGACATTTTACTGAAATCTTGTGTGTACGTACACTTACCTTTGAAAAACTGTAAACCAATAATAATCTTAATAAACCCAAACTTCCACCACCGATCAACATCTCAAGATTTTCATTTTAGCCACTAAAATTTACAATGCATTAAAATTTCATAAATGAGATGTAACTAAACTTCCACAACCAATAATTCAAAAAAATATTTAGAAAATAGATTAGATTTACCCCTTTTATATCCCAGTTTAAGAAATGAGACGGGAATCTTCAAACTCATCAACAATGCATCCCCGTTCCGGCATTTGTTCCAACATAGAGATCGAATACTACTGTCTGGTTTTGATTGAGAGAGGAAGAAAATGTCATCAGTTCCCAAAGACTGAGAATTAAAGGAAAGATCTGAATAGGAATCCCTATGTGTTTTGATGATTGGATCTTAAAACAAATGCAGAAAAAATCCACCAAGGGGAGAGAAGAATGGAGTGATTGATGAAGAGGAAAATAACAGCCTCTGGTTGCTTGGGTCTGGAAAATACGGATCTAAAAATGGCTGGTGAAAAAATGGACTAACAGGAGAGAATATCGGAGAATGAGATGATTCCTCTTTGTTCATAGGTAGGGGTGAAGAGGTTTCAGTCTAGACNTCATTGACCATATAAAATGTTAAATAATATATGTTATCAATTAATAATGTATCATGAATCATATGATAATATAATCTACATAATACATTCATACATACTCTACTATTTACACTTTCTAAGTAAGTAAGTAGTAGCTATCAATATTATAAACATAATTATAATTAAAATATTTTATAATGAGTTAGTTATATAATTCACGTTGATAATTCACTTAATTTTAATTTAGTAATTTAAATAATTTTTTATTAATTTATTTGCAAAAAAAGAGATGAAACAAAATAAATAAAATAACAAAATAAATGGATTGGACCGACAAGACCGGACTGGACTGATAGCTAACGGTATGGTCCAGTCCACTAGGGGTGATCGACCCGGCCTGGTCTGAAAAAATGATGAATCGAAATCCCCCAGACTGGACTGGACCAATTTACACCCCTATTCACAGGATTCAATTTGTTGTTGATAATAAGAATATAGTATTTATTCTTGGCAGTGGAGTATAGGCAACCAAAGGTATATGAACTCTGGCGATGAAGAAATATCTTGAAGAGAGCATGTTTCAACTATTGGATAACAAAGAGAATAGTCCCCTGCATCTTGAGGCAAAGCTTGGAGACACAACCCTAGTAAAAAGAAATGAAACCTAACAAGTACAATGGCTCATAATCGATAAACACTACTTTCAAAAAAATCACCGCTTCACAAATGCAACACTTTGGGATTTTTTTTCTTCTAGTTTTCACCATTGATGATCGACTTTAACAGTTAGAATGTCACCTCAGAATTGTATGACTCCACTTTTATAAATGAAAATTGATATTTGCAATAATAAATTACTTGTGTGTTCTCTATAATTAACAAGTGGTCTTGTATATATATAGAGATCAAACATAGAAACTATTTCCTTAATTTGATTAATTCCTTGGACTTAAAAACGATGACAATTAGGTATTGACACATGCATGACATTGCATGACAACCGGCTTGTGATATATGTATGTGATGGGAACCAAAGTGGGCCTAGTCTTAAAGATATGTTGCAAGTTCCAGATGGGCCAAATACAAGTTCAAGGGCTTAAATGATGAAGATTCAGCTTTGATTCATTTGATAAGCTATGGAAAGGGTAACAACATGATTTAAAGGCTTTCGACACTTGAAGGCTTTCAATTTATTCAATTCATTTAAAGAACTTATTTTATTAGTTTAGAATAATTGAGTTTATTATGGGAAGCACTTAAGGGGGCCTATGCAAGGGCATGTTGGAAAAATTATTATTTTATTGAACTAGGGTTAAGGTTACTGTAGCCGAGTTACTGTAGCGTCGTACAGTAGCCGCAGCACTATTCACTCAGGGGTATTTTTGGAAGATGGGGCATTATTTTGGCTAGGGTTTTAATTAGATTTTAGTTTAAATACACTTTGTTGCCTCATGTTAAGAAGTTTATGAAATTTGATGAATTTGTTTATTGTGAGTTGAGTTTATCTCCTCTTGTTCTTAGTTGAACTTTTGAACTTATCAAAGGTAAATCACAATATTTGTGGTATTCTTCCTTTGTAATCTAGGTTCTTGAGACGTGTTTTTCAACGGGTCTAGATTTTAATATAATCTAGGTTATTGAAACGAGTTCTCATCGTGTCTAGGTTCTCCATCCATTGACTTGATTTTGACTTTCTTGGGGAGTTTTCAAATTGATTGTGGGTTCAATGGATTCCTTTCCCGCGGGTTCATATCATTTGGTATTCAGAGCAAGGTTTCCAATCAGGTCTGATTCTATCTTTTAATTCTAGCATCCTTAAATTTAATTCTAGGGCTTCATTGTTTTAGGGTTGCCAAAAAAAAAATAGAAACAAAAAGTAGGCTACCGAAATTCTTAAGGTTTTGGGTTGGCGGAAATTTGCTTCACCTAGGGTTTCAAAATTCTAGGGTTTCTTGCATCTCTAGGTTTGTCAATTGCTTGGAGTGTCGTTCCATTGATTCTCTTCTACTTCATTGTCCATGCTTGTGTGTTTGAATTCAATTGTTTAGTTTTCACAATTGAATATTGATGTTTGTAGTTGAATTAGAGAAAAGAAAAGAAAGGAAAAGAAAAGAAAATTTGAACAAAAAAAAACAAAAAAACAAAAAGAAGAAGAAGAAGAAGAAAAGAGAAGGTGGTGTATTCAAAGTTGCTACATAGTTACAACAAAGAGAAAGTAAGTATTTGTTGATTGAGCTTTTATCATCATAGGAGTTGAATACATCTTTCTAGTTGGTATCTTGTTTTATAATTACTCTTTCCCTCCTATAAATTCATTGAGTCTCGTGTCATTTTATTCATTTCTTATTTTTTTGATCTATGTTACTGGTTGGAATAATACAAGGTTGTATTGTCTTGATTTAGTTCAATTAGTTCTTAAAGAACTTGAGCGGGAAAACTATTGAGGCAAAATGCAAGAGAGTATAAGACTATTATCGGGAAAAAGCCATTAAGAGTGAAACACGAGTGGAGTGCCATTATTCGAGTGTAAACATGTAAGGGAGTGTGTGAGGTTTTCCACTGACATTGTTTTTGTGCAGCATATTATGATGTCTCGTAGAATTGACTTTTCACCAAAGGAGATGGCAGATAACTCATCATTTGTGTTGAACTTGGTGTTGGATGAAGTGAGGGATAGTATGGATAATCAAGAAGCAGTGATTAGAAATCTGCAAGGTGAGAGAGATAGGAGGCGACGTGAGCCTAGAATTGAGAATGTGTATATANCAGTTTGAACGGTTGAACTTGGTGTTGGATGAAGTGAGGGATAGTATGGATAATCAAGAAGCAGTGATTAGAAATCTTCAAAATGAGAGAGATAGGAGGCGGCATGAGCCAAGTATTGAGAATGGGTATGAGAAAGAAGAGTATGGTGAGTCTCTTGTTGCCAGGCGTGCACTAAATACACAAATTAAGATGAATGATACAGAGCAGCAGAGTGAGAACATTTTTCATACTAGATGCCACATCAACAACAAGGTATGTAGTATGATCATTGATTTGAGGAGTTGTATTAATTTGGCTAGCACTACTTTAGTGCAGAAATTNATTGTCATAATTACTCTGAGGAGAAGAAGGTGAAGTTGGCTGTAATTGAGTTCATTGATTATGCGGATATTTGGTGGGATCAATTAGTGACCAATAGGAGAAAGAATCTTGAGAGGCCTGTAAAAACATGGAGAGAGTTAAAAGCTATCATGAGGCGGAGATTTGTACCTAGCCACTACTATAGAGACCTCTACCAAAAATTACAAA
>QEOY01000266.1:87863-115045 GCA_003123805.1 Juglans sigillata | reverse complement strand
TCCTTAAACAAAATAACCTCACAGGAGTTCTTCCAGAATTTGGCAAAAATACAGACCTTTTGTTCATGGACATCAGCGAAAATAACATTGGCGGAGCTATTCCATCAAGCTTAGGAAACTGCACCAATCTCACTTCTATTAATCTGTCGAGAAACATGTTTTCAGGGGTTATACCCTCAGAGCTAGGAAACCTTTTGAATCTTCAGACTTTGAATTTTGCTCACAACAACCTGGTAGGTCCTTTGNACCAATCTCACTTCCATTAATTTGTCGAGAAACATGTTTTCAGGGGTTATACCCTCAGAGCTAGGAAACCTTTTGAATCTTCAGGCTTTGAATTTTGCTCACAACAACCTGGAAGGTCCTTTGCCATCCAAGTTATCAACTTGCACCAAATTAGAGAGCTCTGATGTGGGTTTCAATTTATTGAATGGTTCAATACCCTTGAGGTTGAGGAGCTGGACAGGTTTAGCCACGTTGATTTTGAGGGAAAATCTTTTCTCTGGAGGTATCCCATCTTTCTTTTCAGAGTTGGGAAAAATCTCAGAGCTACAACTGGGTGGAAATTTGTTTGGAGGAGAGATTCCTCCAACCATTGGAGCGATGTCAAATCTATTCTATGCATTAAATCTCAGTAGTAATGGGTTGACAGGTCACATTCCTTTAGAGCTTCGAAAATTGAACATGCTACTAAGGCTGGATGTATCAAATAACAATTTGACAGGAAATTTAATGGCACTAGATGAAATGCAGTCATTAGTTCAGGTGAATATTTCATACAATCACTTTACAGGTCCTGTACCACAAGCATTGATGAAGTTTCTGGACTCATCTCCATCATCATTCATTGGAAATCATGAGCTATGTGTCAATTGTCTTGCATCGGGTGGCTTAGTTTGCAGCAGAAACAGAGATTTTGTGCCTTGTGACAGTAAATCAAGCAATAAAAAGTACAACAGCAAATTGGAAATTGCAATGATAGCCCTTGGATCCTCAATAGTTCTTGTCTTGCTGCTCCTTGGACTGGTTCTTATGTTCCTTTCATGCATAAGACCAAAGCTGGAAGTTGAGACCTTCACTCAAGACAGATCATCTTCCCTTCTCATCAAACTCATGGAGGCTACAGAAAATTTAAATGACCGCTATATCATTGGGAGAGGAGCCCATGGAACTGTTTATAAGGCCTCACTGGATCCAGACAAAGTTTTTGCTGTAAAGAAGTTTGCATTTGCAGGGAATAGAAGAGGAAGCCTAAGCATGACTAGAGAAATTCAAACGGTAGGGAAGATCAGGCACCGAAATCTGATTAGACTGGAAGAGTTTTGGTTAAGAAAAGATTATGGTTTAATCTTGTACGATTACATGCAAAATGGGAGCCTTCATGATGTTTTACATGAACTCAACCCACCACCAACTCTAGAGTGGGGTGTCCGCTATAAGATAGCAATTGGAACAGCACATGGATTGGCGTACCTCCATTACGACTGTGATCCTCCGATAGTGCACCGAGACATCAAACCACAGAACATACTTTTAGACTCAGAGATGGAGCCTTATATCACTGATTTCGGTATTGCCAAGCTTCTGGATCAGTCCTCTGCTTCGGTCCCATCTAGCTCACTTGCGGGTACAATTGGATACATTGCACCAGGTAATTCTCCTACATTTATTGTTGATTGGTGCCTATTTCTTTTCTTTTTTTTTTCAATTAAAGAACTTCTATACAATGGCTTTGCAGAAAATGCGTTTACAACAATGCCACGAAAGGAGTCTGACGTGTATAGCTATGGAGTTGTTTTGCTCGAGTTGATAACCAGAAAGAAGGCAATGGATGCGTCAGTTATGGAGGAAGCGGATATTGTGGGTTGGGTCAGGTCAGTATGGAGTAAGACTGGAGAAATCGAAAGGATTGTTGATTCGAGCCTTGTGGAGGAATTCTTAGATTCAGATATCATGGAACAAACCATTAATACTCTTCTGGTGGCCTTGAGATGCACCGAAAAGGAGCCAAGCAAGAGACCCACAATGAGAGATGTTGTCAAACAGTTGTTATATGCGGAAACCGCTATGAGAAGTAACAAAATCCAAGCTTTTTAACTTTCTAACCTAATCATCTTGCTCTAGGTTTAGTCCCCCTTGCAACTTGTACTAAGATTAATCCAAGTCGTGACTCATCATTATTATAAGCTTGATCTTGAAATGTTGATTATCCTATGAGGGTGTTGATCTCATGAGGTTTCACTACTTGTTGAGAGACAGTGAAAGAATGTGAATTTAACCCACCACCATTGTATCATTTTGTAGATGCAATGGTTCATACAAACCTTGAAAGAGTTGTGTCGATTCACATCTCACGTGGAGAGCTATCACCAATTTCTCAAGAAAAGCTCAATGCTCAAGCCCGCATTCAACAACATCATTTTGATAAAATTATCGGATTCAGTTGGAATAGTCGCTGCATAGCATTGGCGAGCTCTAAATCTATTTTAACTTCTTTTATTTCTTGAATTTATTAAATAATTCTAAATCTAAAACATATTTTTATGTTTCTTTATGATTTCTTAAAATATATAATGATTTTTAAAATATATTATAAAAGACTTGTCGGTATATAACTATATAAAAATCACTCTCATTAAATCGAAAGTCTAAATATAAAATAAATAAGATCAACTCTTTAGAAAATCACACAAAGTTCTAGGAAATGTTGTATACAATACATGTCTTTGTTGCATTGACAAAACATTCAAGGAACAAGTACATAGAAACAAATTAAGTAGAATATTGTCAATGTTTTTTAGTATTTTATTTACAATCACAGGTACACTGCCAAACATGAACACAACAAAAACCCTAGAAATAAATTATGATTGACTTGAGATGGATTCATAATTTTCTAATCAAAGTTTTGGTTGCACTATATTTCTAGTAACTTTTCATTGACTAGAATCCTAGCTAACTAGCTATTACACGTGAATCAATGTACCCCTGAAACAATGTGCATTTTCTAATCTTCCTAGCCTTTTCACGTTCCTAGAACTAACTAGGAGTATAAATAACGCAACTATTACGAGAATGATTAAAGGAAATTAAAGAGTATAAAGGCCCATGAATTAAAATTTACTGAAAGACTCAATCTTTAAGCCTTGAGGTTGTTGATTCTTTGTCCAAAGTTTCCATTCAAACATGTAATACAAAAGTATCTAAAAATATTTATACCCTAATCTTTTGATCATAACCAGAAAAAATTGTGATGATCTGCTATAATAATCAAGAGATGTTCTTTCTAATTCTTTAGGACAAGGACACTCAAGATTATCACAAATTGGTCTAAATCGATGAGATAACATTTTACTAGTTTGATGCCCCACAAAGTCTACCGCACACCATCAAGGGAACCTAATGGCAGACGTCTAAGTCAGAAATGATTCTAGGGTTTATAAAGAATGCCTAATCTAAATCATTTTGAGTTTGAGGATGAATAACGTATCTTGGAGAAATTGTTGTATATGCGGGATCTCTCACAAACAAAGCACACATCCATTTCCTTCTAAATTGTAAGTTATAACCAACCGACCCAAGAAACTGGTCGACGAAAACCGCCTATTCAAAAATTGTAATGCAACGAAAAAAAAAAAAGTTTACTTCATTTGAAACACATATTGCACACTTGAAACATAGAGTATTACTTCATCTTTAAGTAAACAAAAAGTCTTACCTTTAAAGAACACAAGCCTCAAAGATCTCAAAAACCAATTAAGAGAGAGATGAGAGTTTTGAATTACAGATCAAGGCTTCAAGAGAGAGACCATATTGTAGAGAGAGAGAGAGTGACAGGAGAAATGGTACTAACTGGGAGACGAGAGACGTGGGTGGGTGAAGGGAGAGGGAGATAAATAACTTTATCACCTGTATGCAGGTGCAAATAGGATTTTATTGAGACTTTTATGTGGCAGTTACTGATTCGCTGGTGTAAAAGCAAATTTTTTACCCATTCGACTGGAAGCGCGACCCTTTCTTAAAATCATTGGCTTCAAATTGAATTGCCTTTGCATAATTGTAGTGAACATTTGCTTCTTCTCGTCCTATAAAATCTTCCAAAAGATGTCAATTCATTATGAGTTCCTCGATGAAATACTTGAGACATTTTGTTTTATTTTTACAGTTTTTCATGGATTGAAATTTTTTCGAACTGTTGTGAAAATGCCCTATTGAAATAAGCTGAAGAGTGTAAGCTTTTTCGTTCAATTTCCGAAACAAATTTGGAACCCTATAAATACTTAGTACTATAGGCCGTACTTGTGGTAGATCATACATTACGTTATCTAAAATACCCTAGAGACCCTGTATCCACTGCGTCATAGTGCACCTCTAGTACACTAATAATAGTTATAATTTCTTGATCAAGAGAAACACATGACAATCGAGCCACCAGCTTTAAAAGTAAAAATTTGAAAGATATAGAATAAGTCACAAATTATAAATAAATAAAAAAAACACAAATTATATATATTACATACCTTAGTCTAAAACTTGCAAGCCATAAATTATAACACACAAGAATTTATTCCCAATTTTTTTAGTCAACTTGGGTCCTATTAAAGTGTCATTAGATAATTAGTTGACATAAGATAAGTTGAGATAAAAGTTAAAAATTAAATAAAATATTGTTAGAGTATTATTTTTAAATATTATTATTTTTTTGTATTTTGAAAAAATTGAATTGTTTATTATATTTTATATGAAAATTTAAAAAAGTTATAATAATAAGATGACATGACATGAAAAGAAATGAAATGAAACATTTCTTGTATCCAAACTGTCCTAATTGTATATATGTTAAGATCACAACATTCAAGTCCATCATTTAAAAAAAAAAATGATAATCTTACAACTTTTTTTTTTTCGACATGAAATGAAATTGTAATATTGTAAAATTGAGTTTTATTTTCAAGAAATTGGCATTATCACAAAGGTTAATTGTAAATGAGTTACATAATAATTGTAAAAGACTTGTCGGTATATAGGCACAATATTTTAACTTATTTTACTTCTTGAATTTAATTAATAATTCTAAATTTAAAACATATTTTTATGCTTGGTTATGATTTTGTAAAATATATTATGATTTTTAAAATATATTGTAAACGATTTTTCAGTATATCACTACATATAAATCACTCCCATTAAATCGAAAATCTAAATATAAAATAAATAAAATCAACGTAGTATTCATACATATCAAATGTAGTTGCCATATTGGCCGGGTTTGGAGAGACAATCATATAATGTGGTATAGATAGCTCAATACAAAAATCTACAAAAGAATTTAAAGATTTCAATGCAAAATTGTTAAGAAAATCACAGGAAGTTATAGGAAATGCTATAAACACTACAGGTCTTTACTGCATTGACAAAACATTCAAGGAACAAATACAGGAAACAAATTAATTAGAACATTAACAATGTTCTTTAGCATTCTATTTACAATCACAAATACATTGCAAAACATGCATAAAACAAATACTCCAGAAAAAATTTCTGGTTGACTTGGGATGCATCCGTAATTTTCTAATCAAAGTTTTGGTTGTACCCTATTTATAGTGACTTTTCATTGATTAGATCCTAGCTAACTAGCTACTACACGTGAATCAATGTACCCTTGAAACAATGTACATTTTCAAATCTTCCTAGCCTAGTCACATTCCTAGATCTAACTAGGAGAATAAATAACATGACTATTACTAGAATGATTAAAGGAAATTAAAGAGTATAAAGGCACAAGATTAAGATTTCCTAAAAGACTCTCAATCTTTAAGCTTTGATGTTGTTGGTTCTCTGTCCAAAGTTTTCATTCGAACATGTAATGGAAAAGCATTTAAAAAGATTTATATCTTAATCTTTTGATCATAACTTGAGAAAACTGTAGATGATGTGCTATAATAATCAAAAGATGTTCTTTCTAATTCTACAGGACAAGGCCGCTCAAGATTATCACAAATTGATCTAAACCGTTGAGACAACATTTTACCAATTTGATGCTCCCACAGAGTCTACCGCACACCACCGGGGGAACCCAATGAGAGATGCCTAAGTCAGAAATGATTCTAGAGTTTATAAAGAATGCCTAATATAAATCCTTTTGAGTTTCAAGATAAATAACGAATATTGAAAAAATTGTTGTATACGCAGGATCTCTCACAAATCAAGTCACACATCTCTTTCCTTCTAAGTTGTAATTTGAAACCAACTGACCAAAGAAATTGGCCAACGAAAATCACCGACTCAAAAGTTGTAATACGATGAAAAAAAAAGTTCAACTTTATCTGAAACACATATTGCACAGCTAAAGCATAGAATATTACTTCATCTTTAGATAAACAAAAAGTTTTACTTTTCAAGAACACAAGCTCCAAAGATCTCGGAAACCAATTGAGGGAGATATGAAAGTTTTGAATCAAAGATTAAGACTTCAAAAGAGAGACCATATTGTAGAGAGAGAGAGATATGGGAGATATAGTACTAGCTGGAAGACGATAGACGTGGGTGGGGGAGGGGAGAGGGAGAGAAAGAACTTTATTATCGGTATGCAGGTGCAAGTAGGATTTTATTAAGAATCCTATGTGGTAGTTACTGATTGGCTGATGTAAAAATAAAATTTTCACCAATTCAACGAAGAGCGCAACCCTTTCTTAAAATCACTAGATTCAAATTGAATTGTCTCTGCATAACTGTCATGAAAGTTTGCTTCTTATTGTCCCATAAAATCTTCGAATAGATGCCAATCCACTCCGTCTTGCTCGATGAAATACTTATTGTTTACAATTTTACATGGATTGAAATTTTTGCGAACCGTTGTGACCCTTTTGAAATAAACTGAGGAGTGTAAGCTTCTTCGTTCAATTTCTAAAATAAATTTAGAACCCTGTAAATACTTGGTACTATAGGCTATACTAATGGTAGATCATACGTTACGTTATCTAAAATATCCTGGAGATTCTTTAACCATAGCGTCATAATGCACCTCTAGTATGCTAATAATAGTTATAATTTCCTTATCATGGGAAACACATGACAATCGAGTTACCAACTTTCAAAGTAAAAATTGGGAGAACAAAAGGTAAATAAAAAATTACAAATAAATAAAAAAAAAAACCACAAATGATATATATTATTAACCTTAACCTAAAACCTACATGCCAAAAAATATAACTCGTAACAATTTATCTTTAATTTTTTGAGTCAACCTGGGTCCCTAACATTAACGTGCCCTTGGATAGTTAGTTGAGGTAAGATAAGTTGAGATAAAATTTGAAAATACAATAAAATATTGTTAGAATATTATTTTTAAATATTATTATTTTTTGTGGTTTGAAAATTTTGAAATGCTTATTATATTTTATATGAAAATTTAAAAAAGTTACAATAATGATATGAGATGATATGAGAATAAAAGATATGAGATGAAACATTTCTTATTTCCAAACTGGACTAATTGTATATATATTAAGATCACAACATTTATGTCCAATATTTTTTTTTTAAGAAAAAAAATGATAATGTTAGAACTCATGAAATAAAATGGTAATTTTGTAAAATTGAGTTTTATTATCAAGAAATTGACATTATCGCAATGGTTAATTATAAATGGGTTGCATAATAATTGTAAAAGACTTGTCGGTATATAGACACAATATTTTAACCTCTTTTATTTCTTGAATTTATTTAATAATTCTAAATCTAAAACATATTTTTATGCTTGGTTATAATTTTTTAAAATATATTGTAAAAGAATCGACGGTATATTACTATATATAAATCACTCTCATTAAATCTAAAGTTTAAATATAAAATAAATAAGATCATCATAATATTTGTTGAATCCAAGGTTTTAAGTTTCATATAATTACATATCTACATATAGATTTTGATGACAACGAATGAACTCAAGTATAAAGGAATTTCAAACTCAAGTTGTCTACACAATGGAGCTAAGTGCATCAACAAATCAAGAATAGCAAGAAAGGAAACAAGCTTACAAATAAAGATTTTAAAGTAATTTTGTAAATCTCTTAATAAAATTAGAAATTAGATTAATGGTCAAAATTAATATTTTCTCATAAACCATCAAATTGCATTTTTTACGTGTGCTTGATATATTTGATGATTAAAAATTTAAATTTTGAAACTTTGAAAGATGATTGATTGTCTTGTTTCACATGTGCATGTTTTGTTTGAAACTTTTCCAAAGTGAATGATGTTGTGATTGACAAATGCGAAAAGTAAAACTTTGATTTGAAAATTTTGAAAAATGAATGATATTGTTTTTGACAATTTCAAGAAAGAGAAATTTCGATTTGAATATTTTGAAAAGTGAATGATATTGTATTTGACAATTGCGAAAAATAAAACTTTGATTTAAAATTTTTGAACAATAAACGATGTTGTTTTTTACAATTTCAAGAAGCACAAACTTTGATTTGAATATTTTGAAAAGTGAATGATATTGTCTTTGACAATTGAGAAAATTAAAAATTTGATTTAAATATTTTGAAAAGTGAATGATGTTGTCTTTGATAATTTCAAGAAGGAGAAACTTTGATTTGAATATTTTAAAAAGTGAATGAAGTTGTCTTTGACAATTGAGAAAAGTAAAACTTTGATTTCAATATTTTGAAAAGTGAAATATGTTGTCTTTGACAATTGCGAAAAGTAAAACTTTGATTTAAATATTATGAAAAGTGAATAATGTTGTCTTTGAGAATTTCAAGAATGAGAAATTTTGAATTGAATATTTTGAAAAGTGAATTATATTGTCTTTGACAATTGAGAAAAGTAAAAATTTGATTTAAATATTTCGAAAAATGAAGGATGTTGTCTTTGACAATTTAAAGAAGGAGAAACTTTGATTTGAATATTTTGAAAAGTGAATGAAGTTGTCTTTGATAATTACGAAAAGTAAAATTTTGATTTGATTATTTTGTAAAGTGAATGAAGTTGTCTTTGATAATTGCGAAAAGTAAAACTTTGATTTGAATATTTTGAAAAGTGAATAAAGTTGTCTTTGAAAATTGCGAAAATTAAAATTTTAGCTTGAATATTTTGAAAAGTAAATGAAGTTGTCTTTGACAATTGCAAAAAGTAAAACTTTGATTTGAATATTATGAAAAGTGAATTATGTTGTCTTTGACAATTTCAAGAAAGAGAAATTTTGAATTGAATATTTTGAAAAGTGAATTATATTGTCTTTGTCGATTGAGAAAATAAAATTTTGATTTAAATATTTTGAAAAGTTAATGATGTTGTCTTTGACAATTTCAAGAAGGAGAAATTTTGATTTGAATATTTTGAAAAGTGAATGATATTGTCTTTAACAATTGAAAAAGTAAAACTTTGATTTGAATATTTTGAATAGTGAGTGATATTGTCTTTGACAATTACAAAAAGTAAAACTTTGATTTGAATATTTTGAATAGCGAATGATGTTGTCTTTGACAATTTCAGGAAAGAGAAACTTTGATTTAAATATTTTGAAAAATTAATGATTTTTTTTTTTACAATTGCGAAAAGGAGAAACTTTGATTTGAATATTTTGAATAGTGAATATATTGTGTTTGACAATTGCGAAAAATAAAATTTTGATTTCAATATTTTGAAAAGTGAATGATGTTATCGTTGACAATTTCAAGAAGAAGAAATTTTGATTTGAAAATTTTAAAAAATGAATAATGTTGTCTTTGACAACTTCAAGAAGTAAAATTTTGATTTAAATATTTTGAAAAATGAATGATGTTATATTTGACATGTGAATCTTTTTAAATTTGAAAATGATGTCTCATTTGCCTATTAATAGCTCATTTGAGATCTTCAAATTTAGAACACATTATTGCAAGTTTTACAACATTCATTCAAACATTTCAATCTCTTTTCTCTAAGTATTGAGCCTTAAAAGTTTGGATTTTGAAATTTTGAAAGATAATTGATTGTCATCTTTTACATATGCATGTTTTGTTTGACACTTTTCAGAATGAAATGATGTTGTCTTTGAAAATTTCAAGAAGAAGAAACTTTGATAAAATATTTTGAAAAATGAATGATGTTGTCTTTGATAATTGCGAAAAAAAGAAATTTTGATTTGAATATTTTGAAAAATGAATGATATTGTCTTTAACAATTGGGAAAAATAAAACTTTGCTTTGAATATTTTGGAAAGTGAATGATGATGTCTTTGAAAATTTCAAGACGAAGAAACTTTGATTTTAATATTTTAAATAGTAAATGATGTTGTCTTTGAAAATTTCAAGGAGGAGAAAGTTTTATTTGAATATTTTGAAAAATGAATGATGTTTTTTTTTACAATTGCGAAAAGTAAAACTTTGATTTGAATATTTTGAAAAGTAAATAATGTTGTCTTTGATAATTTCGAGAAAGTAAAGCTTTGATTTGGAAGTTTTGAAAAGTGAATGATATTGTTTTTGACATGTGAATATTTTTAAATTTGAAAATGAAGTCACACATGCCTATAAATAGCTCATTTGAGATCTTTAAATTTGGAATACATTATTGTAAAATTTATAACATTCGTTCAAACTTTTCAATATTTTTTCTCTAAGCATTAAGCCTTAAAAGTTTAAATTTTGAAACTTTGAAAAATGATTGATTGTCATCTTTTACATTTGAATGTTTTGTTTGAAACTTTTCAAAAGTGAATGATGTTGTCTTTGACAAATTCAAGAAAGAGAAACTTTGATTTGAATATTTTGAAAAATGAATTATATTGTTTTTGACAATTGCAAAAATAAGAAATTTTGATTTGAATATTTTGAAAAATGAATGATCTTATCTTTGACAATTGTAAAAAGTAAAACTTTGATTTGTGACAATTTCAAGAAAGTAAAACTTTGATTTGAAAATTTTGAAAAATGAAAAATGTAGTCTTTGAAAATTGCGAAAATTAAAACTTTGATTTGAAAATTTTGAAAAGTGAATTGTGTTATCTTTGACAATTTCAAGAAAGCAAAAATTTGATTTGAAAAGTGAATGATTTTGTGTTTGACATGAGAATCTTTTTAAATTTGAAAATGTAGTCTCATATGCCTATAAATAGCTCATTTGAGATCTTCAAACTTAGAACACATTATTGTAAATTTTACAAAATTCATTCAAAGCTTTCAATCTCAATTTCCTAAGCATTAAGTCTTAATCGTTGTTCATTTTGAGATAGATATAGTTTTGCGATGTATTGCTCTTATTCCACTAATTGAGGAGTATTTTCTGATAACTTATGTACTATCAGCTCTTATATCAGTAAAAAGGTGTGTATAATCCTTGTGTGTGTAGAAGATGTTTTGCACAGGGAATAGACATTGAATCATCACGTGTAAAGTGATTGCAAGTGTAGATGATGTTTTACACGGATTTTTTGTAAAAGTATTGCTTAAAAGTGTAATAGGTTTCTATCTCCACCTGAAGGAGATTTGATTGTGAATTTGAAAATTCTCAAGGGGTAGCTTGAGGTGAGGATGTAGGCAATGGGATTGAACCTCGTTAACATATTGAGTTTGCGTCCTCTTATCCTTAATCTTTATTTTTACTGCTGCACGGTATTTTATTCATACTTTATATTATATATTTGGTTTATAATTGTGAATTTTTTAAATACAATTTAATTCACCCCTCCTCTTGTGTTGGTCATCGGGGCAATGATTAGTATAAGAGCCAGTGGCTCTTCTATTAGATTAATATCTTTTAAGTTAAAATCTTACGGCTAATATTGCAGATAGTGTAGTGTAGTTAGTTCAATACAAAAATCTACAAATGAATTTAAACATTTCAATGCAAAACTCTTAAAAAATTAGATGAAGCTCTAGGAAATACTGTAAACACTACAGGTCTTTGCTGCATTGACAAAATATTCAATGAACAAGTACAGAGAAACAAATTAAGTAGAATATTGTCAATGTTCTTTAACATTCTATTTACAATCATATGTATACTGCAAAACATGCATAAAACAAACATTATAAATAAATTCTGGTTAACTTGGGATGGATCCATAATTTTCTAACCAAAGTTTTGGTTGCACCCTATTTCTAGTGACTTTTCATTGACTAGATCCTAGCTAACTAGCTACTACACATTCATCAATGTCCCCTGAAACAATGTGTTTTCTCCAATTTCCCTAGCCTTTTCATGTTTCTGGAACTAACTAGGAGAATAGATAACACGACTATTACATGAATGATTAAAGGAAATTAAAGTGTATAAAGGCCCAAGAATTAAAATTTCTTGCAAGACTCTCAATATTTAAGCCTTGATGTTGTTGGTTCTCTATCCAAAGTTTTCATTTGAACATGTAATGCTAGAGCATCTAAAAAGATTTATGCTCTAATCTTTTGATCATAATCAGAGAAAGTTGTAGATGATCTGTTATAATAACCAATAGATGTTCTATTGAAATCTTCAGGACTAGGAAGCTTAAGATTATCACAAATTGGTTTAAACCGTTGAAACAACATTTTACCAGTTTGATGCCCCCACAGAGTCTACCGCACACCACCGGGGGAACCCAATGAGAGATGCATAAGTCATAAATGATTTTAGGGTTTATAAAGAAATAAAGAATTCCTAATCTAAATCTTTTTGAGTTTCAGGGTGAATAACGTATATAGGAGAAATTGTTGTATACGCGGGATATCTCACAAACCAAGTCACACATCCCTTTCTTTCTAAGTTGTAAGTTGTAACCAACCGACCAAAGAAAATGGTCGAGGAAAATTGCTATCTCAAAAGTTGTAATAAAACCAAAAAAAAAGTTTTACTTCATCTGATACATAGATTGCTCACCTAAAACACATAATATTACTTCATATTTAGATAAACAAAAAATTTTACATTTTAAGAACACAAGTCTCAGAGATCTCGAAAACCAATCGGGGGAGTAAGGGGAGTTTTGAATCATAGATTAAGGTTTCAATTAGAGAGAGAGAGAGAGAGAGAGAGAGAGAGAGACGGGTGTTATGGTGCTAGTTTAGAGACGAGAGATGTGGGTGGGGGAAGGGAGAGGGAGAGAAAAAACTTTATCACCTGTATGTAGGTACAAGTATGATTACATTGAGACTTCTATGTGGCAGTTGCTGATAGGCTAGTGTTAAAGAGAAATTTTCACCAATTCAGCTGGGAGCGCGACCCTTTCTTAAAATCACCGGATTCAAATTGAATTGCCTTAGCATAACTGTCGCAAACATTTGCTTCTTCCTGTCCCATAAAATCTTTGAATAGATGTCAATTCACTCCGTGTTGCTTGATAAAATACTTGAGACATTGTTTTTTTACAATTTTTCATGGACTAAAATTTTTGCAAGCCGTGACAAAATGACCCTATTGAAATATGTGGAGTGTAAGCTTCTTCGCTATAAATACTTGGTATTATAGGCCGTATTGGTGGTAGATATTACGTTACGTTATCTAAAATACCCTAGAGATAATGACTCATTGCGTCATAGTGCACCTCTAGTACGCTAATATTAGTTATAATTTCTTAATCAGGAGAAACACATGAGGATGGAGCCACCAGCTTTCAAAGTAAAAATTAGGAGGATAATGTCTAAGTCACAAATTATAAATAAATAAAAAAGTCACAAATTATATATATTACGTACCTTAGTTTAAAACCCGCATGCCATAAATTATAACTTGCAACAATTAGTTGAGATAAGATGAGTTTGATATTTAGATGAGATAACATGAGTTGAAATGAAAGTTGAAAATTAAATAAAATATTGTTAGAATATTATTTTTGAATATTATTTTTTTAAGGTTTGAAAAAGTTGAATTGCTTATTATATTTTATATGAAAATTTAAAAAAGTTATAATAATAAAATGAGATGAAAAATTTCATGTATCAAAACTGGCCTAATTGCAAATATGTTAAGATCAGAACAATCAAGTCCATCAATTTTTTTAAAAAAAAAAAAAAGAAAATGATGATTTTAGAACTTTTTTGTCTACATGAAATGAAATAGTAATTTTTTCAAATTGAGTTTTATTTTCAAGAAATTGGCATAATCGCAATGGTTAATTGTAAATGAGTTGCATAATAATCGTAAAAGACTTGTTGGTATATAGGCACAATATTTTAACTTCTTTTATTTCTTGAATTTATTTAATTATTCTAAATCTAAAACATATTTTTATACTTGGTTATGATTTTTTAAAATATATTATGATTTTTAAAATATATTGTAAAAGATTTGTCGGTATATCACTATATATAAATCACTCCCATTAAATCGAAAGTCTAAATATAAAAGAAATAAGATCAACTTAATATTCATACATATCAAATATAGTTGCCATAGTGGCCGGATTTAGAGAGAAAATCAGATTAAGTGTAGTATAGATAACTTAATACAAAATTCTAGAATAGAATTTGAAGATTTTAATACAAAACTCTTAAGAAAATCAGATGAAATTCTAGGAAATTCTGTATACACTACATGTCTTTTCTGCATTGTCAAAACATTTAAGGAATAAGTACAGAGAAACAAATTAAAAAGAATATAGCCAATGTTCTTTAGTATTCTATTTACAATCATAGGTACACTGCCAAACATGAACACAACAAATACTCAAGAAATAAATTCGGGTTGACTTGGGATGGATTCATAATTTTCTAACAAAAATTTTGGTTGCACCCTATTTCTAGGGACTTTCATTGATTAGATCCTAATTAATTAGCTACTATACTTGAATCAATGTGCCCCTGAAACAATGTGTCTTCTCCATTCTTTCTAGCATTGTCATGTTCCTGGAACTAACTAGGAGAATAAATAACCCGACTATTGCTGAAATGATTAAAGGAAATTAAAGAGTATAAAGGCCCATGAATTAAAATTTCCTAAAAGATTTTCAATCTTTAAGTTTTGATGTTGTTGGTTTTCTGTCCAAAGTTTTCATTCGAACATGTAATGTAAAAGCATATAAAAAGATTTATACCCTAATCTTTTGATCATAACCAGAAAAAGATGTAGATGATCTCCTATAAAAACCAAGAGATGTTCTTTCTAATTCTTTAGGACAAGGACGCTCAAAATTATCACAAATTGGTCTAAACTATTGAGACAATATTTTACCAGTTTGATGCCTCCACATAGTCTACCTCACACCACCGGAGTAACCTAATGAGAGATGCATAAGTCAGAAATGATTCTAAGGTTTATAAAGAAATAAAGAATTCCTAATCTAAATCCTTTTGAGTTTCAGGGTGAATAACGTATATAGGAGAAATTGTTATATATGCGGGATCTCTCACAAACCAAGCCACACATTCATTTCCTTCTATGTTATAAGTTGTAACCAACCAACCAACCAAAGAAAATGGCCGACGAAAATTGCCGAGTCAAAAGTTTTAATACAACGAAAAAAAATGTTTTACTTAGTCTGAAACACAGATTGCTTTCTTGAAACACAGAATATTACTTCATCTTTTGATAAACAAAAACTTTTACCTTTCAAAAACACAAGTCCCAAAGATCTCGGAAACCAATCGGAGGAGTAAGGGGAGTTTCAAATCACAGATTAAGGCTTCCATTAGAGAGAGAGAAATAACTTTACCACTTGTATGCAGGCTCAAGTATGATTTTTATTGAGACTCTTATGTGGTAGTTGCTGATTGGCTGGTATAAAAGAAAAATTTTCACCCATCTGACTAGGAGCACAACCATTTCTTAAAATCACCGGATTCAAATTGAATTGCCTCAGTATAAATGTTGCGAATGTTTGCTTCTTCCCGTATCATAAAATTTTCGAACAAATGTCAATTCACTCCATGCTGCTCGATGAAATACTTGAAACATTTTTTTTTTTTATAATTTTCCATGGATTGAAATTTTTGCGAGCCATTGTGAAAAAGCCCTACTGAAATAAGCTGAAGAGGTAAGCTTCTTTGTTCAATTACTGAAACAAATCTGGAACCTTGTAAATACTTGGTAATATAGACTATGCATGTAGTTAATCAAACGTTGTGTTATAAGAAATACTTTGAAGATCTTGTACCCACTACGTCATAGTACATTATTAGTACGTTAATAATAATTATAATTTCCTAATTAGGAGAAACACACGAAGATTGAGCCACCAGCTTTCAAAGTAAAAATTGAGAGGATATAGGATAAACCACAAATTATATTATAAATAAATAAAAAATAAAAAAGTCACAAATTATATATATTACGTACCTTAGTCTAAAACCGGCATGCCATGAATTATAACTTGTAACAATTTATCCCCAATTTTTTGAGTCAACTTGGGCCCCTGACATTAAAGTGCTATTGGATAGTTAGTTGAGATAAGATGAATTCAGATGAAAATTGAAATTAAATAAATATTATTAGAATATTATTTTTAAATATTATTATTTTGTTGTGATTTGAAAAAGTTGAATTGTTTATTATATTTTATATAAAAATTTAAAAAGGTTATAATAATGAGATGAGATGAGATAAAAAGAGATGAGACGGAAAAGTTCTTGTATCCAAATCGGCCTAATTGTATATATGTTAAGATCATAACATTCTTATCCATCATTTGCTTTTTTTAAAAAAAAAGGAAAATTTTAATTTTAGAACTTTTTTTGTCTATATGAAATGAAATGGTAATTTTGTAAAATTGAATTTTATTTTCAAGAAATTGGCATAATCACAATGGTTAATTGTAAATAGGTTGCATAATAATTATAAAAGACTTGTCGGAATATAGGCACAATATTTTAACTTCTTTTATTTCTCTAATTTATTTAATAATTGTAAATCTAAAACATATTTTTTATGCTTGGTTATGATTTTAAAAATATATTATCAAAGACTTGTCGGTATATCACTATAAATAAATCACTCCCATTAAATCAAAAATTTAAATATAAAATAAGTAAGATCAACGTAGTATTCATACATATCAAATATAGTTGACTTAGTGGCCAGGTTTGGAGAGACAATCAGATTAAGTGTAGTATAGATAGTTCAATATAAAACTTTAGGATAAAATTTAAAGATTTCAATCCAAAACTCTTAAGAAAATCAGATGAAATTCTAGGAAATATTGTATACACTACAAGTTTTTGCAACATTGACAAAACATTCAATGAACAAGTATAGGCAAACAAATTAAGTAGAATTTTACCAATGTTCTTTAGCATTCTATTTACAATCATAGGTACATGGTCAAACATGAACACAATAAAAACTCTAGAAATAAATTCAGGTTGATTTGGGATGGATCCATATGTGGCTAACCAAAGTTCTGGTTGCACCCTATTTCTAGTGACTTTTCATTGACTAGTAGATCTTAGCTAACTAGCTACTACACGTGAATCAATGTGCCTGCTCCAATCTTCCTAGCCTTGTCACGTTCCTGGAACTAATTAGGAGAATAAATAACGCGACTATTGCGAGAATGATTAAAGGAAATTAAAGAGTATAAAAGCTCAAGAATTAAAATTTCTTACAAGACTCTTAATCTTTAAGCCTTGATGTTGTTGGTTTTCTGTCCAAAGTTCTCATTCGAACATGTAATGCAAAAGCATCTAAAAAGATTTATATCCTAATCCTTTGATCATAATTTGAGAAACCTGTAGACGATATGCTATAATAACAAAGAGATGTTCTTTCTAATTCTTTAGGACAAAGAAGCTCAAGATTATCACAAATTAGTCTAAACCGTTGAGACAACATTTTACTAGTTTGATGCGCCACAGAGTTTATTGCACACTACTGGGGAACCCAATGAGAGATACCTAAGTTGGAAATGATTCTAGGGTTTATAAAGAAATAAATAATGCCTGACCTAAATTATTTTGAGTTTCAAGATGGATAACGTATCTTACAAAAATTGTTGTATATGCGGGATCTCTTACAAACCAAGCCACACATCCATTTCCTTTTAAGTTGTATGTTGTAACCAACCGACTAAAGAAATTGGCCCACGAAAATTGCCGACTCAAAAGTTATAATACGATGAACAAAAAAGTTTTATTTTCTCTAAAATACAGAATATTACTTTATCTTTAGATAAACAAAAAGTTTCAAGAACACAAGTCCCAAATATCTCGGAAACCAATCGGGAGAGAGATGAGAGTTTCAAATCATAGATTAAGGCTTCAAGAGAGAGACGGGAGAAATGATACTAGCTTGAAGACGAGAGACGTGTGTGGGGGAATGAACAGGGAGAGAAAGAACTTTATCATCTGTATCCACGTGTAAGTAGGATTTTATTGAAGCTCCTATGTGGCAGTTGCTGATTGGCTAGTGTAAGAGCAAACTTTTCACCCATCCGACTGAGTGCGCGACCCTATCTTAAAATCACCATATTCAAATTGAATTGTCTCTGCATAATTTTCGTGAACATTTGCTTTTTCTCGTCCCATAAAAGCTTCCAATAGATGCCAATTCACTGTGTTGCTTGATAAAAAACTTGTGACATTTATTTTTTTACAATTTTCCATGGATTGCAATTTTTGTGAGCCATTGTGAAAAAGCCCTATTGAAATAAGTTGAAGAGGTAAGCTTCTTCGTTCAATTACCGAAACAAATCTGGAACTCTGTAAATACTTTGTACTATAGGCTGTGCTGGTGGCTGATCATATGTTGCGTTATCTAAAATATCTTGGAGATCTTGCACCCACTGCTTCATAGTGCACCTCTAGTACGCTAATAATTGAAAGGATATAGAATAAGCCATAAATTATAAATAAATAAAAAAATCCACAAATTATATATATTACGTACCTTAATCTAAAACATGTATGTCATAAAATATAATTCGCAACAATTTATCCTCAATTTTTTGAGTCAACTTGGGTCATTGACATTAAAGTTCCATTGGATAGTTAGTTGAGATAAAATGAGTTGAGTTGAAAGTTGATAATTAAATAAAATATTGTTGGAATATTATTTTTTAAATATTATTATTTTTTTGTGATTTAAAAAAGTTAAATTGCTTATTATATTTTATATGAAAATTTAAAAAAGTTACAATGATGAGATGAGATAAAAAGATGAGATGACAATAGCTAAGATGAAACATTTCTTGTATCCAAACTGGCCTAATTGTATATATGTTAAGATCACAACATTCATGTCCATCATTGTTTTTTTTAAAAAATTAAAATGATAATTTTACAACTTTTTTCTATATGTAATGAAATGGTAATTTTGTGAAATTGAGTTTTATTTTCAAGAAGTTGGCATGATCGCAATGGTTAATTGTAAATAGGTTGCATAATAATTGTGAAAGACTTGTCGGTATATAGATACAATATTTTAACTTTTTTTATTTCTCGAATGTATTTAATAATTATAAATATAAAACATATTTTTTTTATGCTTGGTTATGATTTTTTAAATTATATTATGATTTTTAAAATATATTGTCAAAGACTTGTCGGTATATCACTATATTTAAATCACTCCCATTAAATTGAAAGTCTAAATATCAAATAAGTAAGATCAACGTAATATTCATACATATAAAATGTAGTTGACATATTGGCTGGGTTTGGAGAGACAATCAGATTAAGTGTAGTATAGATAACTCAATACAAAACTTTTCAGAAAATCACATGAAATTCTAGGAATTTCTGTATACACTATAGGTCTTTGCAACATTGACAAAACATTCAAGAAATAAGTACATGAAAACAAATTAAGTAGAATATTGACAATGTTCTTTAGCATTCTATTTACAATCACAGGTACATGGTCAAATATGAACACAATAAAAACTCTAGAAATAAATTCAGGTTGACTTGGGATGGATCCATATGTGGCTAACCAAAGTTTTGGTTGAATTCTATTTCTAGTGACTTTTCATTAACTAGATCCTAGCTAACTAGCTACTACACGTGAATCAATGTGCCTCGTTCAATCTTCCTAGCCTTGTCACGTTCTTGGAACTAACTAGGAGAATAAATAACACGACTATTGCGTGAATGATTAAAGGAAATTAAAGAGTATAAAGGCTCAGGAAGTAAAATTTCCTAAAAGACTTTCAATCTTTAAGCCTTGATGTTGTTGGTTTTCTGTCCAAAGTTTTCATTCGAACATGTATTGCAAAAACATCTAAAAAGATTTATACCCTGATCTTTTGATCATAACCAGGGAAATGTGTAAACGATCTGCTATAATAACCAAGAGATGTTCCTTCTAATTCATTAGGACAAGTACGCTCAAGATTATCACAAATTGGTCTAAACCGTTGATACAATAGTTTACTAGTTTAATGCTTCTACAGATTCTACCGCACGCCACCGAAGGAAATTATGAGAGATGCATAAGTCAGAAATAATTCAAGGGTTTATAAAGAAATAAAGAATGCCTAATATAAATCCTTTTGAATTTCAGGATGAATAAAGTATATTGAATAAATTACTGTATACGCAAGATCTCTCACAAACCAAGCCACACATCCATTTCCTTCTAAGTTGTAAATTGTAACCAACCGACCAATGAAATTGGCTAACGAAAACTACCAACTCTAAAATTGTAATACGACGAAAAAAGAAAGTTTTACTTCATTTAAAACATAGATTGCACACTTGACAAACATAATATTACTTCATCTTTAAATAAATAAAAAGTTTCACATTTCAAGAACACAAGCTTTAAAGATCTCGAAAATCAATCGGGGGAGAAATGAGAGTTTCAAATCACAGATTAAGGCTTCAAGATCAGAGAGACCACATTGTAGAGAAAGAGAGAGATAGAGAGAGAGACGGGAGATATGGTACTAGCTTGGAGACGGGAGATGTGGGTGGGGGAAGGGAGAGGGAGAGAAAGAACTTTATCACCTGTATGTAAGTCAAGTAGGATTTTTTTGAGACTCCTATCTAGCAGTTGCTGATTGGTTGGTGTAAAAGTAAAATTTTCACCCATCCAACTAGGAGCGCAACACTTTCTTAGAATCACTAGATTCAAATTGAATTGCCTCTGCATAACTGTAGCAAACGTTTACTTCTTCTCGTCTCGTAAAATTTTCGAATAGATGCCAATTCACTTCGTGTTGCTCGATGAAATACTTGAGACATTTTGTTTTTACAATTTTTCATGGACTGCAATTTTTGCGAGCTGTTGTGAAAATGTTTTATTGAAATAAGCTGAGGAATGTAAGCTTCTTCTTTCAATTTCATAAGTAAATTTGGAAACCTTGTAAATACTTGGTACTATAGGTTGTACTGGTGATAGATCATACGTGACGTTATCTAAAATACCTAGAGATCTTGTATCCTCTGCGTCATAGTGCACCTCTAATACACTAATAATAGTTATAATTTACTAATCAGGAGAAACACATAATGATTGAGCCACCAGCTTTCAAAGTAAAAATTGGAATGATATAGGGTAAGCCAAAAATTGTATATATTAATTGCCTAAATCTAAAACCTGCATGTTATGAATTATAACTCACAACAATTTATCCCCAATTTTTTAAGTCAACTTGGGTCCCAAACATTAAAGCTCCATTGGATAGTTAGTTGAGATAAGATAAGTTGAGATTAAAGTTGAAAATTAAATAAAATATTGTTAGAATATTATTTTTTTGTAATTTGAAAAAGGTTAATTGCTTATTATATTTTATATGAAAATTTACCAAATTTATAATGATAAGATGAGATGAGATTAGATGAAACATTTATTATATCTAAACTGGCCTAATTGTATATTTGTTAAGATCACAACATTCATGTCCATCTTAAAAAAAAAAATGATAATTTTACAACTTTTTTTTCCTACCTGAAATGAAATGGTAATTTTGTAAAATTGAGTTTTATTTTCAAGAAATTGGTATGATCGCAATGATTAATTGTAAATGAGTTGCATAATAATTGTAAAAGACTTGTCGGTATATATGCACAATATTTTAACTTCTTTTATTTCTTGAATTTATTTAATAATTCTAAGTCTAAAACATATTTTTATGCTTGGTTATATTTTTTAAAATATATTATGATTTTTAAAATATATTGTAAAAGACTTGTCGGTATATCACTATATATAAATCACTCCCATTAAAAAAGAAAAAAAATGAGAAGAAATTGATGCATGGTCATGACCATAAATTTCAAATCTATAGCTATGAAATTGATCAATAAAAAATTGAAGAGTATGGAAAACTCAGATCTATATCGAAAAACAGCCATAAATTCGAAAGAGAGGAAAAGTGAAATCAAGATTAAATTGCGGATAAAAATAAAACCCTAATTTTAACGACATTCACTTAAATCTACATGAAGAAGTAAAGTCTATATAACAATCTATTACAAGAAGTTTTTAAGCAAACTAAAATGATTATTGTAATTAAAAGTTTTTTAATTAATTAAAATTTGATATACTGAAAACGTAAAAATATGATTTATACCCTGAAATTATTTAAATAATTATTCTAGCGTAGGAGAAATGATATGAATTAACGGTGCAGTGAGAGAGGAGGGAGTATTGAACCTGGACAAAGAAATCAAAGCCTTTTGTGCCACTGATAATTAGCCACACCAGTGCCTGTTGATCATCCTATGGAATTAAAAGGGCGCTCATATGCTATGCTCATCTACTTGCCCTGAATATAATGCAACGTCTATATTGTAAGTATGCACATTAGTAGATTCTATTACATGCTAGCGAACTCGATAAATTCTTCCACATAACAGTTTTAGGGTTTCAAAAAAATTGGGCTTTTCCTAATTGCAATTGGCTCATTCCCATTGTCTAATTATATACATTTTGTGGTTAAATTTCCTGGTAAAAATGAACGCTCATGGCAACAAATTACATGCTAGCTAGTCATACATCGCAATTCTATAGTTTTGAAATTATTGGGTTTGATGAGATGATTAATTTTGCCTCTGCCTCTTGATATCAAGTCATGCAAAAATGAGAGTTATAATTCATCAGGGTGGTGCTACTACATGTGTCACCCAACTTTGACTGCTGGGCATGTCCTTAGTATAAATTGTACATTTTAATTTTTTTTTCTTTTTTATTCTCNTTGTGCCACTGATAATTAGCCACACCAGTGCTTGTTGATCATCCTATAGAATTAAAAGGGTGCTCATATGCTATGCTCATATACTTGCCCTGAATATAATGCAACGTCTATATTGTAAGTATGCACATTAGTAGATTCTATTACATGCTAGCGAACTCGACAAATTCTTCCACATAGCAGTTTTAGGGTTTCAAAAAAATTGGGCTTTTCCTAATTGCAATTGGCTCATTCCCATTGTCTAATTATATACATTTTGTGGTTAACTTTCTTGGTAAAAATGAATGCTCATGGAAACAAATTACATGCTAGCTAGTCATACATCAATTCTATAGTTTTGAAATTATTGGGTTTGATGAGATGATTAATTTTGCCTCTGCCTCTTGATATCAAGTCATGCAGAAATGAGAGTTATAATTCATCTGGGTGGTGCTACTGCATGTGTTACCTAGCTTTGACTGCTGGGTATGTCCTTAGTACAAATTGTACATTTTATTTTATTTTTTATTTTTTATTCTCATATTTTTTAAACATCTTTAAATATTTTAAAAAATTAAAAAAATACACAAATACACTAATAGTCACTTTTTTAATCATACATTAAGCAAAACAAAAATTAAATTAAATTAAATTAAATACATGAGCAGTCAAAATGAAAGGACATATAGGGCATACTATCATTTTCCAATTCATCACAGTGGTCAATTTGATAGCATACCTACAAATTATGTTGGGGGCGCGGCTCCAACATGACAGACCTATATTACTTATTCATTCAAGAAATATTGGTAGAGTTGTCAAGGAATTTGGTTACAAGAGAGATTTCATATTGGTGTACTTTTGATTATGAAGATATCTTTGAGCACCCCAACTAGCTGAAAAAAGACAAGGATGTGCGTGCGATGTTGAATAAATTGCAGAAAACGTTAGTCAATATACTGCATGTTTACGTCGACCATGACGTGGATTGTCCAATTGAAGTGGAATCAGTGCCCCCACTATCACTTGATTCACTTCCAAGCTGTGTTTTATCCGATGAAGTGCATGTTCAAGACTATGGTATATACTACAACTGGTGTTGAAGGTGAAGTTTCTTAGGATAGTGATGTTGAACAAGAAGTTGACCCACCAAGTGAAGGGTGTTCTGTACTAGTGTTTTTCGAGACAGATACTTATACTGAATTTGGGAAGTCAGGCATATATCATTATGATGATGAGTAATGAGGAAGATGACTAGTATGACGATGAAACTGAGTTGGATCTTAGTGCCATGAGTGATACAGACTTGGGTGAAGATAATCATGAGGACTTATATACTGAGGATGTATCCCTTTACATGTTGGTTGGTTTGGTATACATGCCAACCAAGATTAGGTAGTGGAATTGAACTATGTAGATATCTTAGAGTTTGAGAGTATGATGGGATCGGATTTTGATGCCAATCATGTTCGTCCAATATTGCAACACCGAGGCCACTTGAAATTTAATGCCAATGTTCGTCCAGTACTATTAATTTATTGAAGGTAAGTTGTACGAGTCCACTTGAAATTTATTGAATAATTTTAAATAGGTCAAGGGCTAAAAATTTATTTTGCTTAAATAAGATTTTTTTAACAGAAATTACATTTAACGGGGCAATATTTTAGAAACCTCATTTCTGATTTACTGAATAAGTTAGTATAAGCTCACGAGCTAAAATTTTTGGTTACTTGGGATTTTGAATAGGCTCGAGAGTAAAAATTTTTATTTTAAGGTCTGTTAGGATTTAGTAGATAATTTTGGATCCAATAAATTAGTTAAAGCCTCATTTTTTGTAATTTATACAACAAGTGGGCCCTTTTCAATTTAGTAGGGGCCCAAAAATTTATTCTAAAAGCCCAAGCCCATCTACTCAACATCCCATGCACGTTTCTTTATCCTCTTTCCTTCTCTAGGTTTCCAGTCACCTATATATACACATATATATCCCTCTCATGCACGTAGAAACTCCCTAGAATAGGGTTGCTGTCGCCAGCTACTACCCAAGCCCTCTCTCAGTTCCTCCACTCAAGCTCACAGCAAATTCTTCCTCGTCCCGTGTGTAGAAACATGGAGGCCACACAAGCACCGCAACCCCGTACATGCATGACAACACTTCGGTATATATCAAGCCCTATCTTGCCACACCTCCACAAGCTGCCAACCCCACGTTTCCATTGACCCATACGATCCTCCGCTGTAGCACCAGGTTAGGCCGAGAGAAAGGAAACCAACCAACCACATAGCTTCTCATCATGGCCAAAGAAGCCCACACGTCTCATGACTTTGCAACCTCACGGCCTCCCTTCAGCCCAACAACGAAGGACAATCAACGTGAGAAGTTATATAGTATTTGCAATGAAAAAGTGTCACAAAAAATCATTTAATTGCCGTATAAAGTATCGACGTTGTGGGTGATTTTTCTCTTTAGCTCAACGGAATGAGCACGGCGACTATGAACTCGTTGTGATTGGAGCTCTTTTACAGTGATTTTAATTGTGGCAAAAAGTAGATCACCGTAATAGGCCTTTTTCCTTGCAGTGAAATTCTACTTGTCTCGAGTGTAAGTCATCTTAAAATTTACTAAAAATAAAAGTAATTATATATATATATAAGAAATTTAAAAACAAATTAAAGATGGCTGACTATTCCAATCATACCTTGTTTTGCTGACAAAACACATTTGGTTGATGGCCACGTGATACTCCTATATTCCTATGACGAGATGCCATCTCAATAAAAGTGTGTTCTTATATAAGAAACTTTACCGGCATGACTTGTTCTGATAGGATAGGAGTATCACATAGTGATCATCTACATTTCATGATTACCTAATAACTTGTAACAGAAGCACAATCTCTCCTCTCTCGGTGCTCTCTCCGAGTTCGTGTGTGGAGGTTTATTTTCTTCTCGTCTTTGGTATGAGGTTTGGATGATGGCCGAAGTTTTAGAGCATATTTATGCAAATCTGTCTTGGACAAATTAGAGGGAAAATGATGAAATCTCGTTGGAAACTAGTAAGGCGGAGGAAGTGCTTGAGAGGGGTGAAAACTGTTTCATCATGAGACTTTTGACGAGAAAGCATTACAATCACGATGCTTTCAAGCAGACGATGAGGAAGGTATGGAGGCCAGTTAAGGATGTAAAATTTCATGATTTGAATTCAGTTTTTATTCTAGTTGAATTTGAGGATGCTCGTGATAAGTCCAAAGTTATGCGAGAGGGTCTTTGGACTTTTGACAAACATCTGGTACTCTTGAAGGAATTTAATGGTAGGTTGCAGATCAATAATCTAGAATTGGTTCATACTCCATTCTGAGTTCGTATCTATGACTTACCTCTCATGGCTCGAAATTCATATGTTGGTAATCTGGTTAATAACACGTTGGGGGGAGGTGTTGGAAGTGGATTTTGGAGAAATGGAGTGGGGAGAGTACATGAGAGTAAGAGTAATCTGGATATTTCTAAGCCATTGTACGACGAAAGCATATGTTACCCCATTTTTGCTATTGCTGTGGTCTGGTGGGTCACAGTCAGCGTAAGTGAAGACGTTCATTAATACAACCAATTCGAATGCAGATAATCATCCTTATGGACAATGGCTTCGAGCTGGTTTTTCTGTTGATTGGAGACATGGAGGGAGGGGTCCTGAGGTGCGAAAGTCAAGGGCATCACCAAGTACAAAGCCACTAGCGACGGCGGCAGACAGTCCAGCTAGCAGTAAATATGGCAGTTAAAGTGTAGCTGTTGGGGGAGGGAGGAAAAATCTTGAAGGGGAAAGATTGGTTGGTTACAGATTTCCATATGGGGAGGGTGGTTGAGGAGGGTTGTTTAACTGAGGTTCCAATTACAGTTGCTGTAGTGGGCTTGGGCCCACNAGGGCATCACCAAGTACAAAACCACTAGCGACGGCGGCAGACAGTCCAGCTAGCAGTAAATATGGCAGTTAAAGTGTAGCTATTGGGGGAGGGAGGAAAAATCTTGAAGGGGAAAGATTCGTTGGTTACAGATTTCCATATGGGGAGGGTAGTTGAGGAGGGTTGTTTAACTGAGGTTCCAATTACAGTTGCTGTAGTGGGCTTGGGCCCAAATGGGCTTAAAGATTCAAATTTGCAATGCTTTAAGGTAGCCC
>QEOY01000266.1:34910-60007 GCA_003123805.1 Juglans sigillata | reverse complement strand
CCACACACAAAGTACACCCAGCGTGTACTATTTTCATTCCACATATGCCAAGCCACCATTACAACGCATACTCCACAACCACATTACACGGCACAGTCCACAACACTACACAACGTACTTTCCAATTACACCCAACACATCATAGCTCACTACATGGCACAATGCACCTCCATTCAACACAGATATGCTCAACACTTCACTACACAGAATGCCCAATACTTCGTTACACAGCACCACATCACAATACCACAACTCCACAATACCAACAGCACAGTCCACAACCTAGTCAACTAATCAATATCTAATATAAATACGAGGGATAGAGAGTTATACCATCGACGGGATAACCCGTGCGTTGCTCGTTGACCGTCATAGCCGATGATGTTGGAAGTGTCGTACGTGGCGGCTAACCCATGTACGTTAATTGTTTAGGCGTTTGGATAGCTAGGTGTGGTCTTGGAAGGGCTCGTGGTGGCCTTGTGATGGTGGCAAGGAGTGTAACACGACAGATCTAGCCGTGTACAGTGACGGTCCATCGTGTGCAGTGGCTAACCACCACTCAAAGTGGTGGTTTGGACCTAGGGTTGGGTTGAGGGGTTGCTGGTGGAGCTCCTGGTGGCACTGGGGTAGGGCCAC
Organism: Juglans sigillata; assembly: GCA_003123805.1. Lineage (NCBI taxonomy): Eukaryota > Viridiplantae > Streptophyta > Magnoliopsida > Fagales > Juglandaceae > Juglans > Juglans sigillata. The sequence continues at coordinate 59,371 of QEOY01000266.1, read as the reverse complement.
GGTGGCTCATGGCGGAGGAGGGAGGAGTGGTCGTGTAAAGGGGAAGGGAAACCCGTGAGAGAGTAAGGGAGAGTGTGCGTGCATGGGTGGCAGATCGGGGCTGTGGGAGGTTGGGTTGGCTTGGTGGCGGCTTGAGAAGGCTGGAGGTGGTGGTTACCAGCCGTGGGTGGCGGTGCACGGTGGTGGAGGGTGTGCAACCTGTGCGTTGGGAGAGGCCTCGTGCGGTGGATCATGGGGAGGCTATGGGCCTTGGGTCAAGTGGAGGAGGAAGGGGATGAAGAGGGAGGTCCATGGTGGTGCTGGGGTGGCCGTGTACGGCGGCGCACAGTGAGGAAATGGGTTAGAGACCCATTTCGGGTACTTGCCGTGGAAGGAGAGGGAGGGCTGCGTAATAGGGGCTGGCTTCGGTGGAGGATGATGGCCGGTGGGAGGGGAGGTCGCCGTGGGAGCTGTGGAGCCATTGGGCGGCGCACGGCGGCACAGTGGCCTTGAGCCCGTTTGGGCTTTGCACTTCCAAGGGAGAGGAAGAGAGAGCGTGAGGGAGAGGGGCTGAGCTAGGGAGGCTCGTCGGAGTGAGAGCAAGCCGTTGGTGGTGAAGGTGACATTCACCAGCGCACGGCGGCGCCGGGCTGGGGCATGGAGCAGTTCGGGCGTGGAGAGCAGCCACGTACTACGTACACTATGGAGAGGGAAGAGAGAGAGAGTTACGGGAAAAGTGAGGGAGAAAGAGAGGGGGTCTGAGTATTTAACCTAGTCCCTTTGTCTAGGGATTTACACAACGATCTAATGACGAAGGATTAAAACACTGATTTGAAAACGCGTAAAACATTAACTTAATTAAAGCGCTTAGAGGTATTAAGGTAGAATATTATTTTAAACTAACTTTAGTTTATAAAATAATATTCTTCATCATTAATAAAATGATGAAGTCTCACTTAACATATTAAAACGAATAAAATCATTTAATTAATAAAAGCTTTCAACATAATTTAAATCTCATAATATCTTAAATAATCGAAATCATTTTAATAATAATATTAAAATGATTTCCGACCATTATAATATTTTTGGAGCTCTTCAAGAATATTATGATTGTCATATTTAAGATAAATCTTAATTCAACAATACTGGAAATACTCCTTATAAATATTTCCAGCATATTTAAAATGCTAGGCGTGCCCTAGAAGTCACGCGATATCTTTCGAGACAAGCCATTATGGTTCGACACGCATAACGTGGCTCGCAATCTCTAGTGAGAAGGGCAGATGATCACATAATCTCTGTCTTCGAGATTTGCTTACGTCATAAAGACGAAACAAACGTCAGAAAGAATAAGTGTACGTAAGAAGGAAGGAGTAGGGTATTACAAATTACCTCCTGTGGTGTGAACAACTCATACTCTTGGCCGAGAGCCAAGACCTCGTTGATCATCTTCACCATGAGGACTTTGCTCATCCCGAATTTGTCACCATTCCAGATGGAGCTTTAAGTTTTGGCAAATCAGAACCCAACACCAACTACATCCAATGGTGCAAATCAGATCGGCTTCTCCGTGGGTGGATCATTGGTACCCTTTCAGAAGAGGCACTCATTCTTGTTTTCGGCTTAAATGCTGCCTATCATGTATGGGAAGCTCTCAAGGCAACGTACGCGCACGATTCACAAGAATGTGAATTGCATCTCACCCAACAATTAACATACCTCAAAAAGGACTCCATGATGCCCCTTGTTGATCACCTTCGAAGCTTCAAGAATTTGTGCGATGACTTGGCCTCAGTCGAAAAACCAGTTGCCGATAAGATGAAAGTCTTCTCTTTGTTGAATAGCCTCAGTGCCGCTATGAGCCGTTCACCACCTCAATGCTCAAACCCCCCCATGCCGTCGTACACCGAGATCATTCCTCTACTTCAAGGGTATAAAATTCGGACCAATCTCCACTATTCTAACCCTACCGTTGCTTTCTATGGACATCAAACAGGGATGGCAAGCCTCAAAGACCACCGTGGTGGTGGCCATATGCAGCCGAAGGGCTTCTCCTCACGGGGGTGAGGGTTTCACCCTGCTAGCCTCTCGAGACGTGAAGGAGAACCTTCATAGGGAAGGGATACTTTCCACGGGCCTTCACGCACGGACCTTCAACGTTTAATTCCCATGCGACTTCTACGTTCACGCACAGGCCTTCTATGTTCATGCAAAGGCCCCTTTTCAACATTTGGGTCAACTGAACGGCCCAACAAGACCCATGACCAACCACCCAGATGTCAAATCTATGGAAAATGGAGTCATATGGCCCTTAAATGCTGGAATAGATTTAATCACTCATTCCAGCCGGATGATATCCCACAAGCACTGGTTGCTATGACGTTGGATCATCCCTTCCCTGAAAATGAATGGATTGCAGACACTGGAGCATCTGCCCATATGACAGGTAACTCAGGTATGCTTGAAAATTTACGTCAATATTTTGGTACTGATGCTGTCATTATTGGTGACATTAGTTCACATGCTATTACACATATCGGTAATACTTATATAAATAATGGTTCCACTAAAATTAAATTACGAGATGTTCTTTTAGTACCAGCACTAGCAAAAAATCTTTTATCTATTAGACAACTTACCAATGATTATCCCTATAATTGTGAACTTTATGGTGGTCATTTTGTTTTAAAGGAATGGGAGACCAACTATGTCCTAATGAGCGGACGACAGAAGGGTAATCTCTACTCTTTATTTGCTCCTTACGAAGCACACTTTCAACTCGCTTCCGGATTGTTTATGAAAATGTGTGGCATCAACGTTTGAGACACCCTCAGGCCTCTACTATCCAAGTCCTTAAATCCAAAGGACTTATTCAAATCTCTGGCACCAGTAAAACACTATCTATTTGTGAAAGTTTTCAGTTAGGCAAACTAAGCAAATTACCTTTTTTATCCTCTACTAGTTTAACTCATGCTACTTTTGATATTGTGATTTATAGGGACCCACCCCTGTTGTTTCTGTTGCTAAATTTTCTTACTATGCCTGCATTATTGATGTTTTTTCTAAATTTATGTGGTTCATACCGCTTCGAAAAAAATTTGATTTTTTCCGGCCTTTTTACTTTTTGAAAAATATGTCGAACGCCAATTCAATAATAATAAAAAAAGTTCTTTCAAACCGATGGGGTGGATAATTTTTGAATACACAGTTTACATCACATTCACATCAGTTTTCCTGCTCCATACCCCTGAACAAAATGGCATAGTGAAATGTCGTCATCGTATTATTCGAGAACTTGGTATGACAATGCTTTTTTATAGTGGTGTTCCAAAAGTTTTTTGGGTTGAAGCCTTTGCCACAACTGTTTTTTTTAATAAATTGTCTTCCCTCCTCTACTCTGGATTTACAATCCCATTTCTCAATTTTGTATAACACCTTCCCTGATTATCAATCCTTGCGTGTTTTTGGTTCCAAATGTTATCCATACACTTGGGACACTAGGCAAAATAAATTTTATCCCAAAACTCTACCATGTGTTTTTCTAGGCTACAGTGATCACCATTGTGGGTACAAATGCTATCACCCTTCTACAGGTCACACTTACATTTCTCGTCATGTTGTTTTTGATGAACTTAATTTTCCTTATAAACATCCTGGGAACCTTCACCTTCCACCACCTTCTGACCCAACCTTATCTATATTTGACATTTGGATTACACCTCCCTCACCTTCACCTTCACCCTCACTCTCACCCCCTCCCACTTCTCCATCCTCTCTCCTGGACCTACATATTCCCTTACCATTGCCCATTCTCTCTTCCTCTTTTGAGCCGCAACTCCACATCCCTACAATAGTCACATCCAACATCTCTCATTCTCCTCTCTCTCCATGTATTTCATCTACACCAACCCCACCTCCGCCTCCTCAACACACAATGATTACTCGATCACATGCCGGTATTCAAAAACCCAATCCTAAATATGCAAGTCTCCATGATCTCAACATCATACCCAAGGAGCCCAAAACCATATGGTCTACCCTCAATCACCCCTGGTGGACCCATGCTATGCTTGATGAACTGAAAGCCTTATATGCCAACAATACTTGGACCCTTATGAAACGTGACTCCTCCATGGATGTTATTGGTTGCAAATGGATTTTTAAAACAAAACTTAATGCAAATGGCACACTTGATCAATTGAAAGCTCCATTAGTAGCAAAAGAATTTCACCAAATAACAGGTATTAACTATCATGAAACGTTTTCCTCAGTGATCCGACCAAATACTATCCAGACTGGTAATAGTATTGCTCTGGTCAACCATTGGGACATCTGTCAACTAGACGTAAAAAATGCATTTCTCCATGGGGACCTCAATGAACCTGTCTACATGGAACAACATCCAGGTTTTATTAACTCAACTCATTCCTCTCATGTTTGTAGATTACACAAAGGCTTGTATTACTTAAAGCAAGCTCCACACACATGATTTGATAAATTTAATAGTTTCTTACTTACTTATGGTTTTAGATGTAGCACTGCCGATTCCTCTTTATTTATTTTTCATTCCTTTCATGGATGTCTTATTTTACTCTTGTATGTTGATGATATTTTACTTACTGGCTCCTCCATTAATTTCCTTTCTGACTTTATCTCAACCCTTAGTAGTCAATTTGCCATGAAAGACTTGGGCCCCATTCATTATTTTTTAGGAATTCAAATTACCCACACTCCTGATGGCCTCACACTGACCCAAGCTAAATATGCCCGTGACATTTTAGACTGTGCCCAAATGAGTGACTGCAAACCCAAGGGCACTCCTATGATGGCTAAGACCAACGGTCTCAAATCCACAACTCATTTTCCTGACCCAGCCCATTATCACAGCCTTGTTGGTGCTTTACAATATCTTATCCTTACCCGTCCTGACCTTGCATATAGTGTTAACTTTGTGTCTCAATTTATGCACTCTCCTACTAAAGCTCATTTTAAAATGGTTAAATGTATCTTTAGATATGTGAAAGGTACGGTTAATTTTGGACTTCATTTTAGCTCCAACTCTACACTTGATCTTTATGCATTTTATGATGTAGATTGGGCTGGCTGCCTTCTCACTCGACCCTCCATGATAGGTTATTGTGTCTTTCTTGGCAGTAACTACATTTCTTGGTTTGCAAAAAATCAGCATACTATCTCTCGCTCAAGTACTGAAGCTGAGTATAGAGTTGTGGCCCAAACTACAGCTGAACTTACATGGATCTCTTTTCTTCTTCGAGATCTTGGCGTCAAGCTACTCGCACCACCTTTATTGCTTTGTGATAATCTTAGTGCACTTTACATGACTGTTAACCCTGTTTTTCATGCTCGAAGCAAATACATTGAGATCGAAAACCATTATGTACATGAACGTGTCACCCTTGGTCTCCTTCATACCCGTCATGTATTGGCCTCCTTGCAACTTGCTGACCTCTTTACCAAACCACTTGGGTGCCCGACTCTTTTTTCACTTTGCAACAAACTTGGCCTCGTACCTTGGCACAGTTTGCGGGGGTGTATTAACAACAAACACCACCATCAATCAATAAACAACAAAACAATGAGGGCCCATAGTCAATGAAGACTTACCACTAATCACGACAACTTTATGCAACGACTCCTCCTTCATGAACCGGCTAATCTACTATTGGCACTTGTATTGATGTAATGTATATTATAAAAGCAATGGGAGACTCTCATGACACTACAAGAAATAAGACTTTTTGCGGTGATTTTATGTCTATTGGGAATAAAATTGCCACAAAAAGCCTTTAATTGCGGCGATTTTTACATCGTCGTGAACTTTTTACATAAATTTCTGAAACTGGTCTTTTGTAGCAATTTTTTCACTTTTTTGCAATGGACATATTCGACGTAATTACTAAATTGGTGTTTTGCAGTGATTTTTCATTTTTTGCGACAAAACAATTCGCCGGCATATCAATAAACTTGTTATGACGGTTTGGTAATCGTTGCAATTGTGAAAGTGGCCTTTTGCAGCATTTTTTAACTTTAAAAATCACCACAAATAATAATCAAGACTTTTCCAGCAATTTTAAAATCTTTGCAAAAAAATTAGACCTGATTTCCGACGAATTCCAAGTCGCCGTTTAATGTCCAGTGCTAAGTGAGAAATAACAAAGCAGATTAATGTACAACTCACTTTTGAGGTGACTATTGTACTTGTTGCAGCGATGTTTGTCATCGCAATAAAGTATTTTTAACTGTAGCGGCATTAAATTTATGTCGATTGGAAAAATCACCGCAACAGATAATATTTATGGCGAACAATGTCACCGTAAGAACATATGCTGCCAATTAAAGCTTATTAGCGGCAAATCAAAAGCGCCGAAAAAGCTTATAAAATTTAAACCCCTCACCTAACTTTTTCCCCTCATTTGTTTCCCTCTAGTGTCGTGTCCCCCCCTTTCCCCCTTTCCCCCTCTCTCTCCCCAATCCCTCTTCTCCCTCAAGCCTCCGCTACGCACAGCCCGTTGCCAGGGACCCCATCATGCCACCACCACCTGACCTCGACGGCCACCCCCCACGGTAGAAATATCATTTTTCCCGAATATGGCCTCACCTCTCTCCCTCTCTCTATCTCAGATTTATCTATGATTGTTGCCGCTAGGGGTGTCGTTCGCCACCAATCACACCTTGACGCCATCGCCAGTCTGCCGTCGGAGCCCCCTTCTCCTCCACACCTAGCCCAGCAGCCCGAGACCCTCATTCTCTCCCTTGCTCTATTAGCAACCCACGACCCCCACGTGATTTACTACTCTAGCACTCCCTTATGAGTTTCGATTCTTCCCTTTGTCAATCTCTGTACTCTGGTTAGTTGCAATAGTAAATAAATTAGCTTTTGTTTTAAGCTCTGAACTGGTTAGCCATGTTTGTCAGTGATGAAAAATATCGGCTGTTTCAAGTAGATGGAAATCTTCAGTATAAATGCCCCACATGTCGTGGGGAATGCTATCAGGTTTGATTAAAAAGTGAGTGCATTCTTCCATTTGTTATCAGGTTTTGATTTGAGGGTTCTTGCATTTGATTGTTGTTTTTGTTACTAAAACTTTCTATATGTCAGGTCAAGGGTATTGAGGATGTTATTCGGGAGCTTTGGAGAAGAAGAGATGAAGCTAATTGTGATTTAGTTTCGAGCTTGAGGGCTGCTGCAGGTTTGATATGGTTCGTCTTTCTTCTTCCTATTTTTAGGAAAAATGCATTGATAATTATGCTAAGAGGAGAGTAGTTTTACTGATTTTTTGTCTGTGAATGGTATAGTTTCTTCTATCAATCTGAGATAACTGATCACATTGTGTAGTTTTATGAGAGTTATTATACTTAACAATATAATTGGAGAATTCGATTAGATGCCTTCCATTTGATTCTTGGTATTGGTGAATGGTACATTCCTTTCACACCGTTGGCAAATTCAACCATTTCCCCAGCTTGAATCGCATTCAATCCATAAACACGTGCAATCCCATCTCCAACTGAGACCACTCGACCGATCTCATCCACTTTCAAATTCGTGTAAAAGTTGGTAATTCTACTTTCTAATAGAGTCGTTAGTTCCGCAGCCCTGTGAGAGAATTCCATAAGGATTTTTCAATAGTTATTGTGATTTGCACAATTCACAAGGGGGATCTCGTATCTCCATTTTTTAAATCATTGTTAATGAAATATTGTGTATGATTATGCTATGGTGCATGAGGATTTGTTATTAGGTTTGTCGTGGGACAAGTGAAGCATTCTTCATATTGGTTAAAATCATCTTAAAGTTGTTAGGTTCAGAGTGAATAATTAATTTCCTTTGTTTTGCCTGTTGTAGAATTAGAAAGTAACCAATTGAATGTTGAGGAAGTAAATATGTGTAGAAAATATTGGATCTCATCTACTACTTTATATTACTCATGCAACTTCATAAGTTTTGCTAGATATATGCTTCTTTTTAATTATTGAAGAAAATTGTATCCAAGATAACACATTTGAACGAAATTAGCAAGACTCTGATTTAGGATTCATGTTTTAGACACAATTAAGTGAGACTTTAATTGCCAAATCATTGATATTGTTTGAAGCCATGATTCAATGTTATGTTTGGGCCAATATAGGAAAACCACAATCAAATGCCTTGGGAATCATGACCACTAGTAAATACTAGAATGAGCAGTTTGATTGCTTATATGCTAGCCATATGTTCATCTAGTGGTTTGTGATCTATAGCAGCTTCTGGGTTGATTAATGGACTTTATCATTTTCTTTAAAAACTGTCAATGGAGGAACCTTTTTAAAGGGGATGCCTTGACCAGATAATCTGAAGATATAGCTGTTAAGATTTGTCTTCTACCAATAATCTTCTATTCCCTCTCCAAAATAAAAACCTGTTGTTCATTTTGAGATAAAAAGATTAGTGCTTGTAACTGAAGGTTCTTCACTAAAAATATTATGCAATTCACTTTTATGTTTGCATCTTAACAAATTCCTATTTCTAATTGATTGTGTACTGTTCTCATTGATTTATGTCCCCATTTTCTATGATGTTGCAGTTAGAAGTAAAAGCAGCCAAACGAGCTATAATTGATGGTAAGAAGTCATTTCCTGTCTCTCTTGTTGATCTCATTATTAGTGTTATGAGATTCTCTTGTTTGTTGTTAATATGTATTTCTTTTCTCGATTAGGTTTTAGAAAAACTGATGAATCTCTTCTCCAAGAAAGTGCTTCAGGTAAGATATTTTTTAAGAGTTAAGCTCCTCAACATTACTTTCAAAAAAAAGTTAAGCTCCTCAACATTCTTTCTTTAAATACATGACAGTATCTTTCTCTCACTCTAGATAGGTGTCTCTCCTATTTACTTCCTATGTACTTGAGTTGTGCCTTTTGCATTCTTTAATAAAGATTTATGTCAAAATAATAATAATAATAATAATAATAATAATAATAATAATAATAATAAATGAACCATATCTTTAATGTGTTATGTCATTTTTAGACTTTTGGAACACTTCGGCTAAAGCATATCTGTTTTTTTTTTTTCCCAAGAAAAACAATGGTCCAAGTTAGGATGTATGCTATAAGATTAAATTTGTTATACCTAACTAAAGACAGTCACTGCTTCAACTGAATCTCTGACCTAGCTGGAAGTTTGAAATTGTATTTAGTATAGAGTGGTAAGGGGCCTAGGTGGTACTTTTGTTTCTGACATCAATTATTGTCATAGAACCTTACTGATTTTATGGATGGAGTGGACTGTCTTAAATTTTTTCAATCATTAACTATAAAAAAATCAATCATTACACAAAACTAGTTGCGTATTAGATACATCAAATTTTACTAAATAATGCTTTGTCGCAACAGAATCGTGGTTGTTAGCCTTAACCATATTTGGATTTGCATTTGGGGATCCTTGCTTCTATGATAGAAGTGTTTGAAAGTTGTTAAGGGAAACTTGGTTTTCATGAGAAATGTGTTTTGAGGAGCACTTTCTCCTTGTACTATGTGGACAATCTGGTGAATGAATAGAATAGCCAATCAGCCTATGTAGTTAGTCTTCTTTACATGGACAGCTTCTTCGGGAAGATCTTGACCATGGACAACGTATAGAAACACCTCATTATATTTATGGACTGGTGTTGCATGTGTAGAGAAAGTGGCACTACAAGAAAAATGAACTTTTGTGACCATTTAATTGCGGCGAAAAGGTTATTTGTGATCAAAATAGACTCATTTTAGCTGTAAATAGTCATTTCGCTGGAATTAAATGGTCACAAATAAGCATTTTTCTTATAGTGTGGTGAAACAATGGATCATTTGCTTCTATATTGTGAAGTTGCCTAGGGCCTGCGGGATGAGTTCTTCGGAGGGGTTGGGTTAGCTTAGGTTATACTTGAGAAGGTGCTTAATTTTATTTGTCATTCTCCCTGTGTTTTGGCTAAACATATTCATGAGTTGTTCGAGTGTAGTTGCATTTTGTTTTATTTTATTTCATAATATATTTTTTTTTTCTAATTGCTTTGGGCCTATTTTACTCTCAGGGCAAGAAATTTTCACTGGAATTTGGAGGATGTTGTCTAATCAATTGTTTGCATGATGATGTATGGCCCATGTCTAACTGGCTATACACAGGTATAATGCTAGTGATATAAAAAATGCTCCAGTTCAACACAATAAGAACTTCAAACTCATCTAATGTAATCTTCTTTGCTTGTTTCATTTTTTAGGCACTCAATGATTGGTATGACCGAGAAGGCGATGCAATAAATGAACTTTATCGTCCAATTCCTTCAGGAGCAATAGGTCTGAGAACAAGGCATTTAATTTATTGTCTTCTTTTCCATCCTTTTTGGTACAAAGTTAATTATTTAATCAATTGTAATGTATGCACACGAATACTTCCACTTAATTCATTTATATTTTTTCTTTGATTTTCCGAATATTTCATGTTGCTCTCTATATGATAGTATTGAAGATGAATATCAATTCCTTAATCCTTACTTCTTTTTTGGTCATCCTTGTCACTAAGTTAAACCATTCAACTTTCCTTCATGTTGCAGTGAAGACTTTGCTTAAACCATGACTAAGTTCCAAATCTGGTTGAAGTTGAGCTGCGAGGATCCATGCCAATATGCATATTGTTTTGTAAATCAGGATTATGTTCTCTTTGTTGTGGATTTTTATTTTATTTTATTTTGTGAAATATCTTTTCCGGCGAGTAAAATTTGCAGGAAGTATTTTTTTTCGTATAGTAAACTTATTTCTGGCGATCGTATATCGTTGGAAATAATTTTTACCAGCGATTTTTATAGTATTTGTGACTACTATAATTTGCCGCAAAAAGTTTTCCCTGCGATTTAATTGGCAAACGAGATGGATATTTGCAGCGTTTTATTTAGAGTTTGAGGCGGGAAAAAATCGCCGAAGAAGATAACTTTTTATTAGCGATTTTTGGCTTCCGTTGGGGTAGATCAAAAGTGGATCAGGGATAATACCGGTGAACATGCAGTAATTTGTAAATCGCTGAGAAATGTCAATGGCGGCGATTTATAGGACTTTTCCCAGCAAAAAAAATCGCTGGGAAAAGTGACTTCCCTTGTAGCGTGAAACTCATGGTGGAAGAAGCATTTCTTCAAACACTTTGTATACCCACCTTCTTTACCATTCTATTAAATGTTCTTTTTTTATTCAAATGCTTCTTATGAAGAAAAACGTAAATATATATGCTACGTGCCTTTATGGGTAGCCGATGTTAAGCACCCTACTAATTATAAATGTGTGTATATGTTTGATGTAATGCATGCACGTTCAAGTTCTAAATCATGAGATTTATCATGCATGCTTTCTAAAGAAACTATGGATTTTCCTTATATGTAATATGGTATGAAATGCATCTTTATGAAAGAAAACGCATGTTCATCGGACTAAGAAAAGATGATGAAAATACTTTGAATGGAAAGAAAGAAAAGAAAGATAAATGAAAGCTTTATGAATGAAAATACTAATGGCCAATGAATGAATGATCATGGTGTAATACCCTGTATTTTTAGTGTATTTTTAATTGAAGGATTTTTTTTGTTATTAATTTAAAAATTGATTATCTTGTTTTAAATTTTCAGATTTTAGTGGGTTTATTTTTTTATGATTTTTAATTTGTGAAAATTAAATTTGACATGTTTCCTTAATATTTATTATTGTTATGCATTTAATTTTCTTTTCATATTAAATTAACTTGTTGTTGGATTTAATTATTTATTTTCATTTTAATCACTACGTTTGAATTATTTTATTTTCACTTGCTGTTTTAAAATCGTTTCTGTTGGATCATTTTGTAACCCAAGATGTGAGGATTGTACCTCATTTTCTTCCCTACATTTTCTCTTTTCTCTTTTCTTTTTCTTCTTTTCCTTTCTTTTTTCTTTTCTTACCTGGCTTCTCCCGTGCGCAACCCCTCTCTTTTCTCTCCCGTGCGTCAATCTCTTCTCCCCCAGCCCCACCGCCTCGCACCGCCGTGCGCGACACCGCCCACCCCTTCAGCTTCCCCACCTGCCGGCGACACTTCCCCTCCATTTCCAGTTCCTCCATCGCCGCTGATAGCCCACGAGCATCTTAAAGCCGCGGCACTCCCTGTGCCGCTGCACCGCCGTCGCGCCATCACCGACCACAATTTATTCACCACTTCATCATCGACCTTCTAGCATCCCAATGCACCCATCCACACCTCCGATCTGTCACCGGTGAGGCCCCACCATCAATATTTTCGTTTTGGGTATTTTAGCCTTCGACCGCCCTCTACGCTGCCACCCACGGCCAACCACCACCACCACTAGCTTCACCGACATCCCTAAACCTTACCTTATCAATCTCGGGTCTTCGTTTACACCCGTTCAAAAGTGGGTTTTTGAGACCCACGGCCACAGTGCATTTGACATTGTTTTGTTGCTGCGTTGCCGCTTCTAGCACCTCCGTGATCTTTCAGAAATTATATTATAGCATTGTAAGTATTTTCCCAAAGAAATTTTGAGATTTAAATGTATTTATGTGCTAATTCATATTTACTATGAATTTGTTGGTTGTGCCGGACTGACTCCGAGGAGTAAGGGGGTCGGTTGGATTGGATGATGGAGTTGTTTGTGTAAGATTGGTTTATGCTATGAAATTTGTTGGCTGTTTCGGGTTCAAATGTTGGTGTTTTGAATTTGACGTTGGTCATGGTGAATATTGGTGATTTTTAGGAAGTAATGATATATTTTGGGATTATGAGGGTTTTAAGTTTTGAGATATTAAAATAGGTTATTTTAGAAGTTTAGGCTTAAATATCGAAATCCGTGATTGATTGAAAACTTACGGAAATTATGTGATTATTTTTATAGGTGACGATTTATATTCGACTCAACATTTTTGAAGAAAATTCTGAAAAGCTAAGTTGTCCAGGTAAGCGGGGTTCCTATGCTAGGTTTTATACAAGTTAATAAGACTGATGTTGACTTTATGAAAACTTGCATATTTGTGATGTAATGAGAACTTGGGAAAAACAAAGACCAACCTCGGTCGCTTATCTGCATTATTCATCAAATTTGTATGAAAAAGGAAAAATATGTTCTGACATGCATTGTGTAGACATGAGCTAAATTCTATCATGTGGTTTCTGAAATCTGAAAAAGGGAGCGATATTGAGAATATGGAAAATTGTGCATTTATGTAGAAAGATGTTCTGGCTTTTGTTGTCAGTGTGTGTAAACTGTCTGATTCTGTTTTGGTACTTTGTATTATTTTGATATAACATCTGAAAACCTTTGGCATGGTGTACTGGTATTTGTATTTGACTCTGTCTCTGCTTTGCTCTGTTATGCTCTGCTCTGTTTGGGTTGGTACCAACTTCTCTGTCTCTGAGTGCACCCACTTTGGAAACAAAATGGTTTTTTTGTGGTATTTCCTGTGTGCACACTCGAGGCTCCGAGAAGAATAAAGGAAAGATTTTACCTTTGTCTCTGTCTGGTTTGGCCACCGGGGTTAGCACAACCCTACCACGGGGGTGAAACATGGTCTCTGCTCTGTGTGATGCTCTGTTTTGATCTGATGATAATACTCAGTTTATGTTATGCCAAAGTATTATGGGTTTTACTTGTTTTAAAACCATTGCTCTGTTATTTTTGAAAATATGTTCTGTTCTGCATGATAACTCTAGAAAATATTTTGTTATGCATGCTATACTTTGTAAATGCTCATATTTGCAAGCTAGCATATGTCCTCTGCTTACTAAGTTGTTGATAACTCACCCCCTATCTTCATAATATTTTTTAGATGATGTGGAGAGTCCAACTGAGGAATTGGATTAGTTTGGTGAGTATGATTAAGCTGAGGAGAGGATGTTAGAAGAAGGAATTTTGATGTCCTTTAGTTTTAATGTCTTTTAGATTTAATTATATCTTGGGCTTGGGTTTAGTAAGACTTATGAAATTATTAGTTTGGTTTATTATGACTACTGGGAGATTGTGGACTCCTTAGTTTATTATACTGCAGTAATGATTTCGTGGAGTTTTCAATGTGGTTATTTAGAGTACATGAATTTGAGTTTTGCTAATAAAGTTTTGGAGTTTTATTTTAGTTGTGTTGGAAAACATGTTCTTAAGTGACATGTAGTAATTCTCCAGGCCAACCAGGTTTGGGGCGTTACACATGGTACCAAAGAAAAGAGGCAGATGGCAAAGCCGGATCGGCCCCATTGGTAGTGCACCATGTGGCACCATCCAAATTGCAAGGGATTCCCAATCCGTGGCCACAGGCAGAGTCTGGATCCAAAGAAAGACCGCTAACCCTCGCACACAAGATGTAATAGCTGTGTGTACCGGCCAAAAAGAAAAGTGTGACTCAATGTAATATTTATTGCTCAAATGCTTTATGTTTGCATGTTTCCTAAAAGAAAAGAGTAGATGATTATGTTATATTAATGGCATGGTATACTACTTATTAGACTCACTTTGTGTTTATATTTTAAACGTCCAGGTAATGAAGAAGAAGAAGCAATGGAGTATGGTATTACTGACGAGGGGGAGGCAACTGCCTAGAGTTAGCCCTTTTGGTTTGGTTTTCATGATGATGGGATTTCGTTAATGATGGTTTATTTTAAGGATGGGCCCTTTGTTGTGGGAGATATTTTGATGGGAGTTTATAAACTAAACTTTGTATTTATGTCGGGAACAATGTAATTACTATGTAGGGTATATGTTTTACCCGTACAATGGCCGCGGGCCTTATTTTGTAACTATGGGGACTACGTCCCGTCTTAACCCAAAACTATTTTATTTTGCTATAGACTTAAGATGGACATTGGGAAAGTCTTATATATATATATATATATATATTAGTGAATTGTCTATCAGGTGTTTCTTTCTCGTTTATTGTGGGGATCATATAGATTTTAAATATATCATGTATGTTTAGAAAAAAAAAACAAAGAACAAGTTGAAAAAGTAACAACTCCCCGTCCTAGGGCGGGGTTGTTACAAATTGTTCCCTTAAATATCCTGATAATTAACAAATTAATTATGAGCCACTAACGTTAGATACAACTAGAATGATCACATTGCCCCCTTACAACACTTATATTGTACCAATGCATTACAAGAAAAATGCTCGTTTGTGATCAGGTATTTGCAACGAAATTAATGATCATTTGCATGCGATGAGAATGAACATTTTCATCACAAACACCTAACTACAAATAAGTACTGTTTTTATAACAATGATGCTCGTTCTAAATATAAAAAAATTTACGTCATTCATTCTTCATCTATCACAAGTTTTCAATATTAATACAAGGTAGATCTACATTTGACTGTTAAATTATAAGAAAAATTAAGCCAATCAAGTGATTCAATCTCAACTTCAGGAACTTTACCATAAAGAATATGCCAATAATCGTAGATCAATAAAAAAAAAAAGTGATTCAATCTCAATCAAAGAAAATGACAAGAAATGTTTGAGTCATGCACGTGCATGGCTGATAAAGACTTGAAATATTTCTACATATTTGTCAAAATGTTTTAGGTGCTTAAATATTTTCTATGTAAGTCACTTGATAAAAAAATCATTAAATTTACTACATGATCAACAAGTTTGACAAAATTACCATTTAAACTACAACCTAACTATCCCAATCAATCACCTCTTGCGGTGGCTGACAAGTACCCAAGGTCGATATCCTTTGGATCGAAGGAGATCACGGTCTCCATCCATACGGAGGGTTTACCTACGGTCGAGGAGAGGTTGCTGTCCTTAGATTTCCCTCTTTCTTTTATTTTTTTAATATATATTTTTTAAATATTATAAAAAAATATTTCTTTAGCTTTCAAATTTTGTTTTTTATATACATGATGATGACCCATCGGTCATATTATACATACACTTACTAAAGGGTCAGCACATGATCATGATCATGATGGTAAGAATTAATTAGAAATTCCTCCAAAAAATAAATAAATAAAGGGTCAACGGTTGCGAGTTAAATAATTTAAATAAAAAAAAAAGAATTAAAGACCAAGAGAATTGCATTTAAGATTAACGCAAGTTCATAGCAGACGTTAGTTCGACGTTGATCATACGGCCTCCAGCTGCATGCATGCATGCATGCATGCAGTAATATTCAAATTAAGTACAGAATGGTCAATATTGCATGCAGGAATGAATCCGGCAGTGGCCACCTGCATTAATGCAGCCTCAGGCCTTGTTTGTTTTTCAAAAACAGTTCATCTCATCTCATCTCACATCATCATTACAACTTTCACAAATCCCCACACAAAATAAAATAAACAATTCAACTTTTTCAAATCCCAAAACAACAATAATATTAAAAAATATATTCTAATAATATTTTATTCAAATTTTTTAACTTTATTCTCAACTCATCTCATCTCATCTCATCTCATCTCTGAAAACAAACGAGCCCTGAGTCTCAGATATAATTTTTTTTATTTAATGATTAAAANTAAGATGTTTAAAGATATAAAAAAATGAATAAAAATAAAATAAAAAAGCCAAAATAATGGTGTTATCGGAAGAATTTAGTTAGCTACAATCTCGGTCGGTATAACAGGACTCTTACCATCTACGTACTATGATTTTTCAAAAAAAAAAGAAATAACTTTGGCAACCTAATGATTTGTCGAGCAGAAGATTCGAACCTTAATTTGTTTAATGAAATGCCATTCGTCTGTCTCAAAACGGGGACCAAGTCTTTTTTATTTTTTTACACGTTTGTGATCTGTCATTGNTTTTTGTCTGTCATTGTCTCGCTACCTTCTTTCCTGGGAGTTTCTTCGTCCTGTTAAGATTTGATCGTTGACATTAATCAAACTGCATAACAATGACAAAAATTTTCTTCCGACTCTTTTCCCAAAGCTTACAAACAGCTTTCTCCTGAAACTCTTGACATATTTCACTTTACAGTACGTTCGAATAGTAAAACACTTTATAATATTTTGTTGCCATAGCACTGATCTCAATTAGTTATAGTTCTATTGAAATAATAATCTATGAAATGTATGCTTATTATTTTGTTCAATTCGCGATGGGGATCATGATTTTAGAACCTCGACATCTAGGTGATCATGAGAGAGGCTAGAGATCTGGACATTTTTTAGTTCCTCAATTAATACTTTGCCCACTTTGGACACTGATCGATCATGTTCATTTTTTGTTGAAGCATTTGTTTCTACTTGAATGCTATTAATATAACTTACTTTATCCCAACTAACGACGAAAAAGAGAGTACATATTTGAGAGAACGGGGAAACAGAAGATCAAGAGAAAAGGAAAATTAGGGTTTTAAAGGGTATTTAAATATATGTGCACACAAGAAAAGTATCATCGGATTCCCATACGATAATTAGTCAAGACGAAAATACTTCTTGTTTGCAAGAAAATGAAAATCCGTCGCAAATACTCGTTATTTGCAATGAAAATTTAATTACAATTAGGTACTTATTTGAAAGGATTTAAGTTTTCATTGGGAAAAGTTATGTGAGGAACCGTTGCAAATGCTCATTATTTGTAATGACACTTTCGTTGCGATTACACACTTATTTGCAAGGATTTAATTTTTCGTTTGGAAAACTTGTTATTTGCAAGAAAATGGAAAAGCCGTTGCAAATACTCACTATTTGCAACGAAAAGGTTTAAGATTTGAAATTATACAGTGTTTGTATTTGAATGAGGTTTGAGGTTTGATAAGGAAATAAGATGAGATAAGATGAGATGAAACCATCCCATCTTCCAAACAACCCCGTATACTACTTCTGGTAACTATAAATAAACCATATGCTCCATGTATAAAGTTCACAAGTCACATCTCTCTCGATCTTCAGTACCAAACCAAAGAATTTCCAACGATTCGTGCTGTNGGCGACAATCCAGGAGACGTCACTCAGTATATTACGCTCCTGAGTGACCAGATGAGCTCCACTGAGATAATTCCCCATCTCGGCTTGGGGTTCGTGATACACACGCACCCAATAAATCATTTCACATGAAAACCCAGTTTTCAATAAACACATGAACATGATTGCAATACACGAAAACCCAGTTTCCTTTACAAACATGATCATGCAAGAAATCATGAAATGTACATGTACCAACTCTAATCCACAACCTTCAATAACCAACCCAATCAATCCAACCAAACGACTTCAATCACCAATCCATCCAATCCCCGTACTCCTCGGATTCAGTCCGGTAAAACTGATCAACAGTTCAAATACAGTGTAATGTGTTAGTGTAAGAAGAGATGAGATGAAACCATCCCATCTTCCAAACAACCCCTTATTCTACTTCTGATAAACTATAAATAAGCCATCTGCTCCGTGTATAAAGTTCACAAGTCACATCTCTCTTGATCTTCAGTACCAAACCAAAGAATTTCCAACGATTCGTGCTGTGTAGTAGAATATACTATGGCTACAAATGAGGTGAGATAGCTGCATGCAAATTTGAAACCATACACATGATCCTTTGCAACTCTCTCCTTCACCCTATTTCGGTTCCTCAAACCTCATTATTCATGAGTTCTTCCCCAAACCTCTCGCGCTTAATTTGTAGTAGCCAACATGCAATTAATACAATATTTGATACATACTGTTTTTTCCTTAGTTTATTTTTTTCAATGTTCATTTCATGTTAGCATTTATGTTTTCACAGGCAGATTAGGAAAAGTTATTTTCACACTACCTAATTCAAATGCATGATGTGCGTACGTAAATTATTAATTATATCAAGAAAATGATGGTAAGGTTCAATTGTACACACCTCAACAGTATATTCATGTGTACGTGTAATCACCGCTACTTATCCTAGAAAGGCTAGAACATTTCATCGTCGATCTTGACACTTCACTTTAAGTGTAGGCTAGGTTTTTCTTTAATAAGGAGTCCATGCGCACACCACGTAGAATATATTGTTTAATTAAATGGAGTGAAGAGTAAAATCTTTAATGCTATGCAAATCACATGTATGTCCTAAAAATATAAGCGAATAGAAAAAAATAAATTTAATTATTTATATAATATTTTTAACAATACGCCCGGCCCATTATATACGGGCAAGACTGGGATATCTATACTTCTCATACCAGGTAATATTATTTATCCCAAATATTTCAGTTTTCCTAAGTAATAAATTTAATTATTTATATTATGCGCTTAACATGCATGATAATGCATATGCACGCAGTTTTTACCAGCGTTTATGATCTGTATTAAAAAAAAATGGAGGCCGATTGACATTATATCATCTTCATTAATCGAACCAGAGTTGCATTTTGTTCTATGGAGGCTCAAACGAAGACTGGTTGAGCAGATTTACTGAGACAGCAAATAGAGTGGCTCAACATCGGGTCCTTCAACAATATCCGCTCAACATTTCCATAAATGTTCTTGCGGTTCGATCCGACAACAAAAAAGAGGTTCGAGCACAATTACCGGAAAGTTACGCAGATGGGAGGCGAGTAGATGCTAGGGACATATTCAGACGTTTGATAAATAATCAGAGCGGATGGGTTGTGCTGAGCCAGGGAAATGTCATATTGCTCTCTGATGATGGGGAAAGAATGCTGGAAGTACTGGAGAATTTTGATCAGCAGGAGTACTGGATGCGAGACCTATCGGTACAAGGCTTCGGAGGTAGTTTCATGAATTCCCATCGACGCCGTTAGTTTCGTTGACGGGTGCTATATATGAATGGACTGCATGCATGCATGCAGCACTACTTACGTACCAAATAAAGACGGATCGATGTACTTGTGTCTTAGTTTAATGATGTGTCTCTTGTCATGCAGCCACTAGGAAGTTCGTACGTATGATATGTCATGTGCAGTTGCATATATGCACATGCAATATATCTGTGATGTCGTTCCGTTGGGATCAATTTCTTAATAATTTAGTTTGTCTGTCATGCATTAATAATTTCTACTGTCCATATATATCTTATATAATAATGTTTTTTTGTTTTGTTTTGTTTTGAGTGTACTTGAATCTTAGATACTGTGTTAATTAATCTACTCTTATGAGTTTTATTTCATGTTATTTTTGTACGCTTCTATTAATCATGAGATTACTTAATTAATTGAATATGATAGCCACCATGCATTGATCATATACATGACATCTGCCTGCATGCAATGACTTTAACTAATCTTAAAAGAGAAAATATATTTGTAATCGTGAGTTGTGCAACCGTCATGTAATCGCCTAAAAAAAAGTGAATAAAACATGTGATCCACATGAAAAAAAATTAAATTTTTAATAGTGTATCCACTATTTTTCAAAGTGATTACATGGTGTTTACTAACTTCACAGTTGTATATAGAATTACTCATCTTAAAATTACTTTGTTATATATAACACTAAGGCCTTGTTTGGATTGAGAAACCATCTCAATTTATCTCATCTTATCATTACAATGTTTTCAAACTCCTACACATGAAAATACAATAAACCATTCAAAATTTTTAAATCTCAATTGAACTTTTTCAAATCTTAAAACAATAATCATATTCTAATAATATTTTATTCAACTTTAATCTAAAATCATTTTATGTACTCTCACTATCCACACGGGGCTAAGTATTATATTTAACGATTACAACTTTGTTTAATTGTTTGACTATATATTGGAATACATCTTCGACATTGCTTATATATACAAATTTGATTTGTAAGATTTAAATTTTTAAATTTCTCTTTCAAATTAAATTGTATGATGTTAGTATTGCGAAAATTGTCATCCCTAATTACATGCAATTATGCGAAGCATTTTAGGTGCTTAAATATTTCCTATGTCAATCACTTCATAAAAAATCATTAAATGTACTACATCAACAAATTTGACAAAATTACCACTTAAACTACTACCGAACTATCCCAATCGATCACCTCTTGCGGTGGTTGACAACCCAAGGTGGCTATCCAATTTGGGTCGAAGGAGATCACGGTCTCCATCCATACAGAGGGGTTACCTACGGTCGAGGAGAGGTTGATGTCCCTAGATTTCCCTCTCCTTTTATTTTTTTATTTTATTTTATATATTATAAAAAATATTTCTTTAGCTTTCAAAATTTGTTTTATGAATCATGTTAGCCTGCCTCCCAGCAATGACCGCTAGGTGCCTAGCACAAACTTGCTTTTTTATTTTTTGCTTCTTTTTCTTTTTATATATTTTTAATATATTTAAATATTTTTTTTTATAAAAAAATACAATATCAATATACTAAAAATAACTTCTTTAATCATTAAGTAAAAAAAATTTAAATAAACGAGCAGTCAAAGGGAGGGGACAAAGACAGGCGCAAACTAGCATTTTTATTGTTTTTATATACATGATGAGCCATCGGTCATATTATACATACACTTACTAAAGGGACAGCACATGATGATCATGACGATGGTAAGAATTAATTAGAAATTCCTCCAAAATAAATAAAAATAAAGGGTCAACGGTTGAGACTTAAATAATTTAAGTAAAAAAAGAAAGACCAAGAGAATTGCATTTAAGATTAACGCAAGTTCATAGAAGACGTTAGTTCGACGTTGATCATACGGCCCCCTGCATGCATGCATGCATGCTGTAATATTCAAAATATATAAGTACTGAATGGTCAATGCATGCAGGAATGAATCCGGCCGTGGCCACCTGCATTAATGCAGCCGCCCGCTTTTCAAGTAATTACTAGCTGAATGATGCAAGTTATCCCGAGGATCCTGCCAACAATGAGTCTCAGATATATTTTTTTTTATTTAATGATTAAAAAAGTATTTTTTAATAAGATTGTGAATATTTTTTAAGATGTTTAAAGATATAAAAAAATGAATAAAAATAAAATAAAAAAGCCAAAATAATGGTGTTATCGGAAGAATTTAGTTAGCTACAATCTCGGTCGGTATAACAGGACTCTTACCATCTACGTACTATGATTTTTCAAAAAAAAAAGAAATAACTTTGGCAACCTAATGATTTGTCGAGCAGAAGATTCGAACCTTAATTTGTTTAATGAAATGCCATTCGTCTGTCTCAAAACGGGGACCAAGTCTTTTTTATTTTTTTACACGTTTGTGATCTGTCATTGTCTTGCTACCTTCTTTCCAGGGAGTTTTTTCGTCCTGTTAAGATTTGATCGTTGACATTAATGAAACTGCATAACAATGACAAAAATTTTCTTCCGATTCGTTTCCGAATGCTTACCAACAGCTTTCTCCTGAAACTCTTGACATAATATTTCACTTTACAGTACTTTTGAATCGTAAAACACTTCATAATTTTTTTGTTGCCATTGCCAATGCTATAAGAGTCTATGTGCACAAGAAAAGTATCACCGGATTCCCGTACGGTAATCAGTCTAGACGAAAATGATTGTTGTTTGCAAGAAAATGAAAATCCGTTGAAAATATTTGTTATTTGCAATGAAAATTTAATTGCAATTAGGTACATATTTGCAAGGATTTAACTTTTCATTAGGAAAATTTGTGTTAGGAAATGAAAAATAGCTGCAAATGCTCATTATTTGTAATGACACTTTCGTTGCGATTACACCCTTATTTGCCAGGATTTAATTTTTCGTTTGAAAACTTGTTATTTGCAAGAAAATGGAAAAGCTGTTGCGAATACTCACTATTTGCAACGAAAAAGTTTAAGATTTAAAATTATAAAGTGTTTGTATTTAAATGATGTTTAAGAATGAAATGAGATGGATGAAACCATCCCATCTTCCAAACAATCCCTTATTCTACTTCTGATAAACTATAAATAAGCCATATGCTCCGTGTATAAAGTTCACAAGTCATATCTCTCTCGATCTTCAGTACCAAACCAAAGAATTTCCAACGATTCGTGCTGTGTAGTAGACTATACTATGGCTACAAATGAGGTGAGATAGCTGCATGCAAATTTGAAACCATACACATGATCCTTTGCAACTCTCTCCTTTACCCTATTTCGGTTTCTCAAACCTCATTATTCATGAGTTCTTCCCCAAACCTCTCGCGCTTAATTTGTATTAGCCAACATGCAATTAATACATTATTTGATATGTACTGTTTTTTGCTTAGTTTATTTTTTCCAATGTTCATTTCAAGTTAGCATTTATGTTTTCACAGGCAGATCAGGGAAAGTTATTTTCACACTACCTAATTCAAATGCATGATGTGCGTATGTAAATTATTAATTATATCAAGACAATGATGGTTGTTACAACCCGTATTTTAGTGTATTTTTACTGAATGATTATTTTTATTTATTCAAAAATTTATCCTCTTATTTTAAAATTGGTTGGATTTTTAGTGAGTTTATTTCTATGATTTTAATTTGGTGAAAATTAATTTTTATGTACTTTCTTAATATTTATTTATTGCTATGCATTTAAATTGCTTTTAATATTTAAATTAATTATTGTGGGATTTAATTATTTCAATTTGACTTTACCATTACGTTTAAATTATTTTATTTAATTTGTGGTCTTAAAATCGTTTCCGTTGGATCATTTTCGTGACCCAAGTTATGAGGACTGGACCTCATTTCTTTCCCTCTATTTTTCTCTTTCCTCTCTTTCTTCTTTTCTTTTTCTCTTTTTCTTTCCTTTTTCTTTCTTTTCCCACTGCATTTCCTCCCGTGCGCGAACCCCCTCCCTCTCTCTCTCCCCGTGCGTCCGTCCATTCCCCCAGCCCGCCGCCGTCGAGCCGCCGTGGTCTACACCGCCACTCCATTCGGTTCCCCTGCCGCCGGCGACCTCACCCTACCAACCTCACCTCCATCCGCGCCACCGTTAGCCTCCACGCATGGCTTGAAGCCGCGGCCTTCACCTCCTTCGCGCGCCGCCGTCGCGCCACCATTGGCCACCATCTTCCTACCACTTCATCCCCGACCTCTTGGCAACCCAATGGACCCAACCCCGGCTCCGATCCATCACCGGTGAAGCACAACCAAGCCCATCTCCGATTTTGGCATTTTTGGCCTAAAAATACCCCTTGCGCCGCCACCCACTGCAAACCACCACCACCATTGGCTTCACCGACCTCTCTAGGCCATACCTTACCATTTTTGGGTCTTCGTTTGTCTCCGTTGAAAAGTTGGTATTTGTGACCCACGGCCACAGTGTATTTTACACTGTGGTGTTGCTCAGACGTCACCTTTTGCAGCTTTGTGATCCTTCGAAAATTATTATATTGCACTGTAAGTATTTTCCAAAGAATTCTTGTGAATTTAATGTATTTTCTGCACTAACGCATTTCACTGTATTTGTTTGATATGCCGGACTGAGTCCGAGGAGTTCGGGGGTCGGATGGACTTATGATTGGAGTTGTTTGGGTTGGTTTGATTGGATTGGTTATTGGTTATTGAGGAATGTGGATTTGTGTTGGTACATGTGCATATCATTATTTCATGCATGATCATGTTTGTAAAGAAAA
>QEOY01000266.1:1369-34761 GCA_003123805.1 Juglans sigillata | reverse complement strand
ATTCGTCTGTCTCAAAACGGGGACCAAGTCTTTTTTATTTTTTTACACGTTTGTGATCTGTCATTGTCTTGCTACCTTCTTTCCAGGGAGTTTTTTCGTCCTGTTAAGATTTGATCGTTGACATTAATGAAACTGCATAACAATGACAAAAATTTTCTTCCGATTCGTTTCCGAATGCTTACCAACAGCTTTCTCCTGAAACTCTTGACATAATATTTCACTTTACAGTACTTTTGAATCGTAAAACACTTCATAATTTTTTTGTTGCCATTGCCAATGCTATAAGAGTCTATGTGCACAAGAAAAGTATCACCGGATTCCCGTACGGTAATCAGTCTAGACGAAAATGATTGTTGTTTGCAAGAAAATGAAAATCCGTTGAAAATATTTGTTATTTGCAATGAAAATTTAATTGCAATTAGGTACATATTTGCAAGGATTTAACTTTTCATTAGGAAAATTTGTGTTAGGAAATGAAAAATAGCTGCAAATGCTCATTATTTGTAATGACACTTTCGTTGCGATTACACTCTTATTTGCCAGGATTTAATTTTTCGTTTGAAAACTTGTTATTTGCAAGAAAATGGAAAAGCTGTTGCGAATACTCACTATTTGCAACGAAAAAGTTTAAGATTTAAAATTATAAAGTGTTTGTATTTAAATGATGTTTAAGAATGAAATGAGATGGATGAAACCATCCCATCTTCCAAACAATCCCTTATTCTACTTCTGATAAACTATAAATAAGCCATATGCTCCGTGTATAAAGTTCACAAGTCATATCTCTCTCGATCTTCAGTACCAAACCAAAGAATTTCCAACGATTCGTGCTGTGTAGTAGACTATACTATGGCTACAAATGAGGTGAGATAGCTGCATGCAAATTTGAAACCATACACATGATCCTTTGCAACTCTCTCCTTTACCCTATTTCGGTTTCTCAAACCTCATTATTCATGAGTTCTTCCCCAAACCTCTCGCGCTTAATTTGTATTAGCCAACATGCAATTAATACATTATTTGATATGTACTGTTTTTTGCTTAGTTTATTTTTTCCAATGTTCATTTCAAGTTAGCATTTATGTTTTCACAGGCAGATCAGGGAAAGTTATTTTCACACTACCTAATTCAAATGCATGATGTGCGTATGTAAATTATTAATTATATCAAGACAATGATGGTTGTTACAACCCGTATTTTAGTGTATTTTTACTGAATGATTATTTTTATTTATTCAAAAATTTATCCTCTTATTTTAAAATTNCAAATTATTAATTATATCAAGAAAATGATGGTAAGGTTCAATTGTACACACCTCAAAAGCATATTCATGTGTATGTGTAGCCATCCTAACTCTACACCGTTGAAGCCAGAGATGCCAAGTTACTATAGCAGGAATTAGGCCAATTAGAAGCCCTCTCGTGGATTTCTTTGAAGCTCTATTAAACCATGCATGCACTATTTCCATGTACCAAAATTAGTTCTCAACATGCCCACCTGAATAGCTCATATCCTCCAAATGGCCTTAGCTAACTCTCTCGTGGCTAAAACATGATTCAAATCTTCATAGGCCCCTTCTCCACAAAAATTACACTTAGAAACAATGAGAATATCAATTATTCTTAATTTGTCATCCAAGCTAAGGGCATTATTAAAACACTTCCACATTGTGATACTCATTTAGTTTAGAAGCTCCTACCCCTATTGATGCAGGAGGATCGAGTCAGATGATGCTGAGTTGTCAGATTGCACGTTGACTGCACTGAAATACGTCGAGGTGGTAGATTAGTGCAAAGATGATAGGAAATCGTGATCTTTTCTTGATTGGGGCAGTTTTGGACACGTTTCAGTATTTTTGCCATAACTTTAGATACGAGTATCAGAATCATGCATATGACCCTAATTCAGAAAGCTCTTTTCAGTGCGCATGTCCTGGGCACCCAACTATGCATAGTGTGCATCATTTTATAAGATAAATTTCACTATTTTTCCCTTTGAATTCCTATTTTTAGTTATTTTTTACATTTAATGGTAATATTTCATTTACTGTTTCAGAAGTGATTCTGAACTCGATTTGGGCCAAATTTTTTGCACATTACTTCTTTTATTATGTATTTAATTTTGACATGATTATTAGGATTTTGCTATTTTTGGTAAAATTTTGATACGGTCGATTTTTAGCTATTACAACCAAACTTGTGGGTTGACTGAACTTTTCTTGAATTTTCATAATTTTGAATTGAAAATTAAAGGTGTTCCTCTCTGCTTTTGGGCAATTCTCTTGTCTTCTTTCATGCAAACTATATGTTGAAAGTAGCCTACAAAAGAATCACTATTTTGTCTGGCGTTAGTTGGCATCAGAGCTTTAGCATCTTTCCTGGGGTGATTCTCATTATTTTTCATGGCTGGTTGTCGTGGTTGTCGTGGGCAGGTTCTAAACGAGGAAGTCTCGCATTGTGATCGTAGTGTCCAGGGTGTGATGATTGAAGATTTGCAGAGGCAAGTTACAAAGTGAACCCGGCGTTTAATGACATAGGATATTAACGATTGTGTGATGGAAGATCACAATTCCAATTCCAATTTCGAAAACTCATATCATCTTCGTCCTTTATACCAAGAGCACCATGGTCAGGAGGAGCGGTACATTACAGGCGGAAGGGTTCATTGATTAGTTGAATGATGTGAAGCAGATTTTTGATTATAAGGAGGTCCCTGATCCTGTCAAAGTAAAACCGGTTGCCACCAAACTTAAAGGTAGAGCATCTTCGTGGTGGGAGTAGTTGAGGCGATCACGAGACAGGCATAGCAAGGCCAAGGTTACTAATTGGGAAAAGATGAAGAAGAAGATGAAGGATCACTTCCCTCCCTTCAGCTATAGTCAAACTTTGTTTTAGCAACTTCACTCGTTGAGGGAGGGCATGAGATCAGTTGATGATTACACTAAAGAGTTTTATCAATTGATAGCCTGATGATCTATCTGAGACAGAGGAGCAGTTGGTGGTGGGGCATTTGGGAGGATTACAGCAATCCCTACAAGATTTCCTCAACGTTCACTTGCTGTGGACAGTTCTTGAAGCATACCAGCGTGCACACGTCATAGAGAAGCAACAAAACAAGAGGCCACTGATCAGAAGCGATCAAAACAATCAAGCAGTTCACCCTCAAGAACCTTGTCCTGCCCAGCAACCATTGCAGGTCAGAGTTCTAACTTTAATATCAGATGTTTCAGGTGTGGTGAATAGGAACATAGAGCGACTGAATGCAGGAAGCTGGCTAATCAAAAGGGCAAGACTCTCCTGATTGAGGAAGATGTGGAAGAAGAAATTGAGGTGATTGGAAAGCCTATGTACGATGATGATGAGGATGGAGACGTATTGTATGGTGATGACCATGAGACCCTGGTCATTCGCAAGAGTTTACTAACTCCCAAGGGTGATTCAGGGGATGATTGGTTGAGAATCAAAATTTTCCACATGACCTGCATAGTTGCTAATAAAGTCTGCAAGATAATCATTGACGGTGGCAATTGTGAGAACATGGTGTCTGAAGAAGCTGTCCAGAAATTACAGTTGAAGATAGATCGCCATCCCAAGCCATACAAATTGTTGTGGCTGAATAAAGGCAGTGAGATAACAGTAGATAGGCGATGCCTAATATCTTTTTCGATTGGGAGAAAATATTTTGATAATGCTTGGTGTGATGTCGTATCTATGATGTTCGTCATGTATTATTAGGAAGGCCTTGGCAGTATGATCGTAGTGTTGTTCATGATCAGCGGAAGAATACATATTCTCTTAGTATCAAAGGAAAGAAGATTGTGTTGGCATGTCTCCGGAAAGGAACCATTCCTACCCAGGTAGCCAATAGTACTAACCTTCTCTGTATGTCCAAGCTTCTAAAGGAGATTGAACGGGAAGTTGTGATTTACACCCTGCTACCTTGTGAGAACAGTGCAATAGATGTGAACCCAGATTTACCAGTAGAGGGTTTTCTGACCTGATGCCAGAAGATCTTCCTCCTGAGCTATCGCCTATGAGGGATATTCATCATCAAATCGACCTTGTTCCGGGGTCAAGTTTACCAAACCGACTTGCGTATCGCCTTAGTCCCAAGGAAGCTGAAGAGTTGCAGTGTCAGGTGGTGGAGTTACTAGAAAGGGGCTACATCCATGAGAGCATGAGCCCATGTGAAGTTCCTGCCTTGCTAGTACCAAAGAAAGATGGTTCTTGGTGTATGTATGTTGACTGCAGTGCAATCAACAGGATCATAGTGAAGTACATGTTTCTCATTCCATGCCTAGATGACATGCTGGATCAATTGTCCAGTTCTAACGTCTTCTAAAAAATTGACCTTAAAAGCAGATACCACCATATCAGAATAAAACTTGGAGATGAGTGGAAGACGACGTTTAATACACAGCAGGGCTTGTATGAATGGATGGTCATGCCTTTTGGGCTGTCCTATGCGACCAGTACATTCATGTCGTTTATGCATCAAGTTCTACGACCTTTTATGGGGAGATTTGTTGTAGTTTACTTTGACGATATCCTCATCTATAGTTCGACATGGGCATCACACTTTGATCATCTCCGAGTTGGTTTTGATATGTTGAGAACGAAGCTCCTGTTTGTCAATCAGAAGAAATGTTCTTTCTTTGCTACTTCTGTAGCTATCATTGGTTTTGTTGTGTCTACTGATGGTGTTCATGCAGAACAATCAAAGACAGATGCGGTCTTGGGGTGGCCACAGCCTAAAACCTTGAATGATGTTAGGAGTTTCCATGGATTGGCTTCCTTCTACCACTGGTTCATTAGAAACTTCAACACTTTAATTGCTCCTATCACAGAGTGCCTCAAGGGACGTGACTTCTAGTGGTCTAAAGAGGTAGAGGCCAGTTTTCAACTCGTCAAGCAGAAGATGAAAAAGTCACCAGTTTTAGCACTTCCCAATTTTGTAGTCGAAGTCAACTGTGATGCATTTGGGGTTGGCATTGGTGGTGTTTTGAGTCAGGAGGGATGGCCCATAGCCTTTTCGGTGAGAATTTGTCAGCGTTGAAGAAAAATTATTCCACTTATGACTTGGAGTTCTAAGCCATAGTTCAATCCTTGAAGCATTGGCGTCACTACCTGGTGCAGCGGGAGTTCATTCTTGTTACTAATCACGAGGCCCTGAAGTACATCAATGGCCAGCACAAGTTGAGCAGACGACATGCTAAGTGGGTGACCTACTTGTAGGAGTTCACATTTTCATTGAGGCACCTGTCAGGAAGCCTGAACCGTGTAGCAGATGCCTTGAGCTATCATACGTTACTGCTCACCAGCATGCCCACTAGAGTTGTAGGATTTGAGGTTTTCAATGACATGTATGCAGCAAATCCTTCGTTTCAGAGGATATTTTGGTAGGTAACTGATGGTCAACGAAATGATTTTGTTTGCATAATGGTTATTTATTTCATGGATTACATTTGAGCATTCTAGATTGTTCACTAAGGCAGGAGATTATTAGTGAACTTCATAGCGAGGGTCATTTTGGAAGAAATAAGACATTGGCCTTGGTTTCCTCTAATTACTATTGGCCCAAATTGACCAATGATATGGCTCATTATATGATGCAATGCTATGTGTGTCAGCGGTCCAAGGGGATACTCGCCAATGCAAGCCTTTACTCCCCCTTGCCTGTTCCTAAGCTCCTTGGTTCAATGTCAGTATGGACTTTGTGTTGGGCTTACCCAAGACCCAATGATCCATGGATTCTGTTTTGGTTGTGGTTGACAAGTTTTCCAAGATAGCTCATTCTGTAGCTTGCAGGAAAATAACGGATGCTGCTCGGATTGTTCATCTTTGCTTCAAGGAGATTGTTCATTTACATGGTGTTGCCTAGTTAATCACTTTAGATCGTGACACCAAGTTCATAAGCCATTTCTGGAAGAGCTGATGAGAGAAACTAGGGACAAAGTTGGATTTCAGTGACGCCTACCACCCCTAAACAGATGGTCAAACCGAGGTGCTAAACCGGAGTTTGGATAATCTTTTGACGCGTTTGGATGGAAATATGCAAAATCAATGGGATCTGGCTCTTACCCAAACAAAATTCACCTATAATAGATCCAAGAACAGAACCACACGGCTGATCCCATTTGAGATTGTCTATGGTCAGAACCCGTTCGGTGTGTTGGACTTAGCCCTTATCCCACGTGTAGGTCGTTTGAATCACAAGGTAGAGGACATGGTAGAACATCTTAGTGGCATCCATGATCAAGTATAGCTAGCCATTCATGAGAGCAATGCCAAGTACAAGGTTCAAGCAGATAGTCATCGTCGTCAGGTACTTTTTGATGTTGGTGATTTTGTTTGGGCAGTATTACCTCATGATCATTTTCCTATTGGCGAGTATAATAATCTGAAAGAGTGGAAGATTGGACCATGTGAGATCCTACAGAAAATCAATGATAATGCCTACAGGTTACGCCTCCCCAGCCATGTGAAGACTTCTGATATATTTAATATGAAACACTTGAGCCTTTGTTTTGTGGATCCTGATGAAGCTACTGTGAACTCGAGGGTGAGTTCTTTCCAACTCGGGGCGACTGATGCAGGAGGATCAAATTCAAATCATGCTGAGTTGTCAGATTGCACGTTGACTGCATTGAAATACTTTGAGGTGGCAGGTCAGCGCAAAGATGGCAGAAAATCGTGATCTTTCCTAGATTTGGGCAGTTTTGGGCATGGTTTGGTTTTCTAGCTATAGCTTTGGCTGCAGGTATCGGAATCGCGCATATGACCCCAATTCAGAAAGCTCTTTTCGGGTTGCACGTCGTGAGAACCAAGCTATACTTGCTATACATCACTTTCAAGGCCAAATTCCATTATTTTCCCCTCTAAATTCCTATTTTTATTTATTTTTTACCTTTTAGGGTAATATTTTATTTATTGTTTAGGAAGTGATTCTGAACTCGATTTGGGACAGATTTTTTACAGATCACTTCTTTTATTAAGTGTTTAATTTTGGCATTATTATTGAAATTTTTCTATTTTTGGTAAAATTCTGATACAGTCGATTTTCAGCTATTATAACCCAGCTTGTGGGTTGACTGAACAATTCTTGAATTTTGATAATTTTGAATTGAATATCAGAGCATTCCTCTGTATTTTTGGGCGATTCTCTTGTCTTCTTTCTTGTGAATTATCTGTTGAAAATAGCTTGCAGAATAATCACTATTATGTCTGGCGTTAGTTGGCATAAGAGCTTTAGCATCTTTCCTAGGGTGATTCTCATTAGTTCTCATGGCTGATGGTCGTGGTCGTAGTCGTCGTGGGCATGTTTTGAACGAGGAAGTCTCTCACCGTGATTGTAGCATTTAGGATGTGATGATTGAAGATTTGCAGAGGCATGTTGTAGAGTTAACCTGGCGTCTAACAGCACAGGACATCTGCAATCGTGAGATGGAAGATCACGATTCAAATTCCAATTTCAAAAACCCATATCACCTTTGTCCTTTTAGGAGGAGCGTAATGGGGACCTCGGCTTCCAAGTGGATCTACTCGAGTTTTTTGGTACATTACAAGCTGAAAGGTTCATTGATTGGTTGAATGAGGTGGAGCAGATTTTTTATCATAAGGAGGTCCTTGATCGTGTCAAAGTGAAACTGGTCGCCATCAAACTCAAAGGTAGAGCATCTGCATGGTGGGAGTAGTTGAGGCGATCACGAGACAAGCATGACAATGTCAAGATTACTGATTGGGAGAAGTTGAATAAGAAGATGAAGGGTCACTTCCTTCTCTTCGGCTATACTTAAACTCTGTTTCAGTGACTTCACTCGTTGAGGTAGGGCATGAGATCAATTGATCATTACACTGAAGAGTTTTATCAATTGATAGCAGTTGGTGGCGAGATATCAAAGGATAGTCATCGTCGTCAGGTACTTTTTGATGTTGGTGATTTTGTTTGGGTAGTATTAACTCGTGATCGTTTTCCTGTTGGCAAGTATAATAAGCTTAAACAGCGGAAGATTGAACCCTATGAGATCCTACAGAAGACCAATGATAATGCATACAGGTTTTGCCTCCCTAGCCATTTGAAGATTTCTTATGTATTTAATGTGAAACACTTGAGACCTTGTTTTGTGGATCCCGATGAAGCTACTGTGAACTCGAGGGCGAGTTCTTTCCAGCCAGGTGCGACTGATGTAGGAGGATCCAAGTCAAATGATGCTAAGTTGTGAGATTGCACATTGACTACACAGAAATACTTTAAGGTGGCAAATCAATGCAAATATGGTAAGAAATCATGATCTTTCCTTGATTGGGGCAATTTTGGGTACGTTTCAGTATTTTGACCATCACTTTGACTACGAGTATTAGAATCGCAAGTATGACCCAAATTCGGAAAGCTCCTTTCAGGGCGCAAGTCGTGGGTACCTAGCTATGGTCGTTGTGCAATATTTTTGAGCTCAAATTCTACTGTTTTCCCCTCTGAATTCTTACTTGTAGTTATTTCTTGCCTTTTATGGTAATATTTCATTTACTATTTATGAAGTGATTCTAAACTCGATTTGGGCAAGATTTTTGGCAGATTACTTCTTTTATTTTATATTTAATTTTGGCATGAATAGTGAGATTTTGCTATTTTTGTTAAAATTCTGATACAGTCGATTTCAACTATTATAGCCTGGCTTGTGGGTTGATTGAACGATTCTTGAATTTTGATAATTTTGAATTGAACATCAGAGGGTTTCTCTATGTTTTTGGGTGATTCTCTTATCTTTCTTTTTTTTCTTTTTTTTTTTTCTTTTTTTTTTCTGTGAATTATTTGTGGAAACTAGCTTGTAGAATAATCACTATTATGTCCAACGACACTTATGCATTCCCAAGCACCCTTAGTAGTGAAATTTCCATCTACCTTGGCCAACCAAACCAACCGATATGCCCCTTCTTTCTGTCCACACATGGAGTTAACAATATCTTGAGCTTTTTTAGGACCAACCAACCGATATAAGAGATCCAAACCCCAGCCATCATCCAACAGCATTCTTTTAGTTTCAATCGAGGCACAGTAACCATAAAGCTAGCTGCAACAGTTTCCTCCCCCAACCATTTATCAAACAAGAAAGAAATCTCTCCCTCCTTTGGCTTCCATTTTTGAATGTTCAAAGATATCTGGGATGCATCTTATCAACAACTTCTAAAACTGGGACCCTTTATTAAGATTAACAAGAGAAATATGCTCATTCTTGACATATTTTGACTTAAATAGACGAGACCACAAGGAGTCAACTATCAATAATTTCTAGGCCAGCTTCATATGTAAAGATTTTTTAATATCCTGAAAATTTCAAATTCCAACACCCCCCTCACTAGTTGGTAGACACATCGAACCCCATCCTTTACAATGTATCTTCGGTTTTCCATCCTTATATCCCCAAAAGAAATTGCCCAAGGATTGGTTAAGAGAAACAATAACAGATTTTGGTACCTGATGGATAGAGAGAATATGAATAAGAATGTTACTGAGCACAAGCTTCAAAAGTAACAATCTTGCTCCACTAGATAATAGTTAAGACTTCCAACCTCCATTTCTATCCTTAATCTTCCCAAGGAGCTCATCAAAATGCATAGAATTTAGTCTACCAGACACCATAGGAACTACTAAATATTTAAAAGAAGCAAACGTTCAGAAAAACCAGTCATATGCAAAAGCTGTCTTCTTTTAGCTAGAGAGATGAGATTAGAAAAAATCAAGAAGGATTTTTCCTTGCTAACATGTTGATCAGACCAAGATTTATAAAGAGCAAGGGAATCCGAGATCACCTTAAGAGATGTTTTACTGCCGTTCGAGAAAATAACAATGGCATCCGCATATAGAAGTAGTGATATAATCGGTGCACCTCTTGGATGAGAAAAAATATGAATATGCCTTTCTCAAAACCTGTTTTTCAATATTCTAGACAAAATTTCCTCCACCATGATAAACATATAAGGAGAGATAGAATCTTCTTGTCTCAAATCCCGAGCTCCTTGAAAGAAACCCTTAGGAATTCCATTAATAACAACCGAGTACCATGGAGAAGAAATGCATTGCCTTACCAACGTACAAACAACTGCAGAAAAATCCAAAAGCCGACATCACATGAATCAGAAAACTCCACTCAATACTATCATATGCTTTGGACATACCAATTTTAAAGACAACATTACCCCTTCGAGTAGGCTTATGGAGACTCTGTATCAATTCTTGTGTCAAACTCACATTCTCAAATATACTCATTCCTGGAATGAAAGCACCTTGTTCCTCAAAAATAAACCGAGGAAGCAAGGGGGATAAGTGACCCGCAAGAATTTTGGTGCATACCTTGCAGAAGGCCAAACATAATCTGATAGGGTGAAATTTATCAAAATCCTTAGGATTATCAAGCTTCGAAATGTGTACAAGAAAAGAAGCTATAAACTCCCTTGGAATAACACCCTCTCTAAAGAAATCATGCACAACATATACCATATCCTCCCCAACAATATCTCAGTAAGCTTTATAAAACTCGGATCCAAAACTATCTGGGCCCGAACTATCGTCAGAGGAATGGAAAACAAAGCATCTTTACCTCTTGAATCGAAGGAAGCTATAAAAGAGCATGGTTATCCTCATCTTGCACCACTTTCTCCACTCAAGTTGCTAAAACAGGAAGAGGAGACTGATGGTTAGAGGAAAAAAATTATTTAAAAAATTCAACCGCTCCCAAATGAACCTCCTCGGGGTTTTCAAGAAGACCTCCTTATTAATCCTCATTTTTCTCACCTATTTTGAGTTTTTTGTAGCCAAAACCCGAAAGAATGTCGAATCTGCTTCCCCTTTCTCAAGCCAAACTTGCTTAGCTTGTTGAGCCAACTGAGTTTCCTCCCTACTAACCCAAGAAGATAGCTTTACCTTAGAAGCCAACAAATCCATCTCCAAATCCTCCGAAAAACCCCCCTGCAATTGCTTCTCAAGTACACAAATCCTTTCCTCTAAAACTCGAATATGATTAGTAGTCCACCCAAAAACTTCTCGGTTCCATCTTCGAAGACCCCCCCTCAAGTGTTTAAGATTCCTAGCAAGTCCAACCATCCCCAAAGCAGCTTGATCCACCTTCCAAGCATCTGCTACACATTTTTTGAATTGGTCATGGCTAGTCCACATTTGCTGGAACCTAAAGAGACTAAATCCGTATTTGCATTCCTTAGATTTCGTGAGCACTTGCATTGGAGCATGATCCGAGCTCAAACTTGGAAGATAGAAACCAGATCCCAACAGGGAAGTCCAACACACTATCTAGCCTAGCCCAACTCCGTGAACTACCATTGTGTTTGTTGCACTAGGACGTGTGATTACCAGTGAAACTCAACTTTGATAAGCCTACACTGTCTATAAAGGAATTAAATTCCTCCATAGCAATGTGTGATCTAGGCCTCCCTTTGATCCTCTCTTCATCAGACCGGATTATATTAAAGTCACCAAGAACCATCCACGAAATATTCTCTAGATTCAATATTTGAAATAGGGGTGTCAAATCGTGTTAACAGATCATGTCTGTGTCGTGTCAAGACATGTATATTACTCTATATAGGTCAACCCTAACCCAACCCGTTAAGTTTATCGTGTTAAAATCTCAAACCCTAATACAGCTCATCAACATAACGGGTCGTGTCGTGTCAACCTGTTTTGACCCGTTTATGTAAATAGGTTGAACAGATCTGAAATTAATCTGTTTGACCTAGTTAAGTTTAGCTTGATTTTATATTAATGTTAAAATCACAATATCTATAAAAATATATATATATATATATATATATATATAAAACTAACTACAAGTCCAAAATTACAATCCAGACAATAAAAATATCAAAATTAAAATCTCAACAATTTTATTTTTAGATATAATGATATAATTGTAACTTTAACTTTCTTAACGGATCAAAACGGGTTGACCCGTTATCAACCCGTTAAATAATCGTGTCTCAATGAGTCAACCCATTTTGACCCGAACACGTTAAACCTAAACTCTAACCCGCTTTTATCGTGTCGTGTTCGTGTTGAGTTAACGGGTCATGTCACATATTGCCACCCCTAATTTGAAGATCCTTCCAAAGAGTTCTACGTTCATCAAACATGCACTAGGCATACACAAAAGAAATCCATCTCTAATTACCATTTACATCCATGACCAAAGTAATGCTTTGGTTACATGAACACATCACAGTAATCCTTACACCTTTAGTCCACAACACACAAAGCTTACCACCTTCCTCCTTATTCGACACACTTCCTTCAAAGGAAATATCATTCTATAACCTTCTCAATTGCAGATCATCACCAAACGGCTCTAATAAAGCTCTAATACTAGGTTTCTTCACTTTCACCATCTTCATCAACCTTTTGCTTGACCTCTAATTTTTGAATACACCGCATCATAAATTCAAGCATTTAGGTCTGCTTTTGGCCCGGAAGGAACTCCTCAATCTAGGTGGCATCTCTCCTTCATAATTGTGGCTTTTCTCCTCATTATTCGATAATATTTCCTTATCTCTCTGGATATGTGCCTCTTCGTTTGTCCCTTCCACATCATATAATGATCTTGGCAAGCTCCCATTCTCCCGAGCAACGCTTGCAAGCTCAGACTGAAGAATTGCACCATATAATGGCAACTCCTCTGCATGAACGTCGAGAGAATCAACCAAAACTGCAATTTCCTCCCTCTCCTTTACTTCTACATACCTGGGAGGAGTATTGATTAGTGAGGGGCTATCCCCAACCACCACAATATTATCTTCAAGTACTTGTGAGTCCTCCCTATTAGTGCCTACCAATGGAAAAACAACCTCTCACTACAAGAAAACTGCTTATTTGTGGCCATTTAATTCCAGCGAAATGACTATTTACAACCAAAATGAATCTGTTTTGGTCACAAATAACATTTTCGCCGCAATTAAACGGCCACAAAAGCTCATTTTTCTTGTAGTGTCTCTAGGCTTCACAAGATCGTCCTCTACCTCCTCCTCATCAACCTCTTCCTTAATAATAACCAAACCCTCCTGAACCATATGCCCTTCCCCTTCAATAGTATTGTCATCACCCGAATGAATATTCACCACATTCTTCAAAACGACCCCAACATTGAATGAATCCATTTCATCTTGCTGCACCTTCTCTAAATCATTCTCAGGCACACACTCTTTCTCTCTCTCTCTCTCTCTACATTGATTTCAGGAATTGCCTACACATCATCTATGTTTTCCACGTTCAGATCTACCTTCTCTACCGAAGGTTTTTTCGCCCACTTCAAACCCTCCTTCCCACCTTCTCGATCCTTAACCAGCTTCAATTTTCTCCTTTAACAGATCTCTTTTACAAGTTCTCTTATTATGTCCCTGCATGTGACAAGAAACACAAAAAGCAGGCAAAGTCTCATACTCAATTTCCTGAAACTTGCTGATAGGTTTTCTGGGAGCACTAATCCAAAACCCATGCTAAGGCTCCATTGTCGCATCCATCTCAACAAAGACTTGGGCTCCAACGGTTCTAGTAGCACAACGAGTGCTATTATCACGTCGAATAAAGCGAACAATTGGCAAAAACAAATTCCACAGGAAAGATTCATGATAAAAGTTTGGAGGTAGCCCCGAAAGCACAACCCAGACTGGAACACGTGAAGGTTCCGCATCTTTAGAGAAATCTGTCATCCAATAAAAAATTACATATGGCACACCTTCAACATCACAGGCTTCCTAAGAAAAGGCCTTAAGAAAATCCGCCTCTTTCGAGAAATGTAGAAAAACATGACATGGTTTCCTCATGCTAGAAACCACCGGTTGAGACTCCAAGCCCCAGTGACTACGAACAAAAGCTCTAATCACATCTAAACTGAGCTCCTGACGTAAAATCTTCATCATAAGAGAAAACACAAACGACTGAGCAGATTTTTGAATTTCTTCTGGCAAAAACATCACACATAATTCTCCATCAATGGTTTTTGGAGGCCTCAAAGGGATATCCACCTCGGGAAGGCGAAGAGGGGTATGCAAAACCATGTCCGCGAATGACCATGGTCTCACAGGCGGTGTTGAGTTGCCCTGGGGGGCCCCGATGACAGCCATGTCCCACACAAAAAAAAAAAAAGCCCCTAGCAAAGCTAAAAATATTTCCTAGCCACGTCAGCTTCTTCTTATGAGGGTGCTGGTCTCATGAGAGACTTAACTTGTTTGGAAGGGAGCGATGGAATGTAAAAATTAAAGTTATTTAACTCAGGAACATTGTATCATTTTGTAGATACAATGGTTCACAATGGGTGCAACTTTTTGAACAGTTGCATAATTTAAATAGATAGTAATATTAGATACAGTCTTAGAGTGAAAACTGTTATGCTATGATCACCCTTTATATTGCTTCATTAATTTTAAGATTAATATCCAAGTTAAGTGGACATCGGCTGTCATATTCAGATTAACTAAATGGAGGGCGCGCACAATGGGATGATGGCCACTAAATAATCCAAAGACGACTTTTCAATTTAATCAGTAAAAATAAAAATGAAAATGACAGACTTGAATTTAAGGGACTAGTGTAAAGGAGTAGTATCACATTTTGCATATAATAACACTTATAAATGAAAACTATTATCACAACTAACATAATTGTACTCCATAGCTTTGATGTAAGACCCTAATAGAAGGCCCAAACCCAAACCATACGGTTTACACTCTAAAATGACTAGTCAATGATACAATTGGAGTCTTATTGAAGCATTATAAAGAGCAATATTAACTTCTCATTCTCAATCAATATGGGATCTCATACACTACCTACTCTTATTCTTATCATATGAAGTATCACACTTTATCCATGGATCCTTTGTGCTTATAGTTCACAAAAATATATATATATATATATATATATATGTGACCAGTTATTTGTAACGAGATTATGTCTATTATTGTCATGATGCGATTATTAAATATATAATACTTCCGATTAATTGGTACTTGAAATCTCTTGGAAATCTTTATCACATATCTTTACTTAATTCACTTCATTGAGTTATTATTGGAAATTCCAATATTACATTGAGTGATGATGAAAAGATTGGGAGTATGAACACTTGCTTTTATCGGAATTAGGAGGGTGAATATAATTGGCAGGGGCTTGATCGATCCAGCTTTAGTAAACTGATAGGTCCCTTATAGTTGTAAATGATAAAACTCGAGTATATGTCCTCTTCGGGTGAGGATGTACAACAATTGTTTGCTGGAATAATTTTTCTGTGTTTTTATTGAGGACCCACGGCTGCTTAAATAGCAGTCCATGTTCACAAAACTGAAATGAAAACAGAATTGCCGAAAACAGAGGAAACACCTAGAGCCACTACTAGTGACTGACGCCTACACACTCCACGTTCTAACGGAAATAGAAATGCAACAACAGAAAGATAAATGCAGCAGAAAATAGAAACTGACTTCAAGCTACGACTCAGTCCATGCACGCATGTGACTTCAACAGCTATGACTCGGTCCATGCACTACGTCCATGCCTTTCCATGCACTTCGTCCATGCCTTTGCACGTTTAACCTCCTCCCATATACTTGGGATTTGGTTTTAGGCCCCTCCCCGAACGTCGTGGCCTATCATAAACCATCATTAGTAAGCTCAATGACAAAGCTCACATCCATGGAACATCCGCTAGCTGCATGCATTACATTACACTCGCGAGCTCTATATTCCCAATCTTCCATAAATTTTGCTAAATCATGTTACAACTTGTTTTTGGCTCGTTAATCCATGAAACACTAGAGACATCTCATTTTATACGTTCTCATGGGTTGCAAAATTTCAGAGGCCAATGAAAGGGTACTCCTATTGAAATAAGCTGATCGTGATCAGGAGTGTAAGGCGCTTCGTGGTTCAATTTTTAATTTTCAAAGCTTACGCATGCGTCACTAATAAACCGAAGGTTGCTGTCGATCCCTAGCCTACTGGAAACTAATTCGGTTTCACTTGGTGGGCGAGGAATGGCCGGCTTATCAATTTATCCGGTAAATTACTAGGAGTTCATGCCGGATTAATATTATTATGAGCCAAAGCAATGAACCTAATTGAAGTGGCTCATTTCCTACAAGAAAAGTCCATGTATGAGCAATGATTAATTTTACTTGCCCACCTAGCTACTCTAGATTGGGGTTAGGTAATAATTTAAACATGAATTCTACTAATTGGTATAGACGTGTTGTTATTGTAAGGTGATTTTTACAGGAAAATTATTAGCTAGGTAGTTCTGATATGGATGATGTTCAGCCTATTATATATAAGATGTCATACAATCTATTAAAATTGCTCCTATAAATACTAATTTTTAATAAGGCATATCATAATGTAATAAAATGATAGTACTGCATGCGTGTTCGAATTCCAAAACTACATAGTAATATTTATGTACTCTTCATGAGTGTGTTATAAAATACTCGACCTTGCAAGTACAAGACGTACAACGGGGGAGAGAGAGAGAGAGAGAGAAAGAGAGAGAGAGAGAGAGAGAGGATCAGCACTTCCATGTATACCATATGATAATTACTGCATGGGTATACAAAATAATGATGCCGTGCTTCATTTAAAGCATATATGTTCTTATTATATAAGCGGCTATCGAGTTGCTACAGGAATGAACAGTAAATTCTAATCCATCCGTTTTTTCGTCCGTTTTCTTGTATTTTACCGGTTTTGATCTTTACAAGTATTTTTATTTTAACTTTTTTCCTTCCCGAGACGCTCTCTCTGCCATTATTCTTCGATTTTAACTCTCTTTGTATTTTTTTCCCTTACCGAAACGCTCTTTCTTCTCTCTTCTCTCTTCTCTCTGTCTGCATCTGCGTCGTCCTTTCTCTCTCTCTGTGCATTGCTCCCAACTACGACTGTCTCTCGTTCACATGTTCACAGTTGCTCTTCACCTCTCTCTGTCTATTTGACCATCACCGGACCCTCTCTCTCTCTAGAGACTCGCTCGTTCGAATCCAGCTGGGGGAAGGAGAGTTTCGGCTTCTTCTTCCTCTTCCTCTCCTCGCTCTCCCCGCCGTCCCTTCATCTTCGGTGGTTTTGTTGAGTTTTTTTGTTTTTTTGTTTTTTTTTTTCAGGTTTTTGGCCGAATAAAGGGGGTAGCCGTTTCGATCTCCTCCGGTGACCATCGTCCGACACGCACACCACCGGGAGAAGCCTCATCCGCCGATCTTGTGTTCGACTGGATTCGGAGCCAATCGGAGCGGCGCGTTGCGCCGACGCGCGGTTTAAAGGAAACGCGTGGGGTTCCCAAACCACCGCGATTCATCTTCATTTTTGTGTCAGTGCTGTGTGGGTATGGTTTTCACTCCGTGGGATGTGAATTTGAAAGATGGTTTTTTTTTTCCCGTTTGTGTGGATTTTTTTATTTCATTTTTTTGCTTGTTAGGTATTTGTTCTCCATTTTTTTTGGATGTGAATCTTCTTGTTGGATTTTTGTTCGTCGGTATGGAACATTTTTTGGAATCTGAAGGATGTTTTGATTTTATTTTTTTCCCGTTTCGTGTGGATTTTTTTATTTCATTTTTATGCTTGTTGGGTTTTTGTTCCTCCAGCCGGCACCAGAGACTTTCAATCTTTTTTATGACATTATTCTCCTCTCTGATGGCCAGGTTGTGTATCAGGGTCCCCGTGAGCAAGTTTCTAGCTTACCCAAGTAAGTTTCTAGCTTCATCTTGATTTTGTGTATTATATATTTATAGATAATGTATGTATGTATGTATGTATGTATGTATTACATCTCATTACACATGATTGTGATTAAATTTGCTCTATGATCATGATCATGTTGACGGCAAAGAAGGCCATGTTCATGACTCGACCAGTATTGACCATAGAACCTGCACATCTTCGCATGGGCAGGACTTCACGTCCTTGTACAATATGTAAATCCCCCTGCATGAAAACACGCGCACACAAAGAAAGAGATTAAAATGATCAGCTTCTTTGATAGAACTAGGAGATATATATATATATATATATTTATATATATGGACCTTTCTTTATACATCAGAATTTATTTATTTTTTCTGTTTAATATATCTTTCAAAGAAAAAATGCCCATCTTTACTTTCAAGGAATCTCTAATTTCTTTAACACACAATTAGTCTATTATGAATATAAAATCAAATATAATGTGTGATGTAAGAATAATGANGACATGATGATCATGAGCATAAGGAAATTAATAATAATGGACGTACACTCTCTGTGGCTGGAGTGAAGACGATTCCAGATTTTCTTCAATAGGGAGAGGAGGGACTTGAGCCACCCCATATGGCCAAAGAAGTACAGGCCTTGCCTGGGTACTTTGGTTGAGGGTAGGTGAAAGGTTGGGAAAGAATTAAATAGATGAGGATGCATGAGGGTTTTAAACTCATCATGCATTTATGTAGTTGTACGTGTTTGCTTGGACAAGGGTGTCTTGTTTAGCAACCATTCCCGATCCATTTATCTTCCATTAATTCATCGGTTTTAGACCTTTTGTGTGTTTTTTGGTCATTTTATTTTACTCAAATCTCTACTTTGGAACTGCACCGATTACATGTGGAATTTGTGTGGGTATGTGTCATTTTGGGTTTTTGGCACCTCTCTCGTATAAAATACCTGTGTACTCAGGCATGCCCATTTATGTTCTCTACTTTGGTGCTCTAAAGTTGATTATTGTGTTTATGCAAGCACCATGCAACTTGAAGTTTTTATTTTTTCGATTTATCTACATGCTGCCGTTGGGATAATTTATTATTGAAAATCCTCATTTTGTGTGTGTGGTGTTGTACTTATTGATATGCTGGACTTTGTTACTTTAGTTTCACTTGTTTATGCTTGTACAGATGGAGGGCAATCTTGCTAAAGAGCTTTACACAGAAAGTCTGAAGCTGTCCAAGACAGACTTAGTTTCTTCTTCAACTTTCGTTGGTAAAGAAAGTGATTTGCATGGTATTACTTTAATTTATATGTTTTAACGCAAATCTGGCTGAGATACTTATGATCAAATGCTTTTTACATTTTATTTTTGTTTTCTATTTTTGTGTTGAGTGGCACTTCGAACCTGCATAAGGATGGATGATGCATGAGGTCCTTTTCCATATCTCTTAGTTTTGGTACATTCTCGGAAACCCTAGCGTCGACATGGTCAAAATTTCCAAATTTATTCCAAATTTTTTCGCATTGGGGTTTTTTCTCATACACTTGAACATTTATTCGTGTGTTCTGGGTTTGCATGCTCTCGATTTTTTGTATTTTTTTTTGTCTTGGGTTTAGTCCATCTTCTCGGTTATGGCTTTTTTTCCATGTGTAGTGTTGGTTTCTGTGATTTACACAAGAGTGAAAAGTATGATTTTTTTTATTTATTTTTGTTGTATGATTTTGAGGTTTGTGAATATATTTTTAGTTGTTTGGTTTTTCTTCGCTTCCAATTTTGTTTTAACTTTTCTGTTTTTTGCTTTCTTATAATGAGGTATTTTTTTCAGATATGTTTTTTAGAGTTTTAGTTGTGTGCATTTAAGGTAATCTTTTCGCTACTGATGCAATGTATTCTCTGTGTGCGCATGCTGTTTTGTAAAAGTTCCAGTCTGATACAATTTCTCAAAATGATCTTTTAAAACACCTCACATGACCTCTGTCTGCATATAGCTTTTCAGACTCGGTTAGAAGGTGATGCTCTGTTTTGCAGTGGAATCCTGATTTTGCAACTCATCTTGTTGTTGCATCAAATGAAGATACTTCACCTTCTGTGAGGGTATTGTGTTTGCGACTGATGTTGACTTTACTTAGGCTTAAATGTCTTTAGTTTTTTTGTTTTGTTTATGCTTTGTACATACACATCGGAGTAGATGTAAATTTTTTTTGAAGTTGGTGTATCCTTAAATTTTATTTTTTGTTTCTGTTTTCTGTTTTTGCTTTCCTTTTATCTGTACTTTCTTTTTT
The DNA here is from genome assembly GCA_003123805.1 of Juglans sigillata. Classification (NCBI taxonomy): domain Eukaryota; kingdom Viridiplantae; phylum Streptophyta; class Magnoliopsida; order Fagales; family Juglandaceae; genus Juglans; species Juglans sigillata. Next base: position 14,763 of record QEOY01000266.1, on the reverse strand, counting down.
TTTTTCTTCCATCCCTTATGTGTAGGTAAATGAGAAGTGGAAATTTTTTTTTTCTGATATTGCCTAAATTTTTATTTTACATTGATTCTATTCTTCTTTGTTTTTCCTTTTTTTTTGTTTGCTGTCTTTTTCTGTTTTCTTTTTGTGTCTTTGAAGATATTGTCTCCAGATTTTTTTCTGTTTAAAACTTTGTGTTTGTAGAAGTTTGTAATCTGAAAATATGTAGAACATTTGCGTTTGTAGAAGTTTTGATTTTATTTTCTTTATTTTTGTTTTGTTTTGGTAAATTTCTGGATCTGTTAAATTTATGGATTTGTAGAAGTTTTATTTATTATTATTATTTTATTTTGGTAAATTTCTGTTGTTTTTTTTTTTCCCTTTATAAATCTCAACACATCTTCACATATTTGAAGAGATGGTGTGCATATATCAATTTCATTTTTTTTTTTGGTATAATTTTTGTTGGCTGTAATCTGAATATGTAGAACATTTGCATTTGTCTTGATTTCTATTTTTGGGTAAATTTCTGGATCTGTTATGAATTTGTTTCTCTTCTTCTTTTTTTTTTTTTTTTTTTTTTTTGCTGTATCTTTTTTTTTCCCCATAAATCTCAACAAATGTATAACATGAAATCATCTTTATAAATCTCAAATAATTTTTTAAATTGTAACCAATGGGTCTGAAATCATCAAAGCCATAAATGTTTAACAATTCTGTTGACATACAATTTTATTTGGGTTTGTACTCTAAATTTTTTGTAACATGTATGTGTACTAATTGATGAATGCATAGAAAATTTTGATTTGTTCGATGAAGAGCAGACAAAAATTTTGGAAATTAAGGAGCATCTCGAAGATCCTGACCAGGTTTTTTTCATTTCTTTCTAATAGTTTATATTTCAGTTTTATCTTTCTGAGTTTGATTTTCTCTTTGGTTTGGATTCACTTCCTTGAGTCAGTCTGATGATTCTTTGGTTGAATTGCTTCAAAGTCTAGCAGACATGGATATAACATTTCAGGCACTCAAGGTAAATTATGCGACCAGATTTTTTTTGGTATTTTTAAATTAATCTCTACGAATTATAACGCTTATCTAATATTCATACATCTGTTGGTTCACATAGACATTTCTAAATATAATTAATTTTGGTTCGAATAGCATATTCTATTTTCCCAACATCATATTTGAAATATTCTGCAAACATGGATACTAACATTAGGAAATATAGTTACTTATAAAAAGAAAATCACAAATATAGTTGTCCAGAACAATAGTTTTGGCACCTATTAGATTTTGGATTTTACATTGTGTAATGAGGGATGATTCAATACCAAAATGAAGGAGGTGTGGCCTTTCAATGGCTTACCTGTGTTGCAATGGCAGTGCAAGCTCTACCAGCAGCTGCAATAACTAAGTTTGCTTTTGTTCTTATTCTTTTGGCACCGCTTCTTTCCAAATATAGCCTTTTGAAGTAGCTGTAGCCATAAAAGTAGACAAACTGCTGCTTTCTTTGTCTGCATGACATTATCATAAGAAAAGATTTCCATGCTTAAATGTGGATTTTGATACTAGCAAAACCTTCATTTTTTCTCATGCGTTTATATGATCAAATACATCTGCTTTGACCTTTTACATCCTTAAGGCATAACAACTTGTTTTCACATCTTTACTACCTGATTTAGCTTTCACATTTTTAATACGTAGAACTGTTACCCAAAAACCAGTAAGGCCATTTACAGCAGCTTTGGGAGCAGTTATTTTAGTCAGTTTCCAGTTTTTCATGTCTTTATCCATTGAGCTTTCACATCTTTACTACCTGATTTAGCTTTCACATCTTTAATACGTAGAGCTGTTACCCAAAAGCCAGTAGGGACTTTACTTTACCTTTGATAAAAATGCATGGAGAACCCAATTGGAGTTTATGCATTTGAAAGGGACTTGACAAATATCTTTCTGCTCTTGCTCCTGCTTTTCTGTCGTCCAATTTGCAGGTGCCTGTTTACTGAGAAAGCAGGTTCATGTCTTTTGTGCTATTGGGTGTACGAACAAAGATTTTTTCTGCTCTGTAGGTAGTATGATTCAGAATGTCATTGTGCAGGTTGTAAGTCTACTTTTTCTTATCCTTTGCAGTTTTTCACATCTTTATCCGTCAGTATACAGATTGTATGTCTACTTTTTCTTATCTTTTAGTCAATTTTGCAGTTTTTAACATTATCCATTGAGTATTACCTTTTGGAATTTCTCATGCAAGATATTTTCTTTAATTGATGTTATCTTCACAATTGTTATGGCATAAATTTCTTTTGGAGTAGAATATGAGATTTTGGTAGTTTAGCAGCAGTACACAATTGTTATGGACCGTCAAATTAGATTCCCTTACAAAGTTTGTTAATTTTCTTTTACTAATAAATTGATTTAAATTAACCCCATGCATTTTCTAACATTAATAGTAGAACTCATGCATTCAGGGTTGGTCAAATTCAATATCTGAAAGTACTGTATACACCGTTGCAGAGGATCAAGATGGATATTGATAGGAATCGTTAAATCACTACTGCAGCTTTGGAAATGTGATTTTAAGTCAAACATGCTTTTCACATCTTTATCTGCTGAGTGGTAAGATATTTTAGGTTTATTATTTTTATTCTTTATATTTTGCCTCAGTAAACTATTTTTATACCTTTTCTGCTTTTTCTCTTATGCAGGTTATATGTTTTGTCCTTTATCGAGCCGCTGCACCTTAAATTCTTAATCATCCGTATAAAAGTTGTGTTGTATTGGACCTTTTTTATCCTTCTTGTTTATTCCTTTGTGCCCCTTTTTGTGAGGATGTAAGTATCTTTTGAGTATTAGACGAATGTGCCCAACGCGCTTTGCACATTAAATCACTGTTAAAATTTGTTAGATAATTTATTAATCATTTTCCTTTTCTTAAAGATCATATAATTTTTGTAAAAAATCTGAACTAGGCAAACGTCCCTTGGACGTTGCTCTATTACTAGTATGTTATATAAGTACGTATATAGTCATTGTCTTCTTTTGTTGGAAAATAATATTGGCTCATTTTCTTTTAAATTTCAAAGATGGGCTTTTCAGCCTCAATTTAGTACCGCGCTTTTGTAATTACTAAAAATTGGAGACAGGATTGCCCTTTCACCCGAGGAGATGTTTACTATATATAAACATACACACATATAAGTCGATCGAGAAGAAGAGCCATTAATCTCGTCTCACCTAATTTCAATATTCAAACACTACAACTACAACACTTTTCAATTTCAATCTTCAACCTTTTCATCTAATAATTACCTAATAATTACAAATTTCTCAAATTTCGAAATAAAATACAAGAAACAATTCAACTTTTTCAAATTTTAAAACAAAAATATTATTCTAACAATATTTTAACTTTATAATATTTTTATTCAATTTTTTTCTCTCATTTCCCAAAACTCCATAAAACATCTCAACTCAAATCATTTCACTATTATTTAAATATTATCTTGTCTCATCTCATTATCCAAAACATGTTTAAGGCTGTGTTCAGATGTTGTGATCTCAAATAATCTGCATTAATTTGTAAATATTAGTGTTTTGTTAGTCTTATTGAGATGTATATGAATATAAATATGTTAAGATCGATGTATTTCCATGTATTAAGTAGGTTGAAATGTATTTCACTGTTATATAGGAAGTTAAAAAAGTAGCGAGTCCTATCAATTATTGGTTTGAGATAAGTTGAGACCCAATACTTTTACAACCAAATAGGCCTGCACATTGGCCCCGCCCATGAGATTTTTTGCCCAACCTGTCTTGGCCCGCAGCAAAAAACCAGGAACATATAATCCGAGCCGACCCGAATGGTTTGTGTCGGGTAAATATTTTTTTTATTTTCCTCGCGCCTTCTTCTTCCTCTAGTTTCCTGTTTTTCCCTTTCCCTGCAACCGACACACCTGTGTTTCCGTTTTCCTACTTAGGAACCCTGCTTTTATAAATTAAAAAGAACACTAATTTGATAAAAAAAAAGGGGGGGGGGGGGGGAACTGACCCAAGACATGAATATCTGAGATTCCATGTTTACAACGAGCTTGTATATTTCTCAGAACACAACATTAAAAAACAGAGCCTTCATAAGTTCTAGCTCTTCCAGATTTTGTTTCCCTAATATTTTCTTAGCAGCCCAACAAAACTTGAGACAAGCCTTGTTGTTGAACATATTGGAACCTTAGGAAGTTTCTTATAGTTAATCTTTCCAACAACTTAAGCAAGAATAAAAACCCTACGAGAGAGAACAAGTCACCTGGAAGGAATTTGAGAGCTAGCTCGAATCAGTGGGGCTGATCATACACGGCATGGACCCAAATTTGAGCTCCCTAGAATCGCTCGAAACAAGAATAAAAACACAAATTTCATATGTTTTTCGATTTTTACGGGTTCGACCAAATGGCTGTGTTTAAAACCCGGTATTGATTTTTGACCCGATGAACCCGTCTTTGACGGGTTGAACAAGTCGGGTATTTCAGTCTGATTGGGCCTAAGGCCCTTAATGCACAGGCCTACAACCAAACATAGTCTAAGAGGTGGTTTGGATAATGAAACAATATCAACCCATCTCATCTAATTATTACAATTTTTCAAACTTTCAAACAAAATATGCTAAATAATTCAACTTTTTCAAATCTAAAAAAAAAATAATATTAAAAATATATATTCTAATAATCTTTTATTCAATTTTTAATTATCATCTCATCTCAACTCAACTCGCTTTCTAAATAAGCGGTGGTGATTAATGGTGAGACAATGCTCGGGACCCAGTATCGGTAGAGCATGTATTGTCTGCATGTTAGCGATCAAGTATAAATAAAAAAAAATAAAACTAAATTTCAACAAGAATAGATCAACAAGTAATGACTTTTTTTTAATAAAATTTCACAGCATTTCGTTTGATCGATTGCAGCTCGGAACTAAGGGCGCGTAGCTTCGGTAGAGGAAGTTAATTCGTTCGTACGTATATACTGGTTCCTTTATTATTATTATTATTATTATTATTATTATTATAAGAAATAAACATTATTTTATTCATAAAATCAAAGTTATAACTGTGATCGGTCAATATAGAGAAAAAATCAGATTATAAGACAAACTACTCATCTGCTGAAAGCTTCCTCACATACAAATTTCCATGCGACGGATATTGTCTTAATTTCTAAGAACTCTCACCGACAAAACAGGTTTGTCTGAGAGTATCACTCTTTGTAAAAAAATAGAAATGACCATCCCTTTCCTCCAAAGTAGGTGGGGTATTCAACCCCCATCCTCTAAAGGATGAGAAGAACAAAACATCCCCGTTCTCCAAAGGAGGAGAAGGACAGAACCACCCACCCTCCAAAAGAGGGGGGGTTCTCCTGCTATGGACAAAAGTCCAATAACCTATTTATTTTAATTTCTAACACAAACAAAGAACAAAATTACAGACACTTGAAAACACAACAGAAAACAAAAATACACTGGCCAAAGGAGGCTATAGTAGCGCGTGAAGGACACGCGTGTGTGCGCTATGCGCTGCTTCTTTTGGCGTCGCATTCAGTAGTCTAGAAGATCAGCAGTTGAGTAAGGCCATGGTGGGGCGCGTGTAGGATGTTAGCCACCGAAAAACCTCAAGTTGGTGTTCCTTCTTTATTTAACCTGAAAAAGCAAACAAAAAATACAGACATGAGAACTGATACTGGAAAAACTCTGAACTATAATGAGGGAGGGGGGAGGAGCCGAAGCTCCCACCCCCTTAGCTGGTTTCGTTTCGGTTAGGGTGTTTTATACTAGTTCCATTCTTAATTAGAGTGAAACGGACTAAAAACCGTTTATATAAAAAGTGAATTTTTTCTTGTGTCTCATTTTTTTCAAAAGAATTGTTCAAAATTTATATTTTCGGAATTTGTGCAAATAGGAGTTGTGTTTGATAAGTGAAATAGTATGAGCTTATTTCATTATAATTTATTATTATTCACAAACAGTTTATTTTTAATAAAATATTATTCATTATTTTTTTATTATTATTCAAAAATCATATGAGATTAACTCAACATCTAGGCTATAAACTCATCTCAACTCATCATTACAATTTTTTTAAATCTCAACATAAAATATAATAAACAATTCAACTTTTTCAAATCTCAAAATAATAATAATATTAAAAAATAATATTCTAATAATATTTTATCATCTCAACTCAACTCATTTAAATATTCAAACGCAGTTGTAGGCTTTTTAATTAGAACCTGCTAATAATTAATAGGTATCAAGTTGTAATAGAGTTAAAAGAGTACTTTTTAATTGAGTCAAAGAGAGGAACTAGGTACATGGACAGATTTTGAGATTGATGTTTTCAGAATAAAGATTTCAAATTTTGGCAAGGTGATGACTCGAATGTGTAACTTGATACATGTATAATCCCATTATATCTCCTTTTTAGACTATTGGCCCTCGTGATCAATGTGCCTACACCTACTACTATTAATTAGACTTAGCTGTGTTTAGATGTTGAATTGAATTCAGCTGAATTGAATTTTTTATAAATAGTAATAAGTTAAATAGTGAAGAAAGTTATGTGGAACTTATATAAATTGAATTTAAAGCATGTTTAGATGTTAAGATGAATTTAATAATTTTTATAAAAAATTAAAAAAATTTATGAATCTCACGCATAAAAATATTTTAAATTAAAAAGAATTATGGATTCCACGTATAAAAAGATTTTGAGTTAAAAAAAATTTAATAATTTAAGAATTGAATATTTAAATATTATATTTAATTTAAAATTAAATTCAACTCTTAAATTATTAAATTGAGTGAAAGATCAAACATTCTTCTTTATTCGAAACTTTGTTTAATAAAATGCATCTGCCTCAATCTGCCTCAATCTGCCTCCATAAAGTAGTCAGAGATGGATTATCATAATGATCAGAGTCTTGTTTTTTTGTTTATTTATTTATATTTGGGCGAGCAGTGCTACAGGGTGCAGCACCAGACCGTCTCGATAAGGGTAAATTCTTTTTTTCTTTCTTTATTATTTTTATACTTTTAAATATTTTTTATAAAAATATTTATATTAAAAAAAAACTTTCTTAATTATTAAATAAATATGTTTTTTTTATCGGAACCTGAGACGAGAAGAACAAAATTACTATGCTGCTTAATTGTTACCGCTTTATTTTACTGTTTTGTAAATTTTGTTTTATTTTATTTTTATTTAATAATTAAAGAAATAATTTTTAATGTATTAATTAATTTTTTATTTTTTTAAATATTTAAAAATAATAAAAAATATGAATAAAAAAAAATCAAATAATCTTGTCGGTAGCCAAGAGCCATCCTCGTACTACATCTTCAAAGGGTGTAGCACGACTCCTTTATTGATGCCAAGGACTCAGAGTCTGATGATGCCGACTTAACAGATTTTATATTGATTGCTCTAAACTATTTTGAGAAAGTAGATCAACATAAATATGACATACCAAAACGGTAAAAATTTCTTGGAATGGGACACTTTTGCTTACATGTTAGTATTTTGGTCATAATTTTAGTTATGAGTATTATTAGAGTCGTATATATGATCTCAATTCGGAATACTCTTTTCGACACTAAGTGGCCACTAGATATGTTTTGTGGTCTCCATTACGACCTTGAAATTAACCATGTCCTCTATTAAATCGTTAGTTTAACCTAATTATTCTTTTTTTTTTCTTTATCTTTTATATAAATATTTTGCTTTCACTTTTATATATGATGTTTGCTTCTGACTTGGACAAGAATTTTTGCAAGATTCTTAAAAATTTTTCATTTTCAAGCAAAATTATTATAATCTCAAATTACAATAGCTATTTGAGCTCAGCATGTGGGTTTCAAAAGGAGTTTTCAAACTTTATTAATAAACCTTATTCTCAGAGTTTTTTCTCTTTCTGCATCTTTTCTCAATCTCAATTACTAATTTTTGTTGATTAACTAGCCGTTGAAATAATTATTATTCTATTCAACGTCATTTATCCATCTTCTAGATATGATATGATGTAATATCAAAAGAATGGTACATGACTTTGCACTCTCAAATTATTAAGGTTTTGCACTTCGCTTCTCAAACTATTAAAACAGGCATATTGTTCATGTGATACCCTATATAATAAGGATAATGGTGGGTGATGTATGAGATTCTATATTATTTGAGAATTAGAAATTCTTACTCTTTATAAGGTTTCAATGAGACTCAACTTGTCTCATTGATTAGTCATTTTGGATTATAGGTTATATTGTGGTTTGAGCCTTCTATTTGAGCATTACCCTTTATGATAAGGATAAGAATAGGTACTGGTGTATGAGATCCTACGTTATTTGAGAATGAGAAGTTTTTGTTCTTTATAAAGTTTCAGTAGGACTCCAATTACATCGTTGACTAGTCATTTTAAAATATATGCCATATGATTTGCCCATTGATCCATTGGGGTGTTACAACTATCGATCGAAGAACAAAAACTCTAATACTTTAAACCCTTAATTAAGATCTAATATTAGTCAAAATTAAAATGCCAGCTTTCTTTTGGTAGTACGCTAGCTACACCAACAGATCATCGTATTTGAAATCAAAATAAAGAACTACATTTTCATATAACTAGCTATATAGGACGCNTACGTTATTTGAGAATGAGAAGTTTTTGTTCTTTATAAAGTTTCAATAGAACTCCAATTACATCGTTGACTAGTCCTTTTAGAATATATGCCATATGATTTGCTCATTGATCCATTGGGGTGTTACAACTATCGATCGAAGAACAAAAAAACTAATACTTTAAACCCTTAATTAAGATCTAGTATTAGTCAAAATTAAAATGCCAGCTTTCTTTTGGTAGTACGCTAGCTACACCAACAGATCATCGTATTTGAAATCAAAATAAAGAACAACATTTTCATATAACTAGCTATATAGGACGCTCTATTAGAAAAGATAAAGAAATTAGTTGCCAAGAGCTGCGGTTCTCGACCATTAAAGTTAAAAGAAAGATGTCTCGAAAAGTGACTGTCATTTAAGTTGTGTTAAACAAGTACAATTGAGAGTAACGTTCACAATTTCCATCTACCACAAATAGATAAGATCTAGATCTGAATTTTAAAGAATAATTAAGCAGTACTTCACGTGGTTCAATCTCATTTTACAGAAAATGACGAGAAATGTTTCAGAGCTACAGCCTAGTACAGTTAAACCACATGGACATTTTTATGTCTTTGCTAGCTATTGGTCAACATTGTCTCAACTTCGTTTTAATCAAATAGTGAACTCACACAAGTTTAATTAGACAGTGTATTACTTTACCGAAGTTGATTCCTTATTCTGGAAAAATCCAACTTTCTCAAAGTCAAGTTGATATTATAAGTTTCGTATTTTTTTTAATGGTCACATTAAAATTAGTACTTAATTTGAATATGACACCCATGCAGCATGCATCACATGACATCCAGCCTGCAGGATCAACTTGAACAAATCTTAAAATCACCGGGTTAATTAATATATATATATATATATATACTAGGTCAGGACAACGTGCAAAGCACATTTGCCTAGTTAGNTAACTATGTTAACCACATAATAAAAAACTACTTAAAATGCGTCACATAAACCGGCTTGACTAAGAATGACAATACCCGTTGAACTAATATTGCATGGTAATCTGCCTTGATTTTGTTATCCTTAATTATATAGACTGGTTGCTGTGGTTAATTTTAAATAATTCTTTATTGAGTGATTGACATAAAAATACTTAAAATGTGCACATTTGTGACTAGTTATTTGCAATGAAAATGACTATTTACGATGAGAATGCACTCATTTTAGCAGAAAATAGTCATTTTAGTAGTAAGAAATAACTGGCAGCATATAACTAATTTTCTTATATATAGTTTGATGTGACTAAGGATGACAAATTATATATGAAGAGTATCAGTGGAGTGTGCAAGAAGTATGCAAAAGTGACTGCACATAAAGTTTTTGATAAAATAAATCAATAATGATCCTCTTCTGAAGCCCACAAGCTGGACTTAAATAGCTAACTAAAACTGGCAAAATTGTAATTAAGGTCAAACAATAGAATACATAATAAGATAACTATGGTTAAAATCTAGTCTAAGAATTCGGAATAAAATTGTTACCAAAGATAAATATTACCATAAAACAAATAAAATTGATAAAAAAAATTGGAAGAGCTAACTAAAATGACAATTTGGAAGGAAAAATGGCTTATTTTGGGGTCGAAAAGGGGCTCACAGGCAAGGCATAGTGATTACGACGTGTGTGCCGAAGAGAGCTTTTCAAATTGAGGTCATATGTGCGATTCTGACACTTGTAACACAAGTTATGGTTAAAATACTGATATCGCCACTTCTCACCCAACCGAGGAATAAGTTGTTCCTCGCCCAAATCCCAGGAATACCACTTCTTGCCCACATTTGTCATTTATCGCCCAAATCCACCGAATAACAGTTGTCGCCCAAATCTGTTGTTTCTCACCCAAATCCTAGGGGTGCTCATCTCTTCCCATTGGTTTTGTGCTGGTCTAGCCATTTCCTCGAGGTAGTCTTGAGATTTTAACGTCACATCCGTCAGTTGAGTCTCAAAATTGGGCCTCGATCCTCCTGCATCAGTTTGGAGATTTGAAAAAGTTAAGTTATTTTTTAATTTTTATTTGAACGTTTGGGAAAGTTGTAATGATTAGTTTGAAAAAATTGTAATGATTAATTTAAAATTATTTGTATTTGAGTGATATTTGGGAAGAATGTGGGATGAGATGAGATGAGAATTGAGATGAAAGCATTTTCCAAACAAGTCCTAAATAGAGCTTTAAAAGAGTAGGGGAAAAAATCTTTGGCTTGAAATTATTTTTCATAACCTTGTAGATTATTTTCATGACTAGTTTCAAGAGGCCTGGGTTGCGAGTGGCCAAACATCCCACTTGAGGTTGTGCCATGGTGAAAGTACTTGTGAGTAGAGCTAGGCGGTGGTGCAAGTATTGCTCAGTGGCAGGGAGGGGCAGACGGCTCGCCCCTGTCTGCCCCTCCCTGCATGGAACACCCATAGTGGGGGTGGGGGGTAGGCTGACCCCAGCGGGGCCCCACCTTGCGCCCCACTCCGCATCCTACTCTATTTAATATAAAAAATATAATTTTTAATATTTATATAAATAATTTATATAAATATACTGTATATGGATATATACAATTTGTTAAAAACTTGAAGTTGAATTCAAGTTAATTGATTGCCTTGGCCTCCTAAGCCAACCTTTATATAGGAGACCAATGGAATACAATAGTCATACTTAAGCAACGAAACCTTAGTTAGAATCAAATTCTTGTTCGATTTTATCTTTAATTAACACACCCTCAAATCCAAGGTGTAAAATCTTGAAGCTTGAGTTTGAAATCTGATTTTTGTTTCTAATTTTTTGATTCAGTAGTATTCAAGTCGGATTAATATCTATTGATGGGTTATTGATGAGATCCTACATGTTGTGCAAAACACACACACCAACGACAACTAATAAAGTAAAAGCAAGCACGATCAAGCACACAACACACAATATATGTGGTTCGACAAATTGCATACCTCCAAGAAGCTGCATAAGTCTTATTAACCAGAGAATATTACAATCACTTAATCTCAACTCACATTCTCTAGGAATCTTTACTCTCTCTCTCTCACAATATGCACTCATTTGACAATTGTCATTTCTCGAAATATGCTAAAAGTCATACAAAACAAGTCAAATATGATATTTACATAGCAAACATTGCTGAAAATCCTAATAGCAAAATCTGCGTTCTTGGCTCAAGTGGTGTGTCGAGCGTGCATCGAGTGAACAGACAAAATAACATTAGCTTGAGCGGGACTCAAACGAACACTAAGGTTTGTCTCTCGCTCGAGTTCACTATTGAGCGAGACTTAAGTGAACTCATGGGTTGAGTTTTGCTCGAGCTCACGGTTGAGCGCACATCAAGTGAACTCACGGGTTGAGTTTCGCTTGAGCACACATCGAGCAAACACTTTGTTTCTCGATTTTCAGCTCCAAAATCAGTCTCCAAATACACCCCAACAATCTCTCACTGGGAGACTGGGTCTCCACATGCCAGCCTTATATTCTTTGCAGCTCACAGCTTCCGTCTTCAAGCTAGAAAATGTATTGAAGTCAAGTCCGACTTCAATTTTCCACGTACATCATCCTTAGTTAGCACATCCACTGCACTAGGAGTATTCGGTTTCGAACTAATTTTGGCAACCTTAGCCAAATCCCTCAGGCTTTCATGAGAAACGACAAAGCTGACTTCCTTTGGCTTCCTTATATGTTTTGCACGATCAAGCTTGCCTTTTTGCACTCTTGTATTTTCCTGCACATCACTGGATCATAATGTTAGATACAAAGAGTTAAATCTCTTACCATGCACTAAGACCAACACCCTCTTAGTGATCTTCCAAGCTTCTCCAAAGAACGCTACTGCATAATCGCTGTCATCAAGCTGTCCCACAGAGATTAGCTTTTTCTTCAGATCTGGAACGTATCTGACTTGCTCTAAAGTCCACATGCCCTTGTTTGAAAGTGTAATGCACACATCACCCACTCCCACTCTCACTCCCACTACATACGGTGCCTCTCCATCAACCACATAAATTTTTCCAAAATTACCAGCAACATAATTATGCATGATCTCTCGATGTGAGGTGCTATGGAAGGGAGCCCATGAACCCAACATTCAATCATTAATTGGACTGTGCACTGCAAAAATTAAGGCATCATGAATTTCATCTACCACTACATTCACAATATCATTCGCAACACTTTCTTGATTTCTGCAGTTTTTCTTAATGTAGCTCGGTTTGCCACAACTCCAGCACGTGCTCTACTACCTAGATCTTGTCTTGCTCTTCCCTTTACTCTTGGAGTCTGACCTGTCATGTCCTCTGTCCCGATTATCAACATTCAGGGCCGATCCTAAATCTGAGAACTCACCCAAGTCTCTTCTACATACCTCTTCAACAAGGATCATGTCACATACATCGTCATAGTTCAGTTTCATCTTGTCGACTGAACTACTCTCAGTAATCATCATAGTCTCCCAACTATTCGGCAGTGATGCCAAAAGAATCAACGCTCTGATCTCATCATCAAACTCAGTCTCTATAGAAGACAGTTGATCTGTGATTGTATTGAATTCATTCAAGTGTTAGGCCACAGACATACCTTCTGACATATTCAGATTGGACAATTTCTTCATCAAGTGCACTTTATTGTTCACAGAAAATAATTAACAATAAATAAACTTTTTTTTTGTAGTGTTATATATACGACTGAAATATCAAATCT
>QEOY01000264.1:147432-159521 GCA_003123805.1 Juglans sigillata | reverse complement strand
GTTTTTTTTTTTTTTTGTGGTCTCTTTTAAAGTCTTTTTTTGTTGTGACTCCTTTATAGGATTATTTTTGGTTGTTCATTGCATTACGTTTGTTGGTTGGGTTTAGTCTTTGATTGTAACTACGGTATTCCTCCGCCATAAGTAAGGGCTTATTAATAAAATTGGGACGGGGTCACTATTGGACATGTGACTTCCGGCTCTTCTATATAAAAAAAAAAAAATAGTCATCCTTAAGGATGACTATTATATTGCCTTGACCTCCTATATAAAGGTTGGCCTAGGAAGCCAATGCAATCCAATGATTTGAATAGAATTTTAAGTTTTTAATAAATTGTATATATCTATATATAATATATTTATTTATATATATAAATAAAAATAATTATATATGTGAAGCCGGGGCGGGGGGCGGGGTGGGGCCCCGCTAAGGTCATTCCGCCCCCCGCCCCCGCTAGGCCCTCTCCATGCGGGGCGGGGCAGGGTAGTGGGGGCAGGGCCCCTCTGCCCACCCCTAGTGAAAAGAGCCACGTTACTTTAAAATGTTTCAGAATTTTAATGACGATCGTACCTTGATGAAATATAGTTAATTACAATTCTCTTATCGATTCTACGAAGGGTGTTAATTATTACAATTTCTCGTTTGGTCCTGTGATTTGTAAAGTCATGTAACGTCAAAACGTTCGTCACAAATGTGGACTACAATTACGCAATTGGTTAGGAATGTAGCGTCTAGCCACTAATTATAATTATTTTATAATTATTTATGCAATTTCAATAAAAATAAATTTAATTTATAAAAAGACAATAATATGCTTATAACTATTTTATAACTTATTTTAAATCAACCAATATAATTGTGATAAATTATTAAAAAATAGAGTAATGCTACTCATCATCCCAATTTATATCATCTTCTCATCATCCTATGATGTGTCATTAGATGATTGTAGATTATTTATTATATTTCACTTATAAACCAATCATCTAATACCACATCGTGGGATGATAGGAGGATGATGGAAGTTAGAATGATGAATAGATTTTTTCTAAAAAATAACACCCATTTTCACTACAACATATAAGGTTTTTTACAACAATTTTTGTCCCAAAGAATTGGGATTTCATCCCAAAATATTTCTTGAAACGAAAAAAAAAGCGTCCTAAGGTCGTTCCTATAACAGTGTCCCAAAAAAGCTTTTTGGGACGAAATTGAGTAGAACCGTTCGATCAGGTTCGAACGGAATATTTTTTCGAGATGCTTGAATTTCGTCCTAGAATCATGTTCGAATGTTACAAAATTTAAGTTCAAACGTATTTTATGTTTGAATGCGTCCTTCATGAGTGATCAATTGATGCCAGTCTGTTCAACCAAATAGGCATGGAGCAACGTTCAAACAAACAATTTGATAGTCCAACAGTAAGACGTTCGATCAAACCATGATAGGATCGAATGATTTCATATCAGCAGATGTTCGAACATTTAGTTCAAGTTCGATGATTCATTCAAACGGTTTCACGTACTGTTTGAATGTTTAATTTTAATTACATTCGAATGTTCTGTATCCAATGTTTAAATGGTTTTACCCATCTTATTTGAACGGTTTTTTCTCATTCGAATGGTAACTATTTTATTTTACTCAATAATTAAAAACCAAATAGACATACATAATATTTAAAAAAATACATTACAATTTGTTCAATACCCATAAAACTAATCTAATAAGTGCGAACTAAATAAATAAAACAGTAGCAGTATTAGCATTCTTCGTACAAAAATAGATCCCAAAATCTGTACATATAATGTAAATCAGTTGCTTGAAGGCTTGAACTGTTGCATAAGCATGTGCTTTTGGAGTTGCACATCTCTCGTAAACTTTTCTTGTTGTTGTTTTTGCTGTTTCATGCACATCTCCATGTCTACTTGTTTCGCCGATTGAGCCTCTAACTCATGCTACCTTACAGTCAATTCTTCGATCTTGAAATTCGCTTTGTTTAACACTATAGAGGTATTATAGGCAAACCCGGACAATGAGGAAGAGCTAGAAGGCTTTACACAGCAACCCAAACCTCTCAGATACCCTAAACGTTGACCCATAAGTTTTGATCTGAAGCAAATTCAACACATAAGGCAACCGTTTTATCTTACGCACAAGAGAAATAATTAATATCATCACAAATATTCAAATATGTTTAATTAAAATAGATTATCATACTCACATAATTTTCACGAGCATCAGGATGAGTCCACTCTCCATTACAATCAGTATGTGATGCAACATATAATTTTGTCGGATCATAATTGGTATCTGACTCTTGCTACAAGAGACATCTGTTGAGATATAAAGTCATTAGAATATCTCCAAATAACAAACTATATACAATAAAAAAATAATATATCAATTTCTTAGAGAGGTGATGAAAAAATCTTGAGTCTGCATGATGATGAATCTTCAACTTCGATTATTTGTTTTGTTTATAGAACTTTTCACCTGCATAGAAATTGTAAATATTAGGAAGCAAAAATTATAAGTAGAACACATAAAAAAATTCATTTAATTTACCTTATATGATAAATCTTCAAACATGACACAAAACTTTTCCCAATCGGAAGGTCAGACATCCTGAAAAGGATGCTGGCGTGCATCTTCCTTATTCTCTAACTTATTGTAATGCTTACGACACCTCGCCTTATATTTGCAGAATGTATTACATATAAACTCATTGACAGTCTTACGCTCCTCTCTCCGACCATAATTTAGTTTGAAATAATCATTCAAACAATATATACATAAAGATATTATCACCCAAAGTAGTCTAAATTTTGCATATATATATATATGAAATAATATTAATATAAATTAATTATTTAAACATTACCAAATAACGCTTCTTGATAACCTCTTTCACATCTTTGGAGACTTTCTACCATGAACTCATAATTAAAGGTGCATAAATTCGTGTAAGAGCTCCCACAAGCGATGCAAGCCAAGCTACTTGTTGTCATTCGCCTCCGCTATGTTCGTCAGGAATGTTAACCTTAATCTTACCCACTTTACGATATTTTTCCAATGTCATACTTGCAATGTGAGTTCAATCTAACTCACTCTATTAGTATCTCTATGTCACTTTTTGTCTCTCTCTAATCGAAATAGGAGAAGAATGAAGTAGTGTGGGGAGAAGAATGAAGAAATGTGGGGGAGAAAATGAGAGAGTGGCATTGGATTGAAGGAGAATAGGGGATGAATGAGAATAAGGGGGTGTTGTGGGGTATTTAAGTTTGTGCAGAATATTATATATACATATGATATACTATGGTATATATTATATAATATGATAATACTATATCATATAATATAGAAAAATTCTATATATAAGCCTCACACTTCTGCACACCATTTAAAAATATGTGAATTTATTCTTTTACCCTTATGTTTCATGAAATATGAAATATGAAACATGAGGATAAAAGATTAAAATCATATATTTTTTAAGTAGTGTACAGAGTGTGAGGTTTATGTGTAGCACAACTCTATAATATATTATCATATAGTATATTAATATATACTATATGATAATATACTATATTATAATAAGCAAATACTAATACTATATATTATAGTATTTATATATGAAATCACTATATCATATATATAATATCATATAGTATATAATATATTAAATATAAAAAATCAGTTAATGTACTAAATTTGAAATGAACACAGTTCGAACGGTCCATAATACTGCTCAAATAGTAAGTCAAAACCGTTCAAACATATAACTTATTGTTCGAACGTTTATGTACATATAAGGTATCGGGGGAGGCTTTCAATGCAACCGCCACCCATAAACAACCATTCAAACTCGCTCGAACGGACCCAGTGGACAGTCGAACGCCATCGCCACTGCTGTTGTCACCGCCACCATCAAAGAGTCCTTCCTTTCAAGTGGTACAATTCTTATATACCTCGTTTTGGTTATTCTAAGTAAGTTTTGTTAGATTGTTTGTAAAAAATAGGAAAAACACCATTTTTGGTTGATAGTCACCATAGGTGGCCAGAAATCCATCGCAGGTTGTTTACCCATCATTGTGTAGTTGATATTTGGGGAAGAAATGAAAGGAATCTACTAAAGGAATCGGTAGATTTCTTTCGTTTCCATGGCCACTCGGTTGATTCAGCCATGGCTGAGTTTGATCTAGAAACTGTTCGAACGAATGTTGTATTTGTTTGAACGGTAGGAACTAAAACGTTGAACGTTTGGTCGGTTCACCATACGTTCAAACATAATTTAATATCATCGTTCGAACGTATATAAGACACATTCGAACGGGGATGTAAAAATTTATACGTTTGAACGGTTATGGATTCAATCGAACGGTATAACAGAAAATAGCTTCTAATTATTTTAATTAGTATATAATTTTGTGAATATTTATGTATTATATTTTATAACTAATGTTGCATATATATTTTATTTTTTAAATGTTAGGTTAATAATGTCTTGTAGGGACGTAAGCGTGGCAGACCAAGACAATCTTCCATTGAAACAGTGCGAGATAGGACTATCCTATTAGAGCGTCAGGTGAAGATTCCTAACTTTCTGACTTTTACCTGGGAGGGTCATTCTTTAATGATCGTGGTTGGACACCAATCCTTGATCAAAAGGACAAAGCATGGGACCTCGTGTCTTATATTGACATTGTCTCCAAATTCTATAAAGAGCTCGGTGGTACCAGTCCAGATGACAGAGAGGCATACATATTTCTATCTGAGGAGCTTCAATACTATTTTTAGTGGACATACTCGTTGATTTTATTGGTATTCCCAGACTACGCACTGCATATCTAAACGTGATGCCTAGAGAGTCTCCAACTTCAGGTGATGGGGAGACGACAGAGAATAAGTGATCAACTTATATAGATGAGCTCAATACTCTCGCTGATCATGAGGTGAGGGAGTTGGTTGTTGGTCCAAATGCTCCTCTGTATGATGGGACGAAGAGCATCAAGTAGGCAGATCTATCTGCTTTCTTCAAGATCATGAACTTGATCATCGCCAACAATATTGATCCTTGACAGCACAAAAAAGAAGTTGGCATGGATCAGACGAAGTTTATGATATTCATCGCTCGTGGCGTTCCTATCGACTTAGTGGGTTATATATTCGATAAGATTCAATCAGAGAGCCGATACATTATGATGGATAGATTGCCATTCGGGATCCTGATCACCCAACCTCTACTAAATGTTGGGGTCCTGCCAGATTTTGCAAAGCGTATCCAAGAGCCGATGGGACCAATAAAAAACTCCACCTTGTCACGAAGCATGGGGACACTCGAGACTTCATCTTCGTGGTCCTATTCTAGACATGGTCGATACTCAGAGAGATGGACACCCGAGAGATTGTGGAGTATTGGCCGGTGAGACATCCACGTAGGCCAAGGCATCATGCACAACTACTCGTGAGGAGATGGCTGAGCGCATGCAGAGATTAGCGGACAAACATCAGTGATGATCGATGCAGTCTGTACGGAGATCCGTACTGCCATGTTTGACTTACATATAGAGATTAATCCTAGCATCTCTGACCCACGAACAGAGATTAACGTTAGCATCTCTGAGTTAAGTACAGAAATTGTCTACGACTCAGGTCACGATCAGTACTTGACTGACACAGCTAGAGTCACGCCTAGCTGCAATCAAGGATATGTGCAAAGAGTTGGGATATTAGTAGTTTTTATTTTTTATTTACATTTCTTTTTTTGTTTTTGGTATGAACAATATTTGGTGTTTTGTAAATTTAATTTAATTATGAATTAAATATTTTTTATCTTTTCTAAATTAATTATTGATTTTTATAATTTCTATTATTTAATTGCTAATTTTTATATTAATTAAATGTTTATCCATAATTAAGTAAGATATTTTGTTGCCATCAATAATCGTAGAAATTCTGTAAACATTCAAACTGAATATGTCATGTTCAAATGTTTCTAGTCTCCATTTGAACACATTATTCTACGTTCAACTAATGACAACTTATTAGTTCGAACGGTAAGTCAATGTCCCGCTAAGTTTATTGACTTAAACTGCCAATTTACCGTTCAATCATGTTTAATGTGTTCAAACATTAATTATCATTAACGTTCGAATGTTTTGTATGTTGTTCGAACAATAAGTCAATATCCCGCTAAATTTATTGACTTAACCTGCCAATTACCCGTTCAATCATATATAATATATGTTCAAACATTGATTAACTTTGGCTTTCGAACGTTGTTTTATGTTGTTCGAATGGTAAGTCAATATCCCGCTAAATTTTTGCGCTAAATTGTCGTTCGACCATATATAATTTTCGTTCGTCTATTTATTTTATTTTGTTCGAATATTTTTTTCTAGATGTTAGAATGTTTATTTTATTAGGGATGCAATTTTTCATCCCACATTCGAACGGTAAACACATTCTGTCATTTTTTAGCAACGAAATTTGAATTTTGTCTCAAGATCTCATTTTTTGGGATGACTTTTGTTTTGTCCCAAACAAAAATCGTCCCAAAAATGAATTTTTGTTGAAGTGTTTATATAATTAGTACCCATCATTTTAAATAAAGTGGTAAAATTGTTGTAGATTGAATATAAGTTTATCATTTATCATTATAGAATTATCCTCTATTTAAGGGATCTTGGATTCGACACTTGCCTTTGGTCGAGTTTGCTTATAATAACAGTTACTAGGCTAGTATTGAGATGGCACCTTATAAAGCACTTTACGGTAGGAAGTGTAGATCTCCTTTATATTGGGACGAAGTGGGTGAAAGACAACAGAGAAGATTGAGACCATTCGGGCTAGAATGAGAGCAGCTCAGAGTCGACAGAAAAGCTATGCAGATAATCGTCGTCGCCAATTAGAGTTTGAAGTTGGGGATAAGGTATTCTTGAGGATTGCACCCATGAGAGGGTTTATGAGGTTTGGAAAGAAGGGTAAGTTGAGCCCTAGGTACATCGGACCATTTGAGATTCTTGATCAGATTGGACCAGTGGCTTACAGAGTAGCCCTACCACTCGCACTCTCAGGTGTACACAATGTATTTCATGTATCTATGCTGAGGAAGTATGTACCCGACCCCACCCACGTTATTGATTACGAGCCTCTTCAAATTCAGGAAAATCTGACTTATAAAGAAGAGCTGGTGCGGATTGTAGAGAGAAAAGAATAAGTGTTACGGAATCGAACTATTCCATTGGTTAAAGTGGTATGGAATAATCATGCTATCAGTGAAGCCTCTTGGGAGTTAGAAGAGGAAATGCAAGTCAAGTACCCACAGTTGTTCGATGACGATCCATTTAGCTTGTGACAAATTCCGAAGACGGAATTTTTATAAGGGAGGAAGAATGTAACACCCGGGCTCTAGGCCCGGCCCGTTTGGAGTCAGCCCGGATGCTTGGAGTCCAGCCCTCAAGCGCATGATGTGAGACCCGAGCGGCGTCGTTTGGGTGAAGGTTATTTTCCCTTTCACGCCGCACTGTTCTTCGTCTTCGCGGTTACAGCCTCTGCATTTCATTTTCGTATCTCACTCACCCGTGCGCACCAACCCACAACTCCAACAGTTGTTTTTCATCTCCTTTCACACTCAAGGTTCGGTTTCACTCACTTTTACAGATTTCTCAATCGGGTTCTCATTGTTTTTCTTCTTCTTCATCTCTTCACCGTGCACTCAACTCAAGGTTTTGAAAATTCAAATTGTTTTTCCACTGCAGATTTGTTCGGCTTCTTGAACAGAGATTGGTAACTCCTCTCTTTTGTTTTATTTTGTTTTACTTCTTCTCCTTCCTTCTTCTTCCGGTTTTATTCGTACGGGTCTCCTTACTATTTTCGGTTTTGCTCTGTTTTAACCGCACACACGCACGCTGCTTGTTTGGCCGTGCATCACACTTAGTCTTAATTTTTTTCCGTTGCGCAGACCACTAGTTCTTTTCAGTAGAAGGTTTTGTGAAGTTTATTTTTGGGTTGATGTATTATTCATTGGAGCAGTGTAGTGTGCTGGAATTATGGATGTTGAGGAGTATAGTTTCGGGATGATTCGTGAGACTATTTTTGATTTATTATTTCAGACTCTTTGGTGTAAAATAATGGATGTTTTGGAACTGATTGTATTGAATTTTCGTGCAAGTTTTGAATTATTGAATGATTAGAGTATTGATGCGTGCACTGAAATTGTTTTATTCGAAGGTTGGAAGTGAAGTTTGGGTTGGGTTATGTTTTAATTATTGGAGTTACTGTTGTTGGTTTTGGAAATAATTATAGTTGGTTTGGTGGTAATAGAAGGTGATGGCTGTTTTGGGTTTTAAATGCGAATGGTTTGAAGAGAGAGTTGTTCGGGTTTAATTGTTAGGATAGTTATTGAGCTGTGAATGGACTGTTTTGATTTATTACTCAATAAATAGCTGCCTACTAGATTGGTTATTAAATGTTGGATATATGTTCTTTTGTTTAGGTGGTGTTACTATTAGAGTTCCAGCTCAAGGTGTTTATAATAGGAAGAAGTCAGGTAAACGGGATTCATATACTAGTTTTGCATAAAACAAATAAAATGAGGTTGACTTTGAGAATAAATGTGTTTATTTTTTTTTGAAAAGAGATGATCTGAAAACAACCTCAGATGTTTATTCTACATATGCATAAATTCTATATAAGAGAAAGTATTTTTTTGTCATGACTGGTGTAGACATGAGCTAGTTTTGTGCACTTTATTTCTGAACTATGTAAAAGAGCGAATATGAAAATCTAGAAGATTTGTTATGAACAAATGAGAATATTTTGTTTATGTTTATCTCGAACATGTGAAATGATCTGAAGCTTTTCAGTGTTTTGTTTTGGAATGATGTGTCATCTGAAAACCTTGGCATGAAGTTCTGATTCTATATATGATTGTAATCGGATTTTCAATGAAATCTGTTCTGTTTCTGTTAAGGCCCAGCCACGGATATAATGATGGTTTATAACCCTACCACGGGGGTGAAACATGGAATATGGCCCAGCCACGGATATAATGGTGGTTTATAACCCTACCACGGGGGTTAAACATGGTATTGTCTCGATGTGATACTAAACGATGGTATGATTATAATGTTTCAGTTTAGAAATGCCAACGGATTTTCTTTTTGGAATAAGTTTATTTTTCTGGAAACTTCGCTCTAATGCTTTTGTACAAAGTTTCGTTTCTGCATTCTGAAAGTAAATGTTTTGTTCTGCTTATCAAATGTTATAAATGCTCATGTTTACATGCTAGTATATGCTCTCTGCTTGCTGAGTTGTTGATAACTCACCCCGTTAATCTTCATAATATTTCAGATGACATCGATGGTTTAGCTAAGAATCAGTATTAGAGTCTATGGAGAAGATTAGCAGTGAGTTGTTGTTGGGTATCTCATGATATTAGTGTTGGTGTTGGAGGTTAATTATTTTTCTTAAGTTTGCTTCAATGGATTTAAACGGTTTATGGAGACTTATGTTAATGTCATATTATTTCTAGTTGTCATTTGAGACATGAAGAAGAGTTGATTTTATTTGGGTTGTTGGATTGAATATTGGATAAATGAATTTATATGGTTTATTTAATTGAAGTATTTACGTTTGATTTGAGATTTGGAAAAATATATATTCTTGAATTTGGAAGTACTCTAGCCTTGTTAGAGTTGATTATCAGGTTATATGAGTTAATTCTCCGGACCCTCGGGGACGGGGCGTTACAATTGGTATCAGAGACAGGTTTGAATTCTGCATACTGTAGACCTTGGAGGTTTAGATATCTGTGGGTTCATAAGATGTGGAAATTTCAATATAGGAATTGGAGGATTATAAGGATAGTCATGTGGATATTTAAGTTTGAGTTCCAAGAACATTAAGATTGATTTTGATGGGATTTGAGGTTTTAGATTTGGCTGATGTTAGGAATTGAATTTGGAACTTTGAGGTTATAGATTCTAGTGATATACGTGTGTATTAAGTGATGTCGGATTTACATAGTTATCTGATATATATATATATATGTATATGTGTTTATATGTATATTTTATTTATCTTCTTATTTTATTCTATTTATCCGGTATTTTCGTTTTCTATTATTTTAGAACGTTTCACGAGTTTAAACTTTCAGGATGGCTGCTCGTCGTAGAGTTCGAACTCTTGAAGATTTGAACGAAGACGACAATGGTGGGGGTTGCACGTTCGAACAATTTAATCGAACGCATCCTCCTATATTTGATGGAAGAGGCGATGCGAACGCTGCGGAAGATTGGATACAAGACATTGAAGAAATATTTGGTGTTTTGGTGTGCAACGATTAGCAAAAAGTCAGGTTCGCAGCTTTCAAACTATCTGGAGAAGCAAAGAGATGGTAGAATTCTGAGAAAGTTATCAGGGAAACTGAGGGGACTGGGTTAATTGTTTGGGCTCAATTCAAGCAGAATTTCTTTGATCGATTTTTCCCTAAGACTGGTAGGGAAGCAAGAGCTCGTGAGTTCACTAACTTGGTGCAAGGGACCATGACTGTGCGCCAGTATGCTGCAAGGTTTGCGGAATTATCACGTTTCGCCGCATACTTGATTCCCGATGAGGAGAAAAAGACTAGGAAGTTTGAGGAAGGTTTGAACTACAGGATTTATGAACGTGTGATGATATTTCAGATTCAGAATTTTTCAGAATTAGTACACAAGGCGATGCTAGTTGAGCAGAATCTCAAGAGGGGTGCTGAATTGCAAGAACAGAGGAAGAGAGCTGCTCCACAAGGATTCCCTAGTTTGGATCAAGGGCAATGGAAAAGGAGAAATGAGGGGAGCAGTTCAAGTTAGAGACAGATACAGGGAAATCATACTTCTAACCCCTGTAAGTTCTGTGACCGCATACATCATGGAGAGTGCAGAAAGGAAGTGGGATCATGTTTCAAATGCGGTAAGGATGGGCATTTCATTAGAGAATGTCCATNAATGCCAGCTAACCTGATAGTCTTTCCTATGACTGGGTTTGATGTGATTTTGGGGATGGATTGGTTAGCTTCCAGTTATGCTAGTATTGATTGTTTTAAAAGGGAAGTGGTGTTCAAGTTTCCGGAAGAAGAGGAACTTCGGTTTATGAGTTCCAGGGTGCGTACCTCTCCATCAGTTATTTCTGCTTTTCAGGTTGACAAGTTATTACGTGATGGGTGTCAAGGGTATTTGGCATTTGTGGTGGATGAACCAAAGGAAGAATTGAAACTTGAAGAAATTCCTATTGTGAGGGAATATCCGGAAGTTTTTCCTGAAGACTTGTCTGGATTACCGCCTGAGCGGGAGGTAGAATTTGCTATTGATTTAACCCCAGGCACGGCGCCTCTTTCCAAAGCCCCTTATCGAATGGCACCATCAGAGTTAGCCGAGCTCAAAGAACAGTTGCAAGACTTATTAGACAAAGGTTTCATCAGACCTAGTGTGTCACCTTGGGGAGCTCCAGTTTTGTTTGTGAAGAAGAAGGATGGGACAATGAGGATGTGTATAGACTACAGGGAACTGAATCGAGTGACCATAAAGAATAAATATCCGTTGCCTTGCATCGATGATTTATTTGATTAGTTGCAAGGTGCGTAGGTGTTCTCAAAAATTGATCTTAGATCGGGTTATCATCAATTAAAGATCAAGGCAGAGGATATGCCTAAGACAGCTTTCAGGACCAGGTACGGTCATTATGAATTTTTAGTCATGCCTTTTGGTTTAACCAATGCCCCAGCAGTATTTATGGACTTGATGAATCGAGTGTTTCATGAATTCTTAGATAAATTTGTGGTAGTGTTTATTGATGATATATTAATCTACTCCAAGAGCAAAGCTGAACACGAAGACCATCTGAGACAAGTACTAGGGACACTCAGTGATAAGAAATTATTTGCCAAGTTGAAGAAGTGTGAATTTTGGCTTGAGTCTATTGCATTTTTGGGACATGTAGTCTCAAGGGATGGTATTTCAGTAGACCCCGGGAAGATTGAAGCAATAGTTAGCTGGACTCAACCAACCAATGTGCATAAGGTTAGGAGTTTCTTGGGTTTGGCTGGTTATTACC
>QEOY01000264.1:122755-145358 GCA_003123805.1 Juglans sigillata | reverse complement strand
TACCAGGCTAGTATTGAGATGGCACCTTATGAAGCACTTTACGGTAGGAAGTGTAGATCTCCTTTATATTGGGACGAAGTGGGTGAAAGACAAATTTTGGGTCCATAAATCATACAGAAGACAACAGATAAGATTCAGACCATTCGTGCTAGAATGAGAGCAGCTCAGAGTCGACAGAAAAGCTATGCAGATAATCGTCGTCGCCAATTAGGGTTTGAGGTTGGGGATAAGGTATTCTTGAGGATTGCACCCATGAGAGGGGTTATGAGGTTTGGAAAGAAAGGTAAGTTGAGCCCTAGGTACATCGGACCATTTGAGATTCTTGATCGGATTGGACCAGTGGCTTACAGAGCAGCCCTACCACCCGCACTCTCAGGTGTACACAATGTATTTCATGTATCTATGCTGAGGAAGTATGTACCTGACCCCACCCCCGTTATTGATTATGAGCCTCTTCATTTTCAGGAAGATCTGACCTATACAGAAGAGCCGGTGCGGATTGTAGACAGAAAAGAACAAGTGTTACGTAATCGGACTATTCCATTGGTTAAGGTGGTATGGAACAATCATGCTATCAGTGAAGCCTCTTGGGAATTAGAAGAGGAAATGCAAGTCAAGTACCCACAGTTGTTCGACGACGATCCTAATAACTTGTGACAAATTCCGAGGACGGAATTTTTTATAAGGGGGGAAGAATGTAATAATTGGGCCTCAAGCCCAACCCTTTTGGAAGGCAACCGGATACTTGAAGTCAGCCCAGCCCACGTGCATGTGTTGAGGGACTCGGACGGCGCCGTTTTGGTAAGTAATTGCTCTCATTTCCGTCGGTTTCTTCTCCTTCCCTTTCTTCTTCTCCTTTCTTTCCCAACTGCTCTGCCTCCGAAAGTTTCTCCATTTCGTGTGCCTCGTCCCCACGCTGTTTCGGTTTATGCAGTTTCTTCACAAGAATTTTTCTTCCGCATCACNGGTGTTTCATCCTTAGCTGACATATATGCTCCGTGGGTCTCGAATTTTCTATTTCTTCGAAGGTGAGCCATCATTCTCTCTTCCGTTCTATGTTTTTCTTTTCGAGCTTCACCATCTGATCGTGAGTTGCTTCTTTGGATTTTTGCACTTTGCAATAGACCGTGGGCAACAAGTCTGGGCACCGTGGTTGCCTTTGATTTTGATTTGATTTTCAGTAACTAATCCTTCATTCCTTCTTCTTCCAGTTTTACTCTTATGGGTCTCCTTACTATTTTCGGTTTTGCTCTGTTCCTTACTATTTTTGGTTTTGCTCTGTTTTGACCGCACACACGCACGCTGCTTGTTTGGCCGTACATCACACTTAGTCTTAATTTTTTCCTTTGCGCAGACCACTAGTTCTTTTCAGTAGAAGGTTTTGTGAAGTTTATTTTTGGGTTGATGTATTATTTGTTAGAGCAGTGGAGTGTGTTGGAATTATGGATGTTGAGGAGTATAGTTTCGGGATGATTCGTGAGACTTTTTGATTTATTATTTCAGACTGTTTGGTGTAAAATAATGGATGTTTTGGAACTGGTTGTATTGAATTTTCATGCAAGTTTTGAATTGTTGAATGATTAGAGTATTGATGCGTGCACTGAAATTGTATTATTCGAAGATTGGAAGTGAAGTTTGGGTTGGGTTATGTTTTAATCATTGGAGTTACTGTTGTTGGTTTTGGAAATAATTATAGTTGGTTTGGCGTTAATAGAAAGTGGTGGCTGTTTTGGGTTTTAAATGCGAATGATTTGAACAGAGAGTTGTTCGGGTTTAATGGTTAGATAGTTATGGAGTTGNATAAGCGGGGTTCATATACTAGTTTTGCATAAAAGAAATAAAATGAGGCTGACTTTGAGAATAAACGTGTTTGTTTTTGAAAAAAAATAATCTGAAAACAACCTTAGATGTTTATTCTGCATATGCATAAATTCAATATAAGAGAAAGTGTTTTTCTATCATGACTGGTGTAGACATGAGCTAGTTTTGTGCACTTTATTTCTGAACTATGTAAAAGAGCGAATATGAAAATCTAAAAGTTTTGTTATGAACAAATGAGAATATTTTGTTTCTGTTTATCTCGAACATGTGAAGTAATCTAAAGCTGTTAAGGATTTTGTTTTGATATGAAGTGTCATCTGAAAATCTTGGCATAAAGTTCTAATTCTGTATATGATTGTGATCTGATTCCGATGATATTTGTTTTGTTTCTGTTAAGGCCCAGCCACGGGTATAATGGTGGTTTATAACCCTATCACGGCAGTGAAACATGGTATACAGGAGTTAAACATGGTATTGTCCCTATATGATGCTAAGAGATGATTTAATTATAATGTTTTAGTTTGGAAATGCCAACAGATTTTCTTTTTGGGAATAAGTTTATTTTTCTAGAAATTTCGCTCAAATGTTTTTGTACCAAGTTTTGTTAATGCTTTTCGGAAGTAAAACAGGTTGTGTCTATAATCTGAAGCAAATGTTTTGTTCTGCTTATCAAATGTTATAAATGCTCATGTTTACATGCTAGTATATGCTCTCTACTTGCTGAGTTGTTGATAACTCACCCCTTTAATCTTCTTAATATTTCAGATGACATTGATGGTTCAGCTGAGGATCAGTACTAGAGTTTATGGAGAAGATTAGCAGTGAATTGTTGTTGGGTATCTCGTGGTATTAGTGTTGATATTGGAAGTTATTTATATTTTTTTTTCTTAAGTTTGCTTCAATGAATTTAGACGGTTTTATGGAGACTTATGTCAATGTTATCATATTTCTAGTTTGTTATTTGAGACATGAATAAGAGTTTATATTTTATTTGGGTTGTTGGATTGAAATTGGATAAATGAGTTTATGGTTTATTAATTGGAAGTATTTACGTTTGATTTGAAGTTTGAGAAATATATATTCTTGAATTTGGAAGTATTTTAGCTTTGTTAGAGTTGAATATCAGGTTATATGAGTTAACTCTCCGGACCCTCGGGGACAGGGCGTTACAAATTCCCTTGGGAAACCATGAAGGATCATGTGCGCCTTGAAATTCTCCAGATGATCAACTGGGTCTTGGGATCTGTCATACATCTCTATCTACGGGATTTTGAATTTTGGTCTGAGTCGTATAGCCATTACCAATGCACTGTAGGGTAGGTCTGTACAATTCAGTAGCAATTCAACTGAGGATGATCCTCCCATCTTTTGGGCCATCTCCTCGTACTCATCAACTGTTGTGCCGCCTCTTCTTTTCCAACTCTTCGGCATTTGTCCCTCCAGCGCTTCGTGCTTCTCCTTCTAGTTGCTTATTATGACTAGGTAATGTGGCTTCACCAAGTTCAACATTACGATGCCTCAGGTCTTCATCCTCCCACTGGAGATCCTCCATTACCATCGTGACCTGCTTTAGTTTCTCCTCGGTTTCTACAAGTTGTGCATCCAAATTTGTAGGGACCGTGTCTTGATCATGATTTTCTTAAGAATGTGGCAGTTGGCATGTGGANACTCTCCGGACCCTCGGGGATGGGGCGTTACATAATTAATAATCCAAACAGGTATACCACTAAGCTCAATTAATAAAACTTAAACTAGCTCTTTTTTAATCTAAAATTCTCCATAAGGTAAATCTGGACAGCCCACTTCAAACCGTCAATATTTTCACTCTAGCACCACCAAGTTATCTCCACCCAACAGCCACTTAACCCAACTCGAACAACCTAAAAAAAACCCAAAAATTAACACTAAACAGTCGTAATTACTAACCCAAAACAGTCTCACAAAACCGTCCAAATAATCATACTCTTCAATTTCAAAACTTCCAACATAAGCAACCACCCCAACAGATAAAACACCTAAACACCATAAATTACCTAGGTAATAATTTGTCAAAAGCTTATCGCAGTACTGCAATTCTAACCAACGCTACAACCATATCAACAACACTTTACCACATTTCACAATCCAACAATATGATATCCAAATACCACCAAAGGCTTCGGGAGAGACTTACCTAAAAGAGTCACGAAAACTTTGAACCACCTTGAACCAAAGTAATCCACTGAAGTCTACGCCCAAAAATTCACATAAATCTCTAGTGAAAGAGATAGTGACCTGCTCAAGGAAGGATCGAGGGTCTGAGTGTGTGCACGGCAAGTCAAGATAGAGTGGTTGTGTGCGTGGAAAACAAACCAAAGGAAACCAGAGTAAAAGAGGGTCTGTGTTTGCACAAAACTGGGGATAGAATCAAGAAATTTAGAGTGAGATCAGTGGGTGGTAGAGTTAGTTACCAACAATAGCGCTCCGGAAGAGAGGACTCGATGACGGAACCAAGATTTCGAGACCCACGAGGAAGCTGCACGTTGCCAAAACCCAAAGAGAAAAATTACGAAACTGTCGGTGAGGCCAAGAGAAACAGAGAACAAGAGATGATGGCTCACCTTTGAGGAAATCAAGATTTCGAGGGCTCACGGAACACACAGTGCCAGCCAAGGATGAACCAAAAGAAAAAAGAAAAAATTTGCGTAAGAGAGAGTTTGAGTAGTTCAAAATACAGTGAGGGAAGTTTTCAAGTGAAAACTGAAAATTAACCGCAGAACATGGGAAGAAATACACAGGATGGGAGGTTGGCGGAAACTATAGCGTAAAGGAGAAAACCCACGAAGAAGAAAAACAGTGCAGCAGAAAAGGGGGGAAAAAGACTAACCCAAATGACGTCGTTCAAGCCTCCTTTCAAGTGATCATCAGTCGTGGGTCGGGCTTCATGAAAACGGGTGAGCTTCAACTGGAACTGGGCTTAGAGCCCGAGTATTACACATACTCTCCAGTTTATCACTTAGAATGTCCTTTTTGGGATTTAAACAATATTTGACTAACCAAATGATCTCCAAATGGAACGAATAAGCTATTCACGTAAACTAGACTCAAAATGGAACAGCTTACATGAAGGAAAGTTTATGAGAAATACATACAAAAACTTCGAATCAGGCGTGAAAAAGAGTTTAGAAAAATTGTCTGAGAGTATTGTTTGTGTTCTAACAAAGCAAAGTGTAAAGAAGAGATAATTTTCATTGGAAGGGGCTTGGAGGGCTTTTTATTCTAGTTATGGAAGATGATAAGTCTAGAATGGAGCTTTGGTGTTGATCTTTTCTTACAATAAAATATACAAATATCAACCAAGATTTTTTTCTCTAAGTGGAGTGTAAAAGTGAAAGAGTGTGGTGGCTCTTTAGCTTTTTACTTCAAGTGTCTTCTAGGTTCCCCTAAACAAATCTAGTTAGACATGTGGAGGGTGAACTTGCATAGTCAAAAATCAATGCCACGGTGGCCAAATTCGTGGGCTTTAATGGGCTTAAACCGAATGGGCCTAAATTTTGGGTTTTAAGAGGGTTTGGGTTGCTATCAAGCCCAAATCTAATTTTTCTTGGCCCAATCATTTATCCAAGGTTAGTAAGATTGGATAATGATGTTCTAACATAAATTTGAAAGATTAATAGTATGTGGAAGTAATTTAATCAAGTGATTATTTACAATGCTAGAAACCGATTCGGTTAAGTTTTGCAGGTCAACTTTCTGGTTTGGATAAAACCGCTTAGGATTTCAGTTTCCACCACGCTTTTGGGCTCTTAGTTGGATTTGACCATATAGGATTTTACTAGGGTGGAAATCCTCTTTGGTTTGGCACAATTTGATTGGTCGGATGAAATAGGATTTTTGCTTAGGTGGCATGATCTCACACCTTGATTTCTTCAAATCCATCAAACGTTCCTCATAGTGCCAAGCGTCTAATACTAAAAATCGTTTACCTATAGTAAACTTAGCACTAAAAATTTTAAATATTCATATTAACCTATAGTAAAAATCGTTTACCTCAATTCAACCACAAAGTGCCCCTAAAAATAAAAACATAGTTTCGAACATGAGTTTGGTCTGAAAATATGAAAATGGGTTATTACGCTATAAAATCCTAAATAATCAACTGAGCCTAATGGAACAGACCATAACACATTCTGACACTTCTAACTACCACAAATAATTAAAATCTCACTTCTGGCACCATAATGAGTGATGGCTCTGACTATGTTCACAGACTAAAACCTACGCGATTGGTCGAATCAGAAAAATTTACGGTGTTTTTACGAGGTTCGTAAAACCTATAGAAATTCCACCATTGAATTTCTAACGGGTTGATACATGGTGCGTCCTCAGCCTGAGCATCCACTGTAGTCAATGCCTTAGATAAGTGACAGATCCCGAGTAGCTCAGAGATGACATCTGCCGATACCTTGAACTGAACACCACGTACAGTTACGGTGTGAGTAACTGCATCCTGAGGCATGGACGACATCTCCATGTATAACTCGTGGACTATGGAGGGGTATATCCTTCCTCTCAGTGCGCAAATGTTGGTCCAACCTGTGGAAATAAAGACAGACCTTAGACTCTTGTCCTTCCATGCCAGCTCGTCGAACTTGTTAATTAACACTTCTTGTTTGGCCATAACAGTTCTAGAGCCTATCCGAGAGGTGTCCTGGGTTCCTTCCTTATCTCATTTCCTAGTTGTCAAAGGATGAACCATATCCTACTGAAAGAAAAAACCTAAGTAGATATATATATATATATATATAAAGGTAAACAAATTATGGCCGAACATTCTAAAATGGGAAATGGTGTTTATTCCCCATTTCGGCGAGAGGGAGCGACCGAGAGATAGAGAGGGAATCAGTGAGAGAGGGAGTGAGTAGAAGTTAGAGAGTGTGTGTGGTTGTAAGAGAGAGTGAGTGACCGAGAGAGAGAGAGCATAGAGAGACCAATAGGCAGAGAGAGAGAGAGAGTCACGGTTGGAGCCTGTTGAAGGTATTTTTTGTGTTTATTTTTTGTTTATTATTGTGTTTGTTTTGTTTATTTTTTAGGAATATTTATTGTGTTTATTTATTTATTACGTTTATTTTGAACTAATATTTATTGTGTTTATTTTGAAGGAATATTTGTTAGAGCTTGTTGAAGGTTGTGAGAGAAAAAGTTTATGATTTTAGGTAGGTATATTTATAAACTTTATTATGGTATTATGTTGTGATTATGTTATGATTTGTGAGATTATATTGTAATTATGTTGTGATTTGTTGTATTTAAGATAGCCAATTTGATTGAAAATGGAAAATATATATTTAAAAAATATTAGAAAGTTTCATAGTGTTCATATTTAGAAAATAAAATTCCTCTTTAGGTATGTAGTTTTTCCAATCTACTCTATTAAATTATAAATTGAGCATGTAAAGAATACATACGTAAATGAATAAAATTAGTTTTTGGAATAATTAGATTTTCAATAAAATCACTTGAGTAAAATTCTCTCACAATGAAAACCTTAAATAAGCATGTGTTATGATTTGTAGAATTTATGTGATATCCCATATGATATAGATAAGAGTAAGTGGTGTATAAGATTCTATATTATTTGAGAAGAGAAGTTCTTGTACTTTATAACATTTTAATGAAACTCCAATTATATCATCGACTAATCATTTTAAAATATAAATGATGTAGTTTGGACCTTCTGGGGCGTTACATCTTCCTCTGTTTGTTGTTGCTTCCGTCAAAAACGAAAAGTAAGAATAAGCTTCTCTGTGCGTGGGACCAGCTTGAAGTCCAGCATCCCAGGTTAATTTTTTTATGCCCATGTGCGTCTGTTCAAAGACCAGTTTTTTTTTGCTTTGTACTTTCTTTCCCTTTCCGCCTGATTTGGTTTCTATTCTTTTTTTCTTTCGCCCAGCTGAGTAGTCGGCCAAGCTTCTACATAAGGGTGTTCATCCGGGTTCCAGACCGGGTATCCGGATATACCCGGCCCGGAACCCGGGTATCAAACCCGGATGATCCGGGTTTTTACAACCCGGCAATCCGGGTTTCGGATTTCAACCCGGATTTTTTTTTTGCCTTTAGTATTTAATATTTTTCAACCAAAAGAAAATGCTGAAAAGCTTTTCTTTTTTTTTTTTTTTTATCTAAAAGCCTATATTCTAGTACAATTGTTCTAAGAAAAAATGTTCACAAACATATTTTTATATTTAAAACAATTATTTCCTTTTTAGCTATATGCATCTTAAAATAATTCAATATTTATCATGTGAAATGCATGCAATAATGCAACTCACTACATATTAAATTACATTACATTACAAAATAAAAAATTACAACATATAAAATTAAAAAAATATAAAAATTACATATCAAAAGTGGATTGTAAAATTATATATCAAAATTACATGCAATAACATAAACTTCTTAGACTTTCATATTCGCTCTTTTTGTATAGTTCAGAAACAGAATGCACAAAACTAGCTCATGTCTACACCAGTCATGACAGAAAATACTTTCTCTTCTAGAATTTATGCATATGCAGAACAAACATCTGATATCGTTTTTAGATTTCTTTCAAAAATAAACATGAATATTTTCAAAGTCAACTTCATTTCATTTCTTTTATGCAAAATTAGTATATGAACCCCGCTTACTGGGCAACTTAGCTTTTCAGAAATTTCCTCAAAAATGTCGAGTTGACTATAAATCGTCACCTATAAAATAATCACATAATTTCCATAAGTTTCCAATCAATCACGGATTTCGATATTTAAGCTTAAGCTTCTTAAATAACCTATTTTAATTCCTCAAAACTTAAAACGTTCATAATCCCAAAATATATCATCACTTCCTAAAATCACCAATATCCACCATAATTCACGTCAAACACAAAACATCAATATTTAAACTCGAAACAGCCAACAAATCTCATAGCATAAACCAATCACACCAACAACTCCATCGTCAAATCCAACCGACCCCCTTATTCTTCGGACTCAGTCCGGCACAACCAACCAATTCATAGTAAATATGAGTTAGCACGAAAATACATTTAAATCTCAAAAGTTCTTTGAGAAAATACTTTCAATGCTATAATATAATTTTTGAAAGATCACGGAGGTGCTAGAAGCGGCAACGCAGCAACAAAACAGTGCCAAATGCACTGTGGCCATGGGTCTCCAAAACCCACTTTTGAACGGGTGTAAACGAAGACCCGAGATTGATACGGTAGGGCTTAGGGATGTCGGTGAAGCTAATGGTGGTGGTGGTTGGCCGTGGGTGGCGGCGCAATAGGCGGTTGAAGTGCAAAAACACCCAAAACGGAAATAGAGTTGGAAGTGCTTCACCGGTGACAGATCGGAGGTGGGGTTGGGTCCAATGGGTTGCTAAGAGGTCAAGGATGATGTGGTGAGAAGATGGTGGCCGGAGGTGGCGCGACTGCGGCGCAGCGGTGCAAGGAGTGCAGTGGCTTGGTCTGGTGTGTGGGGGCTATCGGCGGCAAGTTAGGGGCTGAAATCACAGGGGGGTGATCGTCGGTCCAAGGGGAGGTGAGAGGGAGGGGCGGTGTCGGTCACTGCTGGCCCACGACGACGGGCTGGGGGACGACGCACGGACGGAGAGAAGAGAGAGGGAGAGACGTGCGGCGCGAGGGAGAGGAGGAGAAAAAGAAAAGAAAAAGAAGGAAAAGAAAAAAAAAAAAAGAAGAAAAAGAAGAAAAAGAAAAGAGAAAAGAGAAAATAGAGGGAAAAAAATGAGGTCTAATCCTCATATCTTGGGTCACAAAAATGATCCAACGGAAATTATTTTAAAACAGCAAGTAAAATAAAATAATTCAAACGTAATGATTAAAATGAAAATAAATAATTAAACCCAACAATAAGTTAATTTAATATGAAAAATAATTTAAATGTATTACAACAATCAATTATAAGAAAGCACTTCCGAATAATTTTCACAAAATTAAAATCATAAAAATAAACCCACTAAAAAATCCAACCAATTTAAAAACAAGAGAATAAATTTTTAAATTAATAACAAATAATCTTTCAATTAAAAAATATACTAAAATATGGGGTATTACATCCTTCCCCCCTTAAAAAAATTTCGTCATCTAAATTTGTATGGTCAAACATAACGCTAAAGCAGGATAGAAGATACAACCCAAAACACGCTCGAAATGATCATACCATCAACAACTCCTAACAAGCATGAGTAATGCTTTCTCAAGTCTATTTCCATAGGCAATTCCATCATACTCGTATTAGTCCCCCAGTGGCACAACACGTCCAGTATTCTTAGGGTGGCTATGCTATCCAAAATCTCATCTTTCCACAAGAGCCTTAATACAACATCCAAGGAATCCCAATGATTATTATTATTCCCGTAACACGATCTGCGCTAACATCAATCGGCTCCTATGTTAAAACTCACAAACCTTCATTGAATTCTACAAGTTGGTAACCTATTAGCCACTTCCAAAGTTAACCAACAATAAACATTTCCATCATCCAGACCTATTCCCTCAAAATCAACAAGAATTATATCCTAATTCCGCACCACCAAAAGTTTAAACTCTAATTACAAGTATCTTTATCAAATTTTCAAATCACCACTAATTCCTTAAGATCATCACAAGGTATGAATCCTTAATTATATCACAACATAATACCATTGAGTACGAGGTAGCTCAACACCTACTAACCAGAAACTCTCACCACATTTGGTAGAAAATTCTTGATCTCCAAAACCATGAACTATTACACACTTTCCTCAAACTCACCAAGAATTCATTCCTGAATCTGCACCAACTATTATCCTTAAATCTGATATGGATCTAATCCCAAAACCTGCCACTAAAACCTCAAACTAATAACAGTTATTATCCAAACTGGACCAATACCTTCAATCCTCAAAGAAATAATCCCCTTGAAAATTCATATATCAATAACTCAACTTCGATCAACCCCATAATAATGGTCACATCCAAAATAAATCAAGCTAGCACACCAAGCCTACAGAATTAAAAACTTAAATCTTATTTCAATTCAGTCCTTCAAATCTGTAATTTTAAAACCTTAAATTATACCAGAATCATTTTCCGAAATCTGTAAGATCGATGAACTTATATCCAATAATAAAACAATCGACTCCCGAAGCTTTCAAAATCTAAAATATTAAATGATAACAATCATTTCCTAAAGTCTGCAAAACCTTAAACTTTTGGTGAAATTCCCGTAAATCTATCCTTAAAGTTTGTTGAACTTACAATCTTCTATTCTAAAGCCTCGTGTCATACATCCACGAAATCGAAAAGCTCAAATATCTTACTCCCCGAATAGATCACCCAGACCATGCCGTTCCTTTCAAACCTTGATATTATAAAAGCACACCAAGTCAATAAAAGTTCAAGCCTACTCTACTAAATATAACAATAGCGTTCTCAGTCGTACCATCTTCCTACCATAACTTAATCCTTAACCCGTTTTTCAGCTTCAAACGAAACGATCAAAATAAAATAAACTTAATAAATAAAATAACATAATTTCAATTCCAATAAAATAAAATCAAACAAAACCAAATAAATTCAATTAAAAAAAATTATTATTTCCAAATAAACCTTTAAACTTAAAAAGATTATCTCTTATAGTCCACAAAGTAAGCTTGTCGGATCTAAACTCTCTAAACCTCAAATTCTCAAAACTCAATCAT
Organism: Juglans sigillata; assembly: GCA_003123805.1. Lineage (NCBI taxonomy): Eukaryota > Viridiplantae > Streptophyta > Magnoliopsida > Fagales > Juglandaceae > Juglans > Juglans sigillata. The sequence continues at coordinate 133,811 of QEOY01000264.1, read as the reverse complement.
AAAGTCTGCAAAACTACACCTCAAATCTGAAGTTTCTTCCTAAACCCACGGATATCCAAAACTCAAATGTTTTTAGTCTGCAGAACCTCAAACCTATCCTTCGGTCAAACTTAGGTCAACTTCAAAAGCTAAACCTTAGATCATTTCCAAGTCATGTCCTGCATCCTACAGAATAAACTTACCGGATCTAAAACCTGATATGTTATAAAAAATCATTTCTTAGAATTTGCAAAATCTAAATCCTCAAATCCCATCAAAATCAATCATAAGGTTTTTAGAATCTCCAACTTAAATATCCACAAGTTCCTCAAGTTCCTACACTGAAATCTTTACATCCTATGAACCCACAAAAATTTAAACCTCCAAGGTTTATAGTATGCAGAATTCAAACCTGGCTTTGATACCAACTGTAACGCCACGGTCCCGCACGGGTCAGAGAGTTACTTCCTAGCACTTAAACTCACATTCTAACAATATAAAAATAGACTCCGAATTCCCAATATCATATAGAAAATTCAATTCAATTTAATTTCCTCAATATAACCAATTTTCCAACATGTCAAGTCATCACAACAGAATAAAATTTCTTAATAAAATTCGACAATACTCATAAAAAAAACTTCCTATGCTTGAACCACTACACTTATATCATCTCACCTAATGCCTCATAATCTTGATCCTCAGTTGAACCATCTTAATATCTGAAAAATATTATGGAGATAAGGGGTGAGTTATCAACAACTCAGTAAGCAGAGAGCATATACTAGCATGTAAACATAAGCATTTATAAAGTTCAGTATGCAGAACGAGGCATTTACTTTCAGAATGCATAAACAACATATTTACTTTCAGAATGCAAAAAAAACACTTGTTACAAAATATCAGAGCGAAATTTTTCAGAAAAACAAACTTGTTCTCAAAAAGAAAGTCCTTTGGCATATCCAACTGAAACATTATATTCATATGATCTCATAGCATCACATCAGGACAAATACCATGTTTAACCCCCGTGGTAGGGTTATAAACCACCATTATACCCGTAGCTGGGCCTTATACCATGTTTCACCCCCTTGGTATGGTTATAAACCACCATTATACCCGTGGCTGGGCCGTATTCCATGTTTCACCCCCGTGGTAGGGTTATAAACCACCATTATACCCGTGGCTGGGCCTTAACAGAAACAGAACAGATCACATTCAGAAATAGAATTAGAACTTCATGCCAAGGTTTTTCAGATGACACATCATATCAAAACAAAGTACTGAAAAGCTTCAGATCATTTCACGTGTTCGAAATAAACAGACACCAAAACAACTTCTTTTATTCAAAGCAAAAACTTTTAGACTTTCATATTCGCTCTTTTTGTACAGTTCAGAAACAGAATGCACAAAATTAGCTCATGTTTACACCAGTCATGACAGAAAATACTTTCTCTTATAGAATTTATGCATATGCAGAACAAAGATCTGAGGTCGTTTTTAGATTTCTTTTCAAAAATAAACATGAATATTTTCAAAGTCAACCTCATTTCATTTCTTTTATGCAAAACTAGTATATGAACCCCGCTTACCTGGACAACTTAGCTTTTCAGAATTTTTCTAAAAACTGTCGAGTCAACTATAAATCGTCACCTATAAAAATATTCACATAATTTTCGTAAGTTTTCAATCAATCACGGATTTCGATATTTAAGCCTAAACTTCTTAAATAACCTATTTTAATTTCTCAAAACTTAAAACGTTCATAATCCCAAAATATATCATCACTTCCTGAAATCACCAATATCCACCATAATTCACGTTAAACACAAAACATCAATATTTAAACTCGAAACAGCCAACAAATCTCATAGGCTCATAGCATAAACCAATCACACCAAGAACTCCATCATCAAATCCAACCGACCCCCTTACTCCTCGGACTCAGTTCGGCACAACCAACCAGTTCATAGTAAATATGAGTTAGCATGAAAATACATTTAAATCTCAAAAGTTCTTGAGAAAATACTTACAATGCTATAATATAATTTTTGAAAGATCACGGACGTGCTAGAAGCGGCAACGCAGCAACAAAACAGTGCCAAATGCACTGTGGCCGTGGATCTCAAAAACTCACTTTTGAACGGGTGTAAACGAAGACCCGAGATTGATAGGGTAGGGCTTAGGGAGGTCGGTGAAGCTTGTGGTGGTGGTGGTTGGCCTTGGGTGGCAGCGCAATAGGCGGTTGAAGTGCAAAAACACCCAAAACGGAAATAGAGTTGGAAGTGCTTCACCGGTGACAGATCGGAGGTGGGGTTGGGTCCAATGGGTTGCTAAGAGGTCAAGGATGATGTGGTGAGAAGATCGTGGCCGGAGGTGGCGCGACGGTGGCGCAAGGAGTGCCGCGGCTTGGTGTGGTGCGTGGGGGCTATCGGCGGCGAGTTAGGGGCTGAAATCCCAGGGGGGTGATCGCCGGTCGAAGGGGAGGTGAGAGGGAGGGGCAGTGTCAGTCACCGCTGGCGCACGGCGGCCGGCTGGGGGACGACACACGGATGGAGAGAAGAGAGAGGGAGAGACGTGCGGCGTGCAGGAGAGGAGGAGAAAAAGAAAAGAAAAAGAAGGAAAAGAAAAAAAAAAAGAAGAAAAAGAAGAAAAAGAAAAGAGGAAGGAGAAAATGGAGGGAAAGAAATGAGATTTAGTCCAACGGAAACGATTTTAAAACAGCAAGTAAAATAAAATAATTCAAGCGTAATGATTAAAATGAAAATAAATAAAAACCCAACAATAAGTTAATTTAATATGAAAAATAATTTAAATGTATTACAACAATCAATTATAAGAAAGCACTTTCGAATAATTTTCACAAAATTAAAATCATAAAAATAAACCCACTAAAAAATCCAACCAATTTGAAAACAAGAGAATAAATTTTTAAATTAATAACAAATAATTTTTCAATTAAAAAATACACTAAAATACGGGGTGTTACAGCCGTGGTTTGAGAATTGGGCTGCGGACGTGCAGTGCAGGTGATTGGGCATATTCGCATGGAGAAAAAGTGGTGGCGCACGGTGGTTGTTCTCAGACGTGCGCCGTGGAGGGTTGCTGTGTGGTGAGGAGACGCTGCATGGTGGTAGAGCTTTTACTTGGAGATGCTACTGGGATTGCAGGCCATGCGGAGGAGGAGTGCAGTTGCGCAATGGTGCATGCATGGCTCACGTCTTGTGGAGGAGCAATTGTGGAGGTGCAGCGTGCATGCTGGTGGTGCTACCGTGTGTGTAGGTGGCTAAGGAGTGGTGCATGCAAGGTGGTGGCTGTGCGTCGGAGGAGGCTGCAACGTGGTGCTTGGTGGTTTCGGACGGTGGCTGAATTGCAGCAGGTGGAGGCCGTGCGTCCCGCCGAACGTGGAGGATGGGAAACAAAACAAAAACAAAAATAAATAAATAAGTAAATAAGTAAAAACAAAAAGGAAATTAGATAAAGAAAATTAATAAATAATTAAGGAAACAAAAATAAAACTAGACAAAGAAAATAAATAAATAAAAAAAATAAAATTAGACAAAAGATGAACAATAAAATATTGAAAGTGTGTTGTGCACGTGAAGAAACATTACACAATTAAATCACAAGTGTTAAAATCAAGCATAAATTATGTTCTTAATGAATTAAAATCACAACTTGGATTTATGCCTCTTAACCATTTTTTTTCATCTAAAACCAATAATAAAATAATTAAATAATTAAAAATATATTGATTTTAAAGATATAAAATATGCAATAATATATTTCAATCAGCACGCCCTTTGGGCTACCCTCCAATCTTCGACTTTTCATGTCTCTTCATCTTCCATTTAGAAGCTCTCCCCATAGTGACATGTGTCCCAATGCTTCTTTCCACAAGTAAGCCTTCTTGCATGCATGATACATGGAAAGAAGGTGGGTGATCATCTATGGTAAGCTTGCAAGGCCAAAATCCTAGATATCTCTCACCTCTCTTCTCTCAATTCCATCTAGATTCATTAAGTCCTAGACTTAAGCTCCATTGGATGACATGTGGTGTTCAAAAGAATTGAGTTGGGCGTGAGCCCTAGTGCTATTGGGCTTCAAACCCTAATTTTCTATAAAGGCCGAAACAATCATGGGCTTGGGCCCTTTCCTAGTCCAAACCAACTCTAATTGGTTTTACTCCACCTCTCTTGGCTCATATAAATATATATATATAATACATAAAAAGCCTAAAAAGTCTTGATCCTCATAGTATTCATTTCCTTTATTTTAGACAGATGATTGCATTAACCTCTTGGAGGACTTTGTTTCTGGTTGTATTGTTGTTAAACTTTCTGGTACTTAGTTTTTGACTGTCTTATATTTGTTTTCCACTGTGTTACTTATCTTGTACACATTTTGTATGTTTGCACACACTTGCACATGGCGATGGGGTGTATGATTTGTGTGGTCTTCATCCTGGTGTCACAACTTCCACCAAATCACACAAGAGTCGAGGGCACCACACAAAATGGCCGAAAAAAGCCTTATATTTGCGGAAAATACATATTTCTAGCCTTTTTTACATCGCCAGAACGTCGTCGCTGTTGTTGAGTGAGGAAAAGGAATTTCCTACGCCTTTTTTTTACGGTCAGAAAATATTGAGATCACTCATCTTTATTCAAGTTTTAAACTATTTTCTTTTCCCTTGTAGCAAATCAGTGTACATGACTACAAATAGCAAAAATAATTCAGCATGAAAAACACGACACTTATATGTTGTGATTCTAAAAGGAAGAAAATCATAGCTAGCAAATGGCAAGTAGATCAGGGCACAAACCAATATATCAACAACCAAACCCAACAAGCAAGTCACCTGAAAAATGTATAAAAGAACTATTAAAATCAATATAAGCTCGGAAAGAGAATGTAAGCCTAGAAAAAAAGTACCTAAGAGAGGCTTTAAATCAGAATGTGTAAACTTTTGTCTACATATTTCTAATTGCTCAAAGAGAGAATTGAAATCTAATGTACCTTACAGATCAATAACACGAGACAGCTTGGATCTGATTTTATAGGAAGTTCCCTTGCTTGATATTTGCTTGGTAAAGAACTACTTTAACAGAGGTACCTAGTTATAGAATTTGTCATTTCAATAACAAGCATCGGTGAAGTGAATAACGTTGATTGTCAAATAAAAAGTTAACAATTGGCAACTTATCAAATGTGAGTAGAAAGTGAATATTACATGAATAAAAAAATGTGACAAACATATATCAAACATTAGGATCGATTAGATCATTAGGCTTCCCACATCATTCTCATTTGCCAATGATGCATATTTTATGAGTGGATGGTCATGAGGAGAGAAATCAATCAAACATAGCGATGGCATCATCTCTACAAAGCCAAAGGGAATAAATGAAAGTCTATATTTAGCATTACCTTTTTGCCTCCAATAACAATTTCTATGGCATTAGGGAAGCCCTAGTGTCCTCGCCCTTTGTACAATAGTGACTTCATGAAAAGGGATTGTTTTATGAAGTATATAGTAAAACTCAATGTTCACTCATCTAAAAAATAAATACATTACAAAGGGTATGCCTATCTATTAAATGTTAGATAATTCCTCGTATCTATATTAAATTGCAATTCTTGACTTTGAATAGCCACCAAGTCCTGACTATGTCCCTCAAAATAGAAATTCTCAGTGGCAACAATCACCTCAATCCACTTCCATTTGATAACCATCCGCAAGATGATGAGAAACTCTCTGCCACCAATAAGTCAATGTCAAAATGAAACAATGCTAATGTAACAACCCGATCCTAAGATTAGGATATAAGATAAGTTTTATGTAAATTTTTTCATATAGCTATACATTTATTATATTTGTTATTATTATTATTATTCTTTAAGATTTTATTGTTATTAGGATAACTACTCTCATATTTTAAGTTCCACGTTTTCCCTCCTCTCCGCCCCGCACATCTCCACTCCCATGCATGCACGTCTCTTTCCCTAGGGTTTTATTTTAGAATGTTCTCTACCACCTATATATATATATATATATATGTTTATACGCTGGATCTTCTGCATGAAGAAAACCTCACGCCGTAGACCAAGAACCACTTCGAGCCTTGCCCAGCCCATGCTCAGCCCCGCTACCTGTAGTGCCGTCGACCTCGTTAGACCAAACGGAAACCAACGTCGCACGAAATGATTGGAAGGGCATGACTCTGTTTTACACTCACGGAACAGAGCAAGTCCATGCCATAGTACCGGGCACTACTCAGTGAGACGCAGCAACCGGAAAGGCCACTACTCGACGACAGAACCACCACGGCGACCACCCTACTGCGCAGACCATGCATGATCGTGAAGGACCTCCAAGCCCTGTCGCACTTACGCCACGCGGTGGCTTCTTGCCAAGCATCTCGACGCTGTCAGTTCGGGTTGTTCCGCCGACCACCCCAGGACATGGGTGCACCACCCACGGTGCCAGAAACCGCCGACCAGCTCTTCTCCGTGGCACCTACTCCATCCCGGTTGGCCTACGACCCTCAGCCACCTAGCTCTGTACATGCGCCTCCCTCTCTCTCGGTTGCACTGCCGCATGGTTCACTTCCTTCGGCGTCGCACCACCTCAGACGAGCCCCCAGTCGCGCCGCCGTGACCCCCGCCAGCAACCCAGAACCGCCGCACGTCAGCCTCTCTCTCGGTGAGTCCTCTGCCTCGCACGCGTCATCGGTTGCCTCTGTTTCTCTACAGAGTGTATTAGTTGCTTTTTAGGTTTATTTCACTCAGTGCAAGTGTTTAAAGGAGATTACTTTTATACCCTTTCTACTCCCTTCCCATAGTATCTTCAGTGTTTTAAGTACGATTACATTTATAACTTTATGTTTAAGTGTATGTTAATTATGAGTATTAATATGTCATTGTATTTGAAGTTGAGTTTANATCATGAGCTCATTTTTATATGAATAGTTAAAGAATTTGAAAGGGGATTTTAAATTAGATTTAATCTTATTTTAACAACGATTTTAGTAATTTTATTGGGCTTACTATTTTAAAGGTTAGTTTTTAATTAAATAAATATATTAGTTAAAGGTTCTTTTTAATAAATGTTTAAAGAATTGGAAATATGTTTTAAAGTATAATTTTAAGTCTAATATTTGAGTTAATATTTCCTTTGTCAATTTAGTAAGATTTAATAAAACTATTATGTTAAGAATTTAATAAAATTGTTATGTTAAGAATATTTAATGGAATTTATTAAGTTTCTTATAAGATTTAATAATTACGTTAAGAAATGAAACTTAGTTTAAGAATTTAAGTTTTTGTGAATTATTTAAAAATAGCTCGAGTATTTCTACTAAATTATAAATTAGTATTTTAAGTAATTTAAATACTATGAATTATTGATTTTAGTGTTAAACAAATNAGAATTCCAAATTTAGCTAAGTAAGATATTAGTATTTATTTATTTATTTCCAAACAATTTAGTGATAGTTATTTATTGTATATAGGTCTCAAGTTACGAAGTATTATTCAAGAAGAAACGCATCGAGGTAAGTAATTTGATCATAAATTAGGATCATCACAGTTAGCCTATATGTATGTATTATTCAAGCCAGTTTATTGACAGCCTTTATTTATGAACCGCTTATGTCATATGCAAACATGTCATCCAGCATAGTATACGATCATGTCATTCTGCATCATGTTTCAGATTCAGAAATTATAATTATGTATGTATTATGTCATGCATCTCATGTGTATAAGACACGTAAGGCATCTTAAATTCAAGTGTAAGATAAGATCAGATCAGTTAATAAGATGGTCATTCAGATGCATGGTACCAATGCAGTTCAGTTTCAGGGTGGTGTGCAAGCCACGAACTCAGTCGTGGTCTACCATAGTATGCTAGAATACTATCAGTAGTTCCCCTTGCTGCAGCGGGATGTGGGGCTGGTGCACAACCTTGCACACAGGGTTAAGTGTGTTGGCCAGTCAAATAAATCAGATAAATCAGTCAGTTAGTTCAGATAAACCAGTTATACATAGCATAAGCATCAGCATGAATAGTCATGAATTGTTAAGCTCAGCATGAAAGTTCTTTTGAAAATCTTATGTTTATTACGTTTTCATTGTGATAGATTTCTTACTGAGTCATTGACTCATTTTAGTTTATTTTCATGTTTTTAACCACCCAGGTGAAGATGATGATTACGAGCAGGCAGACCAGGAGTAGAAGGAGCATTTTAGTTTTAGTTCAGACTTTCTCAAATAAAACGTGTCTTTTATGACATGAATTTATTAAGTTTATTCCTTTAATGTTTTTGGGAAGACATTTTTATTAGACCTTTTATTTCATAATAAATTACTTCAGTTTATTTTTCAATTATGAAATTAGAGAATCGCTTGCCGGGTTTATTTTCATGAAAAATACGTGACACACCTAGCCTACGGGAAGGGGGTGTTACAGCTAACCATCTACAAGATGATGAGAAATCTTCTCAAACTACAAAACCTGAAAATCACACTCCAATGTAATAGACTGCAGGAAAATCTTATAAAGAACCAGGCACCAATTAGTCAATGTCAAATTAAAAGAATACTATAAAATGAAAAAGCAACAGCCAATATTTTGCTAAAGAATAACAAATTTAAAAGAAAAAGTCTAGATGCAGGCGCAGCTCGGGCCTGCGTGCGCACGGTATCTGACGTGGAGCGAAACGCACCATTTTTAAGTAAGTGAAACGGTGTGTTTCGATGCTTTTGAAGTAAGACTTCGGCTTCGAAGTTAAAGCTGCAAAACGGTGCGTTTTGCATTTCTTCCTCTCAACCCGCTCGACTGCTCTCCCAGTCCTCTCTGTGCGATTTCTTCCCCAAAGCAACGAACCTGTTGCTCGAGCATCCCAAGCCATTTCTCTCCACCAACTCGGCGTCTCTCCCAGCTATTGATGTGCGACTTCATCCCCGACATAAACCTAGGTAACGAATTCATTTTCTTTCTTCCACCATTTCGATTTCACCCGAACACTAACCCTAGGAATAAGGATGGGTTTCTCCTATTGTTGCCTTGCTAATTAATAGATGAACTCTTGCAACCAAATGACTCTACGTTAAATGAGGTAAGAAGATGCCAACTTCTTAAAACTCGTTGGTAGGATATTGATACAACTGGAAATATATGCATGAATTTTACCACTTCACTTAAGTATTAATGTGATAAGTTTATTGCTTTCTGTGGCAAAACATAATTGTGATTCTCTTGCAAAAGAGTATATGCAAATGTGTGTTTATATTTGTTCGTTCTAGCACTAGTTTTTGGATGTAATATCTTTCAACTAGAGGATATGTGTATGGTGTAGCATCTTGTATCTTGGCACTGAGCTGGATGAATGATAGTCCTTGCTGAGTTTTTGATAAATTATTACAAAAGAAGGAGGAGGGAGAGAGAGAGAGAGTCAGGGGGACTAGGTCTCGTGATAATGGATTTTGACTTAATTTTTTTCATAATAATAGTAACTGGCATCTGGTCATTCCTGTCCTGTATAATGACTTAATTTCCAGTCATTGTTTGTGGTCATTAAGCACTTAAAAAAGATGGATTTAAAAAAAAAAACTCTTCCCTAAATGGCATATATAAGGTACTAACTATATTCTTCAATCTCCAGAGACAGACTATTTACAAAATAAGGTGAAGTCTCTGTTAAGTTAGAATTTTACTATGCTAAATACTTATGATTTCATTTCACAACATTTTCTGTGATCAAAATAAAACACTTAATATGAATTTGATTAGTTTCTGATTCATGAAAACCCCATATGTATACATTTTCATGAGACTAGTAGCATCCCACAAGTCAAGCTGTTCTGTTTAGTTGTCCACTTCAATTTAAAACAAGGTCTCTGTTATAGACCAGTTGGAATCAAAGAAGGTTCCTTTCTTCTTTGTAAAAGATATAGAAAGTCAAAGAACTGATGTTATCGTGAGTTATTAGTGTTGAGTTATATACAACTTATTACTATCAAATTAAGTTGGGTCGTGCTGCTTGTTTCCAGGATGGAAAGTGGAAATATAATTGTGAATACTGTTTTTATATTTGTTAGCAAACCACTGACTGCCCCAAGTATAATTCTAGTTATTGTTTAAATCTTGAAGTTTCTGCCTTTTATTGACTCATTTTTGTGTAATCTTTGATCATTAAGTTTTCATTTGGCTCCATGTGATCTAAACCAGAGAATTGTCAAGCCAGCTCTGATGATGAGCATTGAACATTTTAGGGGGGAATCACCACCTGATGGTGAAGGCATCTATAGTAAGAACTCTAACCATTGGGTTAACAGTGTTTATGCAAGATATAATGTTTTATTATTTCTAACTTGAAACATACTTTCTGAATTGAAACATACTTTCTGACTTGTGTATTATTAGGGAATACCATATTGCAAATATTTCAAGTGGGCAGATAATCCAGATGTCAGAGAGAAAGCCATTGTAACTAGAGAAACAGAATTATTAAGGAAAGAGGAAGTGCTTAAAAGCAGAGAAGAAGAGATTGAGAAGAGGGAGCTCGCACTCCACAACAATGAAGCCCTGCTTCGGAAGCAATTAGCTGATATGCGGCATGCACGCAGACTACTTCATGTCTCTTGGCTGTTCATTGTAACACCCTGTATTTTAGTGTATTTTTACTGAAGGAATTATTTTTATGGATTCAAAATTTATTCTCTTATTTTAAAATTATGGGATTTTTATGTGGGTTATTTCTATGATTTTAATTTGGTGAAAATTATTTTTATGTGCTTTCTTAATATTTATTTATTGTTATGCATTTAAATTGCTTTTATTATTTATTTAATTATTGTGAGATTTAATTATTTCAAATTGACTTTACCATTACGTTTAAATTATTTTATTTAATTTGTGGTTTTAAAATCGTTTCCGTTGGATCATTTTCGTGACCCAAGTTATGAGGATTGTACCTCATTTCTTTTCCCTTATTTTTCTTTTCCTCATTTTCTTTTCTTTCTTTTCTTTTTCTTCCTCCTTATTTCTCCTTCTTCCCGCGCGAGCTGCTTC
>QEOY01000264.1:109227-121120 GCA_003123805.1 Juglans sigillata | reverse complement strand
CGGCTCTGCCCGATGAGTGATCTGGGATCACTAGCTTGTTATTTATTTTACCCTTTGTATTTTTGGGACATGTGTTAACTTTATTTTGGATGACTGTATAACTGCTTTTAAAACTTTACTGATGTTTACTTGTATTTAAATTCTGGTACTTAGTTGACTAATTCGCTGCGTTGTTGTTGTACACCGTTGCATGTACACACTTGGCACTTTCGTTGGGATGTGTGACCGTGTTGTCATCATCCCGGCGTCTCGATTCCCGTGTTTTCCTTACATGGAGGTCGGGGGCGCCACATTCATCATATGTATTTCATTGTATTTGATGATCAAATACATAGGGACTTTTGTAATGATGAAGAACTGGTGTTAGGGTCTTAGCATTTGTAACTTGAGTAAGGCACCGCATTTGTACTTAAGACTTTATTTAGTGTTAGTGATCTTCGAATCCATCATTGGAAATTATTGTATTTGAGAATATATTTAGTTTTGAAGTGTCATTTCTGCTTATCAGGTAGTTGCAATATTTTATGCAATGAACATGTCAAAAATCCAGTTTACTTGGATATGACGATTCAAATACATGTTTGTTCCATACATGAAGTTCCTCATAAACTACAAGTTTCGAGCATTTTAATACATAAAAAAAATAATCTTTATACAAGCAAATCTTCCCATCATAAGTGTTATGCATCCATGACATCTGTTGGAGGCTTTTCTTGTACCTGATACGAGAAAACAACTTAAATTACATATTTGAATAATAGTAATGATAAAACACATTCGCGAGTAAATTTTTAAAGTAATCTCAACCAACACACAATTTAAAATCACCAACACACAACAACTTAAAATAACCACCAATATACTACATCTCACTACCAATACACCACCAATACATTACATCTCACCACCACCAACACACAACATATAAGAGCATTACTAAAACACGTCTCACTACTACCAACACATGATATCACCAAAAGACATGACTTTTGCAAATTTCCACTACTACACAACATATCACCACCACCAACACAACTTCTTAAATCACCACCAATACACAACATCAAACCATCATCAAGTAACAACATACTCTACTTTCTGGTTGTGTTCCTTCTGCAGTTGAAGGTTGTGTTCCATCCATTTCCAGTTGCATCTGTGCATGTAGTAACAAAGAAAGTAAGACACATATAACAGCATATATATACGTTAAATAAGAAAAGCAGGTAATTATACACTTTCTTGTGTCCCCATCACTAGGATTTGTACACTATCTTGTACCACTGGCGTTTGTACATTTTCTTGGTTGGCCATCACAAATGTTTGTATAGTTTCTTGGTTGGCAATCACAAATGTTTGGTTCCCACTGCTTTCCAATAATTCAGTATCCAATCTACGCCGCCGCCGCCGCCGCCACTGACAATCCAAAAATAAGCCAAAAAAAAAAACAAATATTATCAAGTACTATATAAGCAACATATAACACTGTACATCTATTATCAGGTAACCACTAACATAACTTGCATGACATGCACTCACCGGTTTGCTTTTTCCCTTGTCATTGCGGTTTTTAGCAGCCTTAGTTTTTATTTTCTTCACCTTCTCCTCCATCATCGACATCCTCCTCTTAGTCGGGGGTCTTCCCTTGCCTCTGACAACATGGAGACTTATTACTTTTTTTGAACTTCCTTTCGTTGTTGCATGAACAATACTTAATCCAACATTGCGCGGTTCGCTTTGGGGATTGATGGTGCGGTATACCTCATTCATCGCATACAACTTTGAGACCATATCCTCAGTATACCCATCACATGACGCTGCATTTGTTATTACCTCATAACAAACTTTTAATAAATGTTTATATCTAAACGTTTCAGGCCTCTGATCCTTCTCGTCATAACTGCTTGGAATAATAGCATACCTGCATTTTATGTCATTTCTCCACCGGTCTAATATGTACTTTTCAGGCAACCCACGGACTTTTATAGCTGAAAATATGACAAGGATATGTCTACACAGTATCCCTCGCATCTCAAACAACCCGCATAGACACTTCGCCTCCAACTCAGCCTCATTAAAGTAAAAAGTATAAACAACCTCTTTGATGAAATCTTCAGCTTTAATTTCATCGTCGACATGGTAAGTTGCGATTACGCCATCTTGTTTCTGAAAATGGCAATGAAAATAAATCATTCCCATTATCTCGGATTGAACCTCCCTAAATTTGGCATTCGTGTACACTTCTTGAAACTTCTTCTCAAGTGCCAAGTGTGATATAAGTGGAATTGTGAAGTTATATGAATGAAAGTCTGCTTGGTTTTCATTCTCAATTTTTTTCTTCAATGCACTATTGAATTGATCAACAAACTCTTTTAGATTTGTCTTAGCATGCACATAGCCGTCGAAGAAAGAGTTCATGCTCTCACTACGCTGAGTTGTACTCATTCCAGCCCAAAACGAATTCTTCAAATATACCGGCACCCAAAACTCTCGCTCTGCATATAAGCTTTGCAACCAAACATTTTCTTGCAAATTGTATGTTGTAATAAGGTCATTCCAACCTAACTCAAACTCCTCGATAGTAAGGGAGTCATAGACACAAGATAACAGCTTATTTTTCAAGCCACATTTGTATTGACTATGACTACCAAGCTTCTCAGGAACCTTGCGCAGTATGTGCCACAAGCAATATCTATGATGCGTGTTAGGGAACACAATGGCGATAGCATTTTTCATTGCGCGATCTTGATCTGTAATAATAGTATTTGGCGCATTTCCATCCATACAATCAAGCCAAGTTTTAAATAACCACACAAATGATTCTGTATCCTCACTTGAAATAAGCCCTGCACCCAAGAGGATTGACTGCCCATGGTGATTTACACCTACGAAAGGTGCAAATGGCATTCCGTATCTATTTGTTAGATATGTGGTATCAAATGTTACAATATCTCCAAAGTAGTTGTACGCTCCTCTACTACGGGCATCCGCCCAAAACACATTTCTCATCCTATCATCATCATCCAAATCCATTATGCCGTAAAAACCATCATTCTTATATTGCATCCGTCGAAAATACTCAAGTAACACTTGTGCACCACCTTTCCCCAACCGTAGGTGACGTGCCTTCTCAATGTAGTTACGACAATCTTTTTCCCCAAAAGGTACGTTCTCAAACCCACCCGCATCAGTCATGATAGCTTGGAAACTCTTATTCATCCGTATGCCAGCCTCATCATTTGTATCCAAAACCCTCTTAACGGACTCACTAACTTCTCTATTGCATTTGAAAAACCTGGATTTTCTTGGACTTAGTACATGATTGTGTGTATTAAATACCGATGTGACACACAACTTCCCATTCTTCAACAACACATTCATCTTTGCCTTGCAGTCTGTCTTGCTTGTTGGCCGAGGCTTAGAGACATTTGACGTCCGATTCCGTGCCTTGCCACCATGAGCACATCCTAGAGTGACATATTTGATAGTCCCATCCTTCTCCCTTTTACTCCTCTATGTAATNCCGATGTGACACACAACTTCCCATTCTTCAACAATACATTCATCCTTGCCTTGCAGTCTGTCTTGCTTGTTGGCCGAAGCTTAGAGACATTTGACGTCCGATTCCGTGCCTTGCCACCACGAGCACATCCTAGAGTGACGTATTTAATAGTCCCATCCTTCTCCCTTTTACTCCTCTGTGTCATTATCCCAAATCCACATTGTTTACCGTACTTTTTATAGTAAGCAACCAACTCATTTTCTGATTCAAAGCACATCCCTGCCTTTGGCTGCTCAGTGATATCACACCCCGTAGTAGGCTCCGTGGATAGTGTCCCGGAACTGCCAGCCTCATTAGTATCAATAGTATTACCCAAAGAGGCAGTATATTGAGCTTCAAATTCTATCGAGTCTATGGATGCATCACTAGTTGCCTCGACAGAGTGACTTTGTTGTGCCTTATTTTCCTGATATTTAAAAGAAAACAATTGTAACGGATCAATATCTGTTGTGGAAAATGAAGGATACATAGTACAATTATGTGGAAAATAAACTCATCACCTCACTGCCACATGAATATGGGTTGGCATTTGTAGAAGGAATAAATGCTGGTAAAGCAGAACACGAGCTACTAGCTACACTAGAGCTAGCACAGGTTGTATAATTAGGCATGGCAACATTGGTAGCAGAACTAGGCATGGCAGCGGAACTAGGCATCCATGGATATTGCTGCAATTTACCAAAAAAAAAAAAAACAGATTAAAAACTCGAAATCACACTAAGTACATGAAAACTTGAAATTATCACCTGATTGCTCCATGGAAATGGGTAGGCAGTTGGAGGAGGTCCCATCACTGGTATGGTGGAACTATACAAGGCAGCGGAACTATTCAAGGCAGAGGAACTACCTGATTACTGCAATTTTTTTAAAAAAATTTATAATTAGAGTAAATATTCAAGTTCATAAAATTGGTATCCATGTACTACTTTACCATCCGCATCACCTGATTGCTCCATGGATATGGGTTGGCATTTGGAGGAGGCACAAAAGATGGTACCCACGCATGAGGCATTTGACCGTAGTAACCATGCATGTAGTTAGGACATTATTGTGTCCTAATGTAACACACAATAATGTTAATCAACCCAAGTTGGCATTGACTACACATAAAATAAACACATGATAACTGTTAAAATAATATTACAATACCTGGGTTGATGGATTTACGACAGGTGATGTTATGTGAGATGTGTCTTCTTTCTCTTTCCCCATCTAGACAATTCAAAATAGAATATTGAGATCTTATATAAATCTAGAAAAGTGATAGCCAAAATGATAATGCAATCAGATTGTTGATTTATGACTCTAAATTGGTTTATGACTCTTTCCCCATTTTGGCTTTATAAACAATAAGAAAAATAGTCCACAAATGAGGATCCAATTTATAAAATTGATCCGTTTATAGAAGAATCATGTCGTTTCCTTGTGAAGAATGGTTTTTCCTCAATGTGCCCCAAGATTTCCTGCAATCTATGTTTTTCTTTCTTTCTCTTTTGTAATCTATTAACTGCTTGGACTATGAGCTCGTGTTCCCTACAACGGAGCTAATAAATCTGTACGAGGACTTTGTTAAATATTTTATTGGATGAAAAAGTCTAGACCCAGATTTTATAATCTGGGCATTTTATTAATATTACATATGTTTTCATAGATTTATTTTTAATTTTTTTTGGATAGGGACAAGATTGACCTGCTTTCCTAGGTAAGAAATTTTTTCAGAGTTTTTCACATAAACTAATCTCCTAATGCATTTCTCTCGATAAGATTAATAAAACTAATCAAATGAACAAAATATGAATCAGATGAACAACTATTTCACATGAATTTTTTCAGAGCTTTTCACATAAAACTAATCAGATGAACAAAATCAGATGAAAAAAATCAAAAATTTTGATCTTGAAGGGAACCTGGTTCGACATAGAGGGGTGCGCGAGGGATTGATTTTGAACTGCAGCACTACATGAAATTGAAGACAACGACGACCTCTTCTTACCTTTCTCTTGGCTTTTTACCTTTTCAAGTCTTTTACGTTACGTTTTGGTTTTCTTACTTTTTTTTTTTTTTTTTAGGCATCACGTGGCATTTAGCCACGTCAGAGGCCTGCACGTACAGGCATAAACCTTGCCTGTACGTAGCAGTTCTGATATATTTATTCCCTAACTTCGTATCTAAGCTTCTTGTCCTATGATCCTTTTGATGATCCTGTACAACTAGTTATTGCTCTTTTTCATTCTTTCCCTTAAATCTTGCGTTTGGTTTTAGCTTTATGTACTGGGTTTATTTTAGAAAAATACTGTGATAACAAACAATTGTGAAGCTAATTTTATTTGCTTAGGAATCATAAATATGTTAGGGATTTTTAACTAGTTGTACAGGATCATCAAAAGGATCATAGGACAAGAAGCTTAGATACGAAGTTAGGGGATAAATATATTCTCCAGTAAGAATGTAATTGATTAGGGGAGAAGCACTGTAGAGGACTTCTTTTCAAATGAATTTTGGAGTCACCGCTGTGATTTTTATATTACTAATTATCCCCATCTAATGAATACAACAAAGCGGAAAGAACGAAACAGTGAAGAACTTGTTGAGGAATAATCCCACATTGATTGTGGACAAGGTCTTGGGCATGTTTATAAGCAATGAGCAATCCTCTCTTATACAACCGGTTTTATGAGATGAGTTAGGCCCATAAATTTCATCATGGTATCAGAGCCTGCCACAGGACGAATGTGGGCCTACACTACTTACCCCGTGACAAGGACCAGAAAAAATACTGGCCTGCACGTGAGGGAGGGTGTTGAGGAATAATCCCACATTGATTGTGGACAAGGTCTTGGGCATGTTTATAAGCAATGAGCAATCCTCTCTTATACAACCGGTTTTATGAGATGAGTTAGGCCCATGAATTTCATCAGAACTACGGTATACCCAATGCAGCATCTCAGAAATATAAAATTGAAAAATTAATCCTTGAAGCGACAGTGGTATTCGTCAATTGCAAGCTACGAATATTGTTGGAACAAGATGTATTCGTCCCCGTGGTTTAAGTCGCATGGTTGGATCATGTGAAAAGAGGCGACGTTAGGCATTGAAGGAATATCAAAGCCCTAAAATAACGAATGTAACAAGGAGGTGAAGTAATTAGCTGACTTAAAGTAGGCAAGGGAATAGAAGAACAAAATGGATTCTGCTTACCTCGCTTTTCATGACTTCATTCATGTAGAAAAACAAATTCCTCGTCAGTCATTATATGCTCTTCATCAAATCTACACTTTTCTACTGAACCAATTGATCATCTACTGATGAACAGAGATCAGAAAAAACCCTACCAGTCTGGATTTGCAGAAAAACATGAGGGCCTTGGAGGGAGGGATAATGAGTTAAATAGATGGAGGGACAGAGAAGATAGAAATCCAGAGAGGGAGGGTGCTAGAAAAGGACGAAGAGAGAGGAAAGAGACAAGGAGAGAGCAAAATCGAGATTAGGTTTCATTCTGTGATAGTTACAGAGGGGGAGAGAGAGAGAGAGAGACGAACAGAGAGAGAGAGAAGAGAGACTCTACGGCAGCGGCACATCGTGGGAAGGGGCGGCAATGCACAGCATGAGGAGGAGGAGGAGAGAGAGAAACATGAACAGAGAAAACACAAATTATCAGCATGGGTGAGAAAGAAATAGAAGGCGGAATTTTAAAATTGTGACTTTTTGCGTCGATAACAGTCGTCGCAAAAGTTACCAATGCACGAAAATGTTTTAGTGGCCGTCAAATGTCACCGTAAAATGTTAAAAATCGCTTCAATAAATTTCGGCAAAAATTTTCCCACTGCAAGATTCATGATTTTCATCATTGAAAATTTTCTCGCCGGAAAATTTATGGAGTTCGGATTTGTGGCCTTTTTTCTCTTTTGCTGGAAAGAAAAATCCACTACAGTAAAAATCACTTTTTACGGCTAAATTTCAATTGCCACAAATAAATTTAGACGCAAATAAGACTTTTTTTCTTATAGTGCGGGTAGAAAATATAAATGGAATACAAAATCACTAGTAAATTGGGGATTAAGCTACATAATTATCTTAAGTAGTTATTAAATAATATGTATAAAAGGTAGGTGGACTCAACTCTACTTGCTTAATTGGGGATTAAGCTACATATATATTTTAATTTTAATAATTTTTGAAAATTATAATTGTGTCTTCAAAATTGATAATTATTAATTTTGAAAAAATTCGAATTACAAATAAATTTGGGGAAAAAGGTGGAAAATTAATTTTTTAAATGACTTGGGAGAATTTCCAATCAATAATTGTGCTTAATTAATAAAATATATAAATAAAATAATTGAAGTAATGAGACATATTAATGCCTTGAAATGCCACTGAATGATCAATTCCAGCTTGCTCTTACTAATTGGATTGGTCTCATGACATCCAACATGATGCAAATTCTGTAGGATCCTGTGGCGTTCGATACATGACGAGGGATGCAAACTAATTACATGACTTATTACATATATATTTTATACTTTATAGTTCCTTTTCACGTGTTAATGTAACTTGTAGTATTCTCTTTTGTATTAGTGTATTTTCTACTATTTGTGTAAGTGTAATGCTGATTGCTTTTTGTACATAGTATAAATAGGGCTTGTATTATTATTTTCAATTCATTCCATTCAGACTATACATTTTACAGAAATAATATTTTCTCTTTTCCCTCAGTCTTCAAGACTCTTCTTCTCCCCTAGTTAGGGCTCTGCCCTTTCATATCCTCTCAAGAGTTTCGTTCATTACATGGTATCAAACGTTTTGCTTCTATGGCGCCGAGTCACAAGTCCTTCTTTGAGGATTATGCGAGTCCTTTCTTTCTCCATCCCAGTGATAGCCCTGGCATTCTTCTGGTCACTCAGCCACTCGTTGGTGACAACTACCATACTTGGTGCTATTACATGGCTATGGCCTAATCAGCGAAGAATAAGCTAAGCTTTGTTGATGATTTCATCGTCAAACCCTCCGATTCGAATGATCCTCTTCTCTCTCTGTGGCTTCGTTGCAACAATATGGTGATATCTTGGCTTTTAAACTCTATTTCTCCTGATATCTCAGCTAGTATTTGGTATATTACTACTGTACATAAGATTTGGTTAGATTTGAAGGAACATTTTTGTCAAAAAAATGGTCCTCGTATTTTTCAGTTACAGAAATCAATTTTTGCTCTATCTCAAGGGTCACTCTCTGTTAACACTTATTTTACTCGCCTCAAAGCTCTTTGGGATTAGTTAGCTAATTTCAAGCCCGCTCTTGCTTGTTCTTGCGGAGCCATGCGTACGTTGAACTACTATGTTCAACAGGAGCATGTTTTACAGTTTTTGATGGGATTGAATGAATCTTTTCCATTTGCTCGTGCTCAGATATTGCTTATGGAGCCTTTGCTTCCTTTGAACAAGGTCTTTTCACTTGTTTTACAAGAACAACAATGAGAAATTTCTGTTGTTCCTCTTCAACCTGTTGATTCTCATGTTTTTGTTGCTAAAAACAATGGATCTAGATCTGTAAAATCCTTTTCTAAGAAGGAAAGGCCAGTATGTAGACATTGTGGAATTACTGGTCATGTTATTGAAAAATGTTATAAACTCCATGGTTTCCCACCAGGATACAAATCAAAACCTAAGCAACAGTCTATGGTCAATCAAGTTGCCAATTCTAACAACCATTCCTCGGTTGTTTCTTCTTTCTC
This sequence comes from Juglans sigillata, assembly GCA_003123805.1. Classification (NCBI taxonomy): domain Eukaryota; kingdom Viridiplantae; phylum Streptophyta; class Magnoliopsida; order Fagales; family Juglandaceae; genus Juglans; species Juglans sigillata. The sequence goes on along the minus strand of QEOY01000264.1, from coordinate 111,830 downwards.
TTTGACTGAGGCTTAGTATCAGTAGTTATTGTCCCTACTTCATCCTCAAAATCCCTCTGATGAATCTTCTCATACTGTTTAATGCAGTAACTTTGAATTCATCCTTTTCTAGTACATATTTTTCTTCCAATAATCCTCACTCTGTGTTTTCTTCCAGTACATCCATTGTTTTTTATTCCAATTCTTGGATTCTTGACATGGGAGCCACATATCATATGGTTTCTTCTATTGATTGTTTTACATCCAGTACCAATGCTTTACATTCCTTTGTTAAACTTCCAAATGGCCAATCTGTGTCTGTCACACATATTGGTTCCATTCAAATTTCTGAACATCTCATTCTAAACGATGTTCTATGTGTACCTTCATTTACTTTCAAATTGATTTCTATTAGTAAGCTTACTCAATCACTCACTTGTTGTTTTTTGTTTTTTGATGACTATTGTTTCATCTAGGACTTGATTCATTATAAGCTCATTGGAGTAGGTAAACAACAAGGAGGCCTTTATATATTACAACAATTAGACTCTTCTTTTTCTAAAACTCATGCTTTACCTGATTTATGTACTGCCTGTTTTCTTAATCATTTACCAATACATACTTGTTCTGCATCTTTCAAGTACTCACTGTTTGATCTTTGGCATAACAGACTAGGTCATTCTTCAAATTCAAGGATGTTGTTTGTGATTACTTTTGTTCCCAAATATGGTTGTTTCAAATAATTCTTGTATGATTTGCCCCTTAGCCAAATAGAAATAGTTGCATTTTCCTCGTACCGCTCAGTTATCTACTGCTCCATTTGATCTTGTACAGTATGATGTTTGGGGACCATATTCTGCGTGTACTGTTGAACGTTCCAGATTTTTTTTTTTAACTATTGTTGACAATTCAACTCATGCTACATAGGTCGACCTTATTAAAAATAAATCTGAGGTTTCTCTTATTGATTTTTTTTTTATGATAAAAATCAATCCAATCTTAGAATAAAAACATGTCGTACAGATCATGGTACAAAGTTTTCACTTTCTAATTTTTTTCATTCTATTGGAGTTATACATCAACACAGTTGTGTTGAAACTCCACAACAAAATTATGTTGTGGAGAGAAAACATTAGCACATACTTAATGTAGCCAGAGCCTTAATGTTTCAATCTCACTTGCCTATTCAATTTTGGGGTGATGCTATTTTAACAACCACCTACATTATTAATAGACTACCTACACCTCTCTTAAATAATAAGTCTTCTTTTGAGATTTTGTTTAAAACATCTCCATCTTACACTCATTTAAGGACTTTTAGTTGCTTATGTTTTGCTTCTACTCTACAAAGATTTCAGACCAAATTTGATCCTAAGGCTAGTGCTTGTGTTTTCCTTGGATATCCTTTTGGAATCAAATGATATAAACTCCTTGATCTTAAAACAAATTATGTTTTACTTCTAGACATATTGATCTTCATGAACATATTTTTCCTTTCATTTCTGAAACTTCTTCATCAATTTCTTCTACAAATCTTTCTTTTTCTTGTGCATCTTCAACATTAGACTCTTTTTCTCCTGTGTCTTCAATAGTGTCTTCCTTTATTGATTCTTCTCCTACTTCACTTGATAATTCATCATTAACTTCTCTCCCTTCTACTACTGAAATTCCAACTCCACAATCACCAATAATTTCAACCCCTCAAAGATCCAATAGAATCAGAAGACCTCTTGGTTACCTGTAGAATTTTCAATGTCACTCCTCTACCTCTGCCCACTCTTCATCAGTTTCTCCAGCAGGTTCTTCTTCTTTCCCTTCTCTATCACACACCAAATATGATATCTCACAATTCCTTTCTTATGCTCGCCTTTCTTCTGCTCATAAATCATTTGCTTTGTCCATCATTGTTGATACTGAATCCGAGTTCTATCATCAAGCAGTCAAGCACTCTCACTGGAGAGATGCTATGTGTAACAGCCCGCTAGAAATTCATTGGTGGAATTTCTATTGACTTTAGGAATCTCGTGAAAACCCCATAAGTTTTTACGAATCGACCAATCGCATAGGTTTTAGTCTGTCAGCATAGTCAGTGTTATCACTCACTATGGTGCTAGTAATATGAGTTTAATTATTTGAGGTAGTTAGAAGTGTCAGAATGCGTTATGGTCTACGCCATTAGGGGCACTTCGAGGTTGAATTTCGTTAAACGATTTTCACTATATGTTAATATGAATATTTAGAATTTTTTAGTACCAAGTTTATTATGTATTTTTTTAGAATGAATAGTAACCTCGATAAGCGCACCCATTGCAGTGTTTTCAAAATTAAAGTGTGGAATGTCCAAATTAGGTTAGAGAAGTTTTATTTGGACACTTGGCAAGATTTTAGCCACACTTAGTGAATGGTATTAGACACTTGACACAAAGAAGAACCATTAGATAGATTTGTGAATGAATCAAGGTGTGAGATCATGCCACCTAAGCAAAGTTGTGTTTCATCTGTTCAACCAAATTGTGCCAGACCAAAGAGGGTTTCAACCCTAGCAAAACCCTAAATGATTGGAATCCAATTGAAACCCCAAAAGCTTGGTTGAAACCAAAACCCTAAATGGTTTTCCCAAACCC
>QEOY01000264.1:95353-106412 GCA_003123805.1 Juglans sigillata | reverse complement strand
CATGTTATATTTCAAGTTCACGTTCATGCTATGTTTCAAGTCACGTTCATGCTAAGCTTCAGTTTCAGTTTAAGTTATGCCAGTTATGTTATGTTGTATGTCAAGTTATGCTATGATTACTTATGATTTGATTATGCATTCATTCTTTTACTGCCATGCATGCATCATTAACCTGTGTGAAAGTTTTCTGTTAACTTGCTGAGATTTGTAATCAAATCTCACTATGGTAGTCCCAACTACCATTCCCCCCGAATAGTAGATTTTGTTATAGGATTTGAAGGAGAACCGGGAATCGACCAACTGGAAACGGCCGACTAAGCGACGGTGCGACGTAGATGGTATTACAATAGTTACCTCAGATTACTACTTGTATTGGTGGAGTTCAATCTCCAGCACTCTTTTGATCACAACCTTATGGACTATTATTGTGATCTTAGTTGTTTAGTATGTCATTAAGTATGGAGTATGTTTTAAGTATTTGGGATATTTTAGTTTGGTGCATAGTATTGCTAAAGAAAAAAATTATCCGCTGCGAATATTGCATAATGCTAGATGCATGTTTGGAATATTGCATCTTATATGTCATGAATGGGGGCAGGTAACCTTGTGTTGCATGTCTCGACACTTCAAATGTCCGTCCGATCCCAAGCGGAATTTGGGGGCGTCACACTATGACTGCTGAGATCTCAGCCTTGGAAACTAATAATGCATGGACTGTTACTTCATTACCTCCTGATAAGAAACCCATAGGCTATAAATGGGTCTGCAAAATTAAGTATCGTGCTGATGGTTCAATTGAAAGATACAAGGCAATGTTGATTGCTAAGGGTTACACCCAGCAAAAATGTTTGAATTATTCTGAGACCTTCTCTCCAGTAGCTAAAATGGCTAATGTTCAAACTCTACTGGCTACTACTGCTATCAAAGGATGACATCTTACTCAACTTGATGTCAATAATATTTTTTTGCATAGAGATTTATCTGAAGAAGTGTATATGAAATTGCCTCCTGGGTTTCATATTAAAAGGTGTCCAAGGTTTGTAAAATCAAAAAATTTCTTTATGGTCTGAAACAAGCTTCTAGACAATGGTTTCCAAGTTCTCCTATTCTATTATTAATTTAGGCTTTGTACAATCCAAAGTTGATTATTCTATTTTCACCAAGTCCTTGGGTTCTTCCTTCATTGCACTTCTTGTTTATGTTGATGATATTCTCATAGCTAGTAATGATGTGAATTATGTGGAGCATTTGAAGTCCTTGCTTAATGATAAATTCAAGCTTAAAGACCTTTGCCAACTCAAATATTTTAGAAAAACGTTTGTTGTAAGTGCTTGGTGCAAACAGCATGCAAACATGGCTGACGTGGAGACACTTGATAAGAGAGAGACCAAGCTAATGAGAGAGAGAGAGCTAACGTGGCATGGACGACTGCACGCCCATTGTATCTAACAACTGTATATAGAAGAACTAAATATTTTATTGGTTTGGAAGTGGCTAGATCTCTTGTAGCCATTTCATTATGCTAGAGAAAGTATTCTTTAGAAATTCTTCAAGATGCTAGTTTGCTTGCTTCTAAACCAACCTCTTTTCCCATGGAGCAGAGTATTAAATTTGGTAAAGATGATGAAGTTTTACTCCCTGATCCAACTGTCTATCGTAGACTTATTGGGAGACTTCTTTACCTTACATTGACTTGACCTGATCTATCTTACTCAGTGCATAGGTTGAGTCAATATAGGGCTCAGCCCAGGCAACCACATCTTACAACAGCTTATAGAGTTTTGCAGTATGTTAAGAGCACCCCTGGTCATGGTCTCTTCTTTCCTATTGTTAATTCTCTGTCCATCAAACCCTTTGCAGATTCAGGTTGGGCTTCTTGCCCTCATATATAGTCGATGTTCTACCGGTGGCTATTGTGTTTTTGTTGGAGATTCTCTAGTTTCTTGGAAGACCAAGAAATAATTAATTGTTTCTCGTTCTTTAGCAGAAGCTGAATATCGTTCAATGGCATCCACCAATTGTGAAATCATTTCATTTCTTATACTTCTTTTTGAGTTTGGCATTTCACATTCTAAAAATGTTCAACTTTTTTGTGATAGTCAGGCTACTCTATACACTACTACCAGCCCTGTTTTTCATGAACGGACGAAGCATATAGAAATAGACTGCCACTTCATCCGTGACAAAATCCAAGCTGGAATTATCAAGATCTTTCATTTGGCTTCTCATAATCAACTTGCCAATGTTTTAACCAAATCACTTGGCCTCCAACAGTTTCAAAATTTAGTCACCAAGATGGGAGCTCATTTCATCTACTCTCCATCTTGAAGGGGGGTATTACATATATATTTTATACTTTATAGCCTTTTTACATGTGTCAATGTAACTTGTAGTATTTTCTTTTGTATAAGTGTATTTTCTACTATTTGTATAGGTGTAATGTTGATTGCTTTTTGTACATAGTATAAATAGGGCTTGTATTATTACTTTCAATTCATTCCATTCGGATTTTACATTTTACAGAAATAATATTTTCTCTTTTCCCTTAGTCTTCAAGACTCTTCTTCTCCCCTTAGGGCTCTGCCCTTTCATCTCCTCTCTAGGGTTTCATTTTTTACATCACTCGTAACAATGCTCAAAGTAGAGTCGAACATGTACATGGGGGATGCCAATTAATTACAAACTGTATAATATCAACCACAGTAGTAGTCTACCTTACTTTTTTAATTGAAATGCTAACAGACAAGTCAATAATTACTTGTAACAAATCATTACACAGACAATGCAATATGGAACTTCAACTTTTAAAATAGCCCAAGTATGGAAGTACTTCAACGTTTAAAATATCTTATTGTTTTATCAATTAATAGGAAATCAATCGGAAAGAACCCTAGAGTTTTGGATTTAGATCTATTAGAGTTTGTCCAAATTCTAGGATCTAAAGTGAGAGAAGAATAGATACATTGTTTATTGAGCATTTAACTTTATCTAAAACAGTCACTCGGATAGCCATAAATGTGGTGAGATCCACTTTATACGTTTGTCTATCTCCCACTATATACGTTAGAGTTCCTACTCAAACTCCAAATGATCCAAAGCTTAGAGTCCTATTCTTCCTTTTACATTTACTCGAAACAAAAATTGGATAAATAGACAACATAAGAATGAAAGAAAGGTGAATTTTAATTTGAGTCCAGTTCTGCCAGCTTCTATTTGTATGCAATATTAGTCATTTGACATATGTTGTAGGGTTTTGGGTCCCATTCCTTGATTAGGAGTGAGTTCTTATGACAAAAATATTTGATCATCAAACTTCTTACCAATAGATATTACAGCAAAGATACAAGGAAAAATATAATGAGACAAGTGTGGGAATGAAAAAGAGAATGCATGAAGTGGTTCAAAGATCTGTGGGCATAGATTATTCTTGTGGATTTTGGATCAGCATGATAAGGAGTGAGTTCAAGCTTTTGGAATCTGAATGCTTTGTTGTAGAACAACGTCCAATCAATGTTAATGCTCTTATGTTCTTCATTTTGATGGATAACTTTCACGTGGGCGATGATGACTTCTTGGGCTGCTTATTGGGTAATTGGGACCCTGGGCATCATGCATGCCCCCATCTCGATTCTTAACTATTGGGTAAATAGGCCATATTGCTAGAACTTGGAGCATCTTATAGCCCACCCCTCTGAGCAATGAACCTGGGTTGTGGCAAACAGCCTGTAGGCACCTTTCTCGCCCAACGGATGAGTAATTTACCTCATCCTGAGTCATAAGTTTGGTGGATGCTTAGCGCCCAACGCTTGGAGCACCACAAGGAGTAATGGAGCTTTCCACCAAACACAAAAAATGACAAGTAATAAAGCTTACTAGAGCAACAAACATAACGGGTACTCAGAGCAACAAATGACGTCGTGAGCAATGGACCTTGTTCGGATAGCCATATAGGGTGGGCAATTAACTCGCCCATACCGTAACATCAAATGGCAAGCAATGGAGCTTGCCTTTGCCACGTGAGGCCCTTCAAGATGCGCTGCTCAATATTCTACATGTATTTCTTGAGGAAGTAGGTATCACACAATGGATCGAGAACTCTCTAGTGGTGTCCTTGTCAATGAGAGTTATGACAGAGATAACGTTGATTTCTATGGATTTATTGTCGATATAATTGGAATGAGATATTTGGGAGAGCTTGTGATTTATATATTTAAGTGTGATTAGTGGAATTTAAGCAATCCTCAAAGGGGAAAACGCCATGTGATGAAAATTTTTTGAATATTAATACATCAAAAAAATGGTACGAGGATGATCATTTTATTTTGGCTTCCCAAGTATCTCAAGTATTCTACTTAGATGATTCTAAGTTAGGAAATCAATGGCAAGTAGTACAAACGTTTTCTCCATGAAATATATATGACGTTATCCTTGAGGCGGAGGGATAAGATAAAAAAGAAGATGATCCCTCTATTCAAGAAGCATACCAAGAGAGTCAGCCCGTCTTTAACTTATTTGTGGATTTAAACCAGTATGGGATGATCCCATTACATAGGGAAGATATTGAAGCTAAAATAGTTGATGCGACAGTTGAGCTAAATGTTGAGTCATTTGAAATATCTATAGATGATGAAAGTGAATCTATAGATGAAACTGATATAGATGATTGACCGGTTTTGTGTTCGCATTACACAGTATCTCGTAATTATGCCACTAGAGAGGAAGGAAGTTCACATCCCATCTCCACCTGTTCCTAGCTCTCTGTCTGACTCACCACTAGAGACTAACTCTACGGAACAAGGTAAATAGCTAATACTCATTTACCTTTTAACTGTAAATAGCTATAAAGAGCTCTCTGACTAACAAGCATTACAAGAAGTATGAGAATAAGGAAGATGCAATACACAATCCTTTTCAGGTTGTCCGACCTTTAGATTGGGAAAAACTTTGTGACATGTTTGAGGATCTATTATATAAGGTCAATTAAATGAATTCTTTTTCTCCTATTTATAATTTGTTGTTAATAATATTTACAACTTCTATGCGGGATCGAAGTTTTATAAACAAAATAAATAGATCAAAGTTAAAGATTCATCATAATACATGTTCAAGATCTTTCCATCGCCTCTCTCTAAAATTGGTAGTGTACACTTTATTTTTTTTTATTCTATATAATTTTTTTTGAGGTACTAATTTTAATATTGGCTTTATATTTTAACAATGTCTTTTATAGCAAGAGTCAGACACCAATTATGATCTGACAAAATTATATGTTGCATCACATACTAATCGTAATGGAGAGTAGAGTCATCCCGAAGCTCGTGAAAATTATGTAAGTATTATAATATTTTTTAATTAAACATATTTAAATTTTTGTGTCAATATTAATTTTTTATGTTGTGCGTAGGATAAAATGGTTGCCCTCCATGCTGAAGCTGCATCATATCAGAATTCCTTGACAAATTATTTTGAAATTTTTGCACAAGTTCTAGGCCAACTTTCAGGATATTTGAGGGGTTTGGGTCGCTATGTAAAGCCTTCAAGCTCATCATGAACGTCAAGTACTATTGCCATTGCGTTAGAGAATGCAAATTCCAAAATTGAAAAATTGATTGCAAAACAACGTGAGTTAGAGGCTCAATTGATGAAACAAGCAGGCATGGAGGTGAGTATGAAACAACAAGAAGAACAACAATAAAAGTTCAAGAGAGAGATGCAACTCCAAATGCAAACGCTTATGCAATTTCTCACACCATGGTGAGTGATAGCTCTGATTATGCTCACAGACTCAAACTTACGCGATTGGTCAAATTGTGATAACTTATGCTGTTTTTACGAGATTCCTAAAGCCTATAGAAATTCCACCTTTGAATTTATAGCGAGCTGTTACATACTCCCCTCCTAAAAAAATATTTCATCCTTGAAATCAGAATAAGTAACCATCAATTGAAATCCAATCAAACTTAACTAAGCTCAACAGTACATAGGTCTTAGAAAAATACCAGTGATGATGCTAGCTCCTTCAATTCTCGGGACGCTAGCATTTGCGTCTCCTTGAGTGACAATGTACACTCTAACAGGTACATGATGTCTCGGCTTTGGTTTGCTGTCAATGTTGGAGGAAATTCTACTTTCCTGAGCCTTATTGGGACAATCTCTCTTCATATAGCCTAGCTGGCCACAATTGAAACAGGCCCCCGAAATGAGTTTGCATTCGCCTCCATGTTTCCTACCACACTTTTTACAGGCGAGTAGTGGAATGGGCATTTGTCCTCCAATCATGATGCCCTCTATTTCGGTCATCACTCTCTTATTATCCAAGCTTCCACTGACAGAGAATGGATAAGCTCTCTTCTTCTCCAAATTAGCAGGGCAGTTAAGCCCCTATACTTTGTTTCAGCAATAACTGCTACATTAACCAACTCTTGGTAATTCTCGAGCCGAAAACAAGCCACTTGGCTACAGACTTTAGGTTGAAGTCCTCCTTGAAATTTATGTGCCTGCATCCTCTCTGTAGATATTAGGTGAGGTGCAAACCTCCCTAATGCCATAAACTTGGCAGTGTACTCTTCCACAGTCGAAGTGCCTTGAGTCAAAGATGAGAATCCCTACACCTTCAGCTGCTTGGCAGAATTTGAGAAGAATCTGTTGTAAAACTCTTCCTTGAATCTATCCCATGACAGTGCAGCAAGGCTTCCTAGTTCCCTAAGTAGAAGTTGCCTACGTTTGCCCACTATATTCCAACTTCTCCTTGTAATAGGTATCTAGCATATAGCACCTTCTGGTCCTTAGTACATCCACAAATCTCGTACGTCATCTCGAGATCCATAATCCATTTCTCAGTTCTGAGTGGCCCTTCATTACCTGAAAAACTCAGGTAATGGTGAATCAAGAACTTCTCATATGAACAACCCCTAACTTCGGGTCTGGGTACGTGTACTTGCTACTGTTGCTGATGTCTAAGCACACCAGTAAGCATACGTATAGCTTCAACTAATCCTCGATCCATCGGGGGATTCTTATGTCTCCCTTAGAGTTCCAAGGTATTCTATCGCGAGTCATGTGTCTTTTCTTGAAACACATGAGTACACGTATTCAACCAAGTACTACCTTTCATACATCAAGAAATTTAAGTCTAATTATGACTAAAACTTCAAGCCTAATATTTGGTGCAATTCCTAAGGACATGTGGATTTATAACCCAGAGACGTATTGCTCTGATACCACCCTGTGATGCCCCCAAATTCCGCTTAGGATCGGGCCGACATTTGAAGCGTCGAGACATGCAACACAAGGTTACTTGCCCCCGTTCATGACATATAAGATGCAATGTTTTTAACATGCATCTAGCATTAAGAAATATTCGCAGCATATAATTCTTTTCTTTAGCAATACTATTGACCAAACAGAAAATATCTCAAAGGCTTAAAACATACTTCGTACATAAAGACATACTAAACACACACTGGTCCAAAATGGTTGTGATCATAAGTGTGCTAGAGATTCAACTCCATAAGTACAAGTAGTAATTTGAGTTAACTACTATATTATCATTAACGTCATACCGTCGCTTAGTCAATCGTGTTCGGTTGATTGTTTCCTAGTTTTCGTTCAGATCTTGTAACAAGATCTACCATTCGGCCGGGGGGGGGGGGGGGGGGAGAATTGTAGTTGAGACTACTATAGTGAGATTTGATTACAAATCTCAACAAGTTAACAGAAAACATCCACACAGGTTAATGATGCATGCATAGCAGTAAAATATTAACGCATAATCAAAGTCATAAGTAATCATAGAATAAATTGACATACAACATAACATAACTAACATAAGTTAAACTGAAATGTGAACCAAAACTTGACTTGACATAGCATAAATGTGAACTTGAAACGTAAATGGACTTGAAACATGGCATAACATGAACGTGAACATAATATAACATGAAAGTGAACATAACATAACATGACATCAACTTGAACTTGAAACATAGCATGAACGTGACTATAACATAACATGAACGTGAACTTGAACATAACATGAACTTGAAATCTTTTTCTTTAACTGCTTAAACTCAACTTCATTACTTAACATGAACTTGATCTGACTTCTTGACTTAGCATGGACTTGATTATAGTAGGGCAGATTTTACTCCTTCTCCATAGTACTCGACACATAGCCTTGATAGCAATACTAGGCAACGAGTATCATCCTTGACCGTAGTATAATTTAACTGATATATCCTTTTGTATTACGGCAGATTATACTCCTTCACTGTAGTACTCGGCAGTGCATAAGCCTTGACCGTAGTACTAGGCAACACGTATCATCCTTAACTGTAGTACAACTTAACTAATAACATGAACTTAACTTAAACATAACATGACTTGAACGTAACTCATAAGACATGACTTACTTGAGATAGAAACATTTCGTGACATGATATAATATGTAACAAACAACATTTCATAACATGTAACAAACAACATACTTAACATAACATATTTGCAATAATGAATATTACATTACACGACATACATGACATTCCTCTTCTTCCTGACATTGTCTTGATGAATTTTACCTTAGAAATAAATAGTACTCACTAAGTAAATTTCCAATAAAGATTCTTCTTTTCTAAACAGAACTTCAAGGTTTTCAAGAAAGATTGGAGGGTCACATCGGTTCACTTAAGTATCAATCTCCTAGACATAATCTCCTTAGATTGTACGTATCCACACTACTTGCAATGTATAGCAATACCTAACAGAATATCTTATGTAACAAATGAATAATTCGTGATAAAATATCTTGTGTAACAGATGAATAATTAGTGATAGAATAAATTCTGTGTAACAGATAAACATGTAATGATTTGGCATGGCACATATGATAACGATACTGTAGTTTATTAACTTATCACCCATACACAGTAAACTACTAGTAAGTTAAAAGCTAACTTACCTCGGTCTTCGCATTTCTAGGCAAAACTCAAGCGCGATCACGAGGAACTGAAAGTAGTTATTTTTCAAAATTATAACTTAATCACTAACAATTTGAAAAAATATCAACTTAGAGTATAATTGCCATTTTACCCTCTACATGTAGGAAAATGATCATTTTACCCCTAACTTAAAGATTTTGTATCCTTACTCCAAAAATCACCAAAATCTATATACCACATGTAAATTTTGTTCTAACCTCAAATATCAATTTAGAACAATTTAAAACTAACCACAACCATTAAAACTCTATAAAGACCGAAACTTACATAGTCTATTTTCTGTGATTTTTGTTGCAATTCTTTCAAATTTCAAAACTCATGATTAAACCAAAATATTTATTCTCATAATATATTCCTAAGAATAATCATGTTTTAATCATGAACAAAAGACATCAAAATCACTAAAACCATACTTGAAATTTTTGGTTTTTTTCTAAGTTCAAAAATAGATTTTTGTTTCTAACTTGTTTTGATCAACCTTTTTATCCATGACTTAAAAAGGTGTGATCTTCAAACTAAAACATCACATGGTTTAAAAAGGTGTCCTAAAGTAGATCTAAGCTTTAAACTCCAGATCACATGGTTAAACATCAACCAAAACATGAATTGAGCCAAAAACATCATCGCTTGGCTTATCCAAATATCTCCTTGCATAAAATTTCATATTTTCAAAATTAACATCAAATATCTTCAAATAAATATTCTAACATGTATATAAGAGGCTTAGGATTCTGAAATAAAAATATCAAAGCCATTGGAATAAGATTAGACCATAAAAGATTTAAACATTCTCAAAACAGAAACTATTTTTCCTCTTCCAGATTTGAAGTTTCTAAATCTAAGAAAATATTTCACCAAAACTTTTAATCATGCAACAAATCCTCAACCAATAATTATACACCCATGTTAAAAATACTCCATAAAAATTTTGGACAAAAATCAATCCATTAGCTTGGTCAAAAACTCTAAAATATGACATACTCTCCAGTTTATTGCCCAAAATGACCGTTCTGCGTTTTAAACAACCTTTGACAAATCTGAAGATCACCAAATGGAACAAATAAGGTATCTACTTAAACTAAACTCCAAAAGGAACAACTTACATGAAGGAAAGTTTGTGAGAAAATACTTATAAAATCATCGAATCAGGCTTGCAAAAGAGTTCAAAAAAAACTGTCTGAGAGTGTCTTTTGTGTTCTAACAAAGCAAAGTGTAAAGGAGAGATGATTTTTGTTGGAAGGGGCTGGAGGGCTTTTTATATACGTTATGGAAGATGATAAGTCTGGAATGAAGCTTGAGTGTTGATCTTTTCTTCCAATGAAATATACAAAATCAGCTCAAGATATTTCCTCTAGGTTGAGTGTAGAATTGAAAGAGTAAGGTGTCCCATTAGTCATTCACTTCAAGAACCTTCTAAGTCCTATTGAACAAATCTGATCAACCATGTGGAGGGTGAAATATCTTAGTAAAAAATCAATGCTAAGGTGGCCAAATTCGTGGGCATTAATAGGCCTAAACCGAATGGGCCTTAAGTTTGGGTTTTAGAGGGTTTGGGTTGCTATCAAGCCCAAATCCGATTTCTCTTAGCCCAATCAAATAACCAAGGTTATCAAGGTTGGATAATGATGTTCTAACACAAATTTGAAGGATTAATAGCATGTGGAAGTAATTTAATCTATAGGATTTTATTAGGGTGGAAATCCTCTTTGGTTTGGCACAATTTGATTAGTCTGATGGAATAGGATTTTTGCTTAGATGACATGATCTCACACATTGATTCCTTCAAAACCATCAAACGTTCCTTATGGTGCGAAGTGTCTAATACTATTCATTTTGGAAAATTGAATAATAAACTTAGCACTGAAATATCCTAAATATTCATATTAATCTACAGTAAAAATCATTTACCGAAATTCCACCTCGAAGTACCCCTAAAAATAAAAACACAGTTTCAAATAGGTGTTTCGTCCAAAAATATGAAAATGGGTTATTGCTCTATAACACAACCTAAATCCCCTCCCTGACACTTAACACTTACATTGTCCCCAATGTAAGGTGAAATC
>QEOY01000264.1:30230-85288 GCA_003123805.1 Juglans sigillata | reverse complement strand
CTTAACATGTTCAATTTAGTTTATCTCAAGCCTATCAAATCTCCTAAAAATATTCTAAGTATTATCCTCAAATAACAATATCCAAATTTGACTAATCAAGGAAAATATTAAAAGTAAAATAGAGTCCTAATATAACTAGGAAAGTGGTGTTTTCTGTTGGAACTTTCATGCACTAGATCTCAAAACGTCCGCAGTTAAATTGCGTATTTGAATTGCATGATAAGGAACGTTCCAAAATGTCAGTAGTGTAGGTGCATCAACTCCAAGCCCCATTTCGAACTTGATGCAGCCTGTATCTATCAAAACTCCAAACATTATAGTTGTACAGTTTTTTCTTGGTGTTCCATAGCATTTTGAGTCATCTCAATCTGAGCTTAGACGAGAGAGTTATGCCCAAATTAGAAAGCGATGTCGAAACTATCCAATGCCCAATTAGCTTTGTGTTGCATTTAATGACTCCATTTGCATCCTAAATAAAAATATAAGAATAATGAGTACATTTATGCACCAAATAAGTATAAAAGATTAGACATTAAGGGAGAAAAATATGACATTTTGTATTCTCATCACCTGTCATGTATGCGTTGGGCGCAAAGCTGGTCATCACTTGTTACAAAGTCACATGCACAATCGTTACCTGTAGTGTGACGAAGGGAGCCAAGGTGTGTGCATGGTCTCTAGGAGAGACCATGGTGCATGCTATTATTAAATGGATGCTTTAAAAATGGATATGTGGATTTATGAGTGTGTGGTTTTCTAGGATTGTTGAGAAGCAAATTGTTTTAGATACAACTTTGGTAATGCTGAAAGATTTAAATTTTCTTCCTTATTATGAAATGTGTATATTTTTGTGTTTGTATTTTTGGGTGTCATTCTATTGGCTTTAGTTGCTGAGATTACGAATTCTCACTGTGGTGTTCCCACCTGCGGTTTCATTTAGCAGAATCGTAGACTTTGATGCAGAGGACGATTATGTGCTTGGAGGATCAACTTCACTTGAGGCGTGAAGACTTGGGTACATTTCCCTTTATGTAGCATTGTTTGGTATTTTCCTTTTAATTAGTCAGATGATTGTGTAAACTTTATGTTGGGGATTGGGAGACTGGTGGCTTATGGAAATTTTGTTTGGTGATGTAATCTTAAATTTTCTGGTACTGTTAAATTTAATTGATTGCCTCTTTTTTTATTTTTCCAATGCAAATTAACTGTACACATTCATCGAGTATGCGAGCACACAATGTTTTCATATTATGTGGGGGGTGTTTGACCCAAGCAGCCAACATCACGGCGTTGTGACTCCTACCAAAACCCAAGTGGGGGTCGAGGCCGCCACATTTGAACATCGATAATAACGATCAAATGTTTACCCGACTGATTAGCATTCGAATGATAAATACCTAATGTTTGCTCATTTACATTTGGTAGATTGGATCTTATTATGTTTATTTGGTTTATTTAGACATTGATAAATTATTGAGATTTGTGAAATTGTTGGTTCATTATGTAGAGGTTATTTGGAGTTTATGAAGTTATTGATTTATTTTATTAGATTATTGCATTGATTGGTAGAGAAAGTTATTTAGTTGGTTGAAATAGATAAATTAATGTTTACAGCCTTTGGAATATCCACTTATATTATAGAAGATGATTTTCTATGTGGCTGGAAGTAACTTTCTGATCCTCATAATCTGACTATTTATATGCCTTGAGATCGATCTAGACAAAACAACCATGAGAAGAGAATGGGCAATCATAACAGGACCCTTAAAGATTATTTGCAACCTGTTAGAACTAGTTCACCCTCATGCATCATCCAACCCTTACATGCAAACAACTTCAACTTTAAACCTGGCATGATCCCTTTAATACCTCATTTTTATGGAGTAGAGTCTGAGAACCCATACTTGCACATTAAAGAATTCAAGGAAGTGTGTTCCACATTCATGCGTAGAACTTGCACTGAAGAGGTGATTAGACTTAAGTTGTTTCCATTCTCACTAAAGGACAAAGCCAAAACTTGGTTGAATTCCTTAAGGCCTAGATCCATAGGGACATGGCAGGAAATACAAATTGAGTTTTTAAAAAAGCTTTTTCCTATGCATAGAACTACTACATTAAAATGGGAAATCATGAATTTTGTACAAAAAGAAACTGAAACTTTTTACCAATGTTGGGAGAGGTTCAAGGATTTGCTTAATGCTTGCCCCATCATGCGCATGAAAACTGGAGAATAATCAGTCTTTTTTATGAGGGTTTACAACAAAAAATGAGGCAGTTTATGGAGACAATGTGCAATGGAGAGTTTTTTAACAAAGAACCAGAAGGGGCTTTTGAGTACTTTGATTATCTATCTAAGAATGCTCAATCTTGGGACACTTTAGATATATATGATAGAATCGAGTCTTTAAAACACATCACTAGAGGGGTTAAGTATAATCTGATGGACGTTGATGATTTGCATGCTAGGTTAACAATGATTTCTAGGAACCTAGAAACCATAGATGTGACTAAAACCAATGAGGTTTAAGCTGTCCAAAAATTTCCCAAAAAATGCAATATTTGTGAAGATATAGGGCATCTAAATAGTGAATACCCTACAATTCCAGCATTTAAAGGAGTCCTTTTAGACCAAAATAATGCTGTTAACACGGTGGCTAAACCTTTTGCAGGTCCATCTTCAAACACATACAATCAATAGTGGAGGAGTCATCCAAATTTCAGCTAGACTAATGAGCACCCAGCTTAGTCCTCATCGCATGTATATGTGCCTTACTAGTATGCACCTGCCCCAGTGGGGCAAGGGCCATCCCAATATCCTGCGCAAGCAATCTTGGGATAGAGGAGGAACCTTGAGGAAGCTGTCCACCAAATGACAGCAAACCTCAAGCAATTCATGCAACGTTAAGCTACCATAAATAATCAAAACTCACAAGCTATCAATCATATTAGGGGGTCACTAACCAGGCTAACAACAACATTGAGTGTGCAGGAGAAAGGGAAGTTCCTTACACAACCACAATGAAACCCTCAAGGCCAAATCCACCAAGTATCAGAAATGGCTGAGGACTCAAGCCTGCAACAAGTGAAAGCTATCACAACCTTGAGGAGTGGTAAAACTGTAGAAAACCCCACTCTTAAAGAAGACACCACTGGTAAGGTTTCTAACCCACTTTGCATAGAAGCTGAAAAAGACTATTGCACAACACCTGCACCTTTTCCCACAAGGTTGACTTCCTTACACAAGGATTAAAATCTGGCTGGAATCCTAGTGGTTTTTAAACAAGTCAGGATTAACATACATTTGTTGGATGCTATTCAGCAAATTCCCACATATGCCAATTTTTTTAAGGACTTATGCACTATTAAGAGAAAATTAAATGTGAAAAAAAGGTCTTCCTGACTAAGCAGGTCAGTGTTATCATTCAGAACAATACCCCACACAAGTATTAGAACCTAGGGTCACCTACTATTGCTTGCATAATTGGAAATTCGAAAATTGGTAATGCATTGTTAGATCTAGGGTCTAGTATGAACCTGTTGCCTTATACTGTTGCCTCAATCACATTGCAATTAGCTGGCATATCTATTAAAATACCTGGGGGGTAGTGGAATATGTTTTAGTCTAGGCTAATAAGTTTTATTACCCAGTGGACTTTGTTGTTCTTGACATGCACATTTCAATAAATTGTATGTTTCAAGCACCTATAATTTTGGGAAGACCATTTCTTGCTACTCAAATGCTCTAATAAATTTTGGAAGTGGTGTTCTAAAATTAAGTTTTGGAAATACAACTTTGGAACTTAATATTTTCAACTTGTGCAGGCAACCCCAAGAAGTGGAAGAATTACATGAAGTAAACCTATTAGAAAGCATTTTTTCAGAAAATTTTCCACTATCTTGCTAGTCCACTAATTTATTAATTGATTTAGAGGATGATTACAACCAAATTGATACATCTACTAAAGTTTTTCTCTATTTCATGTATAGAGACTCAAGCTGAACCATAGTGGAAGCTCAAGCTTGAACAACTACCTTCAGTGACAACAAGAGTAAGACCCTCAGAGGAGCAGATCCCAGAATTGGATCTCAGCCCCTACCAGTAGAACTTATGTATGCCTTCTTGGGACCTCATAGCACCTTCCCAGTGGTCATTTCCTCTTGTTTAACTAATAGACAAGAGGAAGAACTATTGGAGGTCCTAACAAAACATAAAAAGGCCATAGGCTAGACCTTAGCCGACATTAAGACCTTTAATCTACACCCATAAAATCTACTTGGAGGAGGAAGCAAAGCCTTTTAGAGAAATGCAAAGAAGGCTTAATCCTTCAATGAAATAAGTAGTGAATAATTAGGTCCTTAAATTGTTGGATGTGGGTATCATTTACTCCATCTCTGACAGTAGGTGGGTCAGCCCCATACAAGTGGTTCCAAAAAAATCTGGGTAGATAGTAATAAAAAATGAAGGAAATGAGTTAGAGCCCACACAGGTGACAACAGGCTGGAGAATGTGTATTGACTATTGGAAACTTAATGCTACCACTAGAAAAGATCATTTTCCCTTACCATTTCTTGACCAAGTCTTGGAAAAGATTGCTGGCCATGCATTTATTGTTTCTTATATGGATTCTTAGTCTATTATTAAATTGAAATAGCACCTAAGGACCAAGAAGAATAATTTTTGCCTACCCATTTGGGACTTTTGCATTTATAAGAATGTCTTTTGGGTTGTGTAATGCCCCAACAAACTTTCAAAGATCATGCTCAATATATTCAATGATTTAATTGAGAGTAGCTTAGAAGTCTTCATGGATGACTTCTTTGTTTTTGGGAGTACTTTTGAGAGTTGTTTGATTAATTTGCAAGTTCTTTTGGCTAGGTGTGAGGAGAAACACTTACTGCTTAACTGGAAAAGTGCCACTTTATGGCTCAGCAGGGTATAGTATTGGGACATATAGTGTCCTCAAAGGGTATTGAAGTGGATAAATAAAAAATAGACGTGATCTCTAAACTCCCCATACCTAAAATTGTAAAGGAAATTAGGTCATTCTTGGGGCATGCTGGGTTTTATAGAGGTTTATTCAAGGTTTTGGACCACAAAACACCAAAATGCATTTGATAAACTCAAAAACTTGCTCATCACAGCCCCTATCATGCAACCCCCTGATTGGTCTATTCCCTTGGAAATAATGTGTGATGCTAGTGATTTTGCCATAGGTGCTATGCTAGGCCAACGAAGGAATAAGCATCCCTACGCCATTTATTATGCTAGCAAAACCTTGAATGGAGCCCAAAATAATTACTCCACTACAGAAAAGGAGCTACTTGCAATTGTCTTTGCTTTAGACAAATTTAGAGCTTACATCATTGGATCACCTGTGTTCATTTTCACTGACCATGCAACTTTAAAATATTTGTTAACAAAAAAAAGATGCTAAACGAAGACTAATAAGATGGGTGTTGCTCTTGCAAGAATTTAACATGACAATCAAGGACAAAAAATGGGTAGAAAATGTGGTGGCTGACCACTTGTCCAGATTAACCTTCACAGAAGCTGAACCTACCTTACCAAATTCAAAATTTTCTCCTGATGAACACATATTGGCAATTGAACTTATTCCTTGGTTTGCTGATATTGTAAATTTTTTGGTGACAGGGAAAACACCCCCAGAGTGGACTGTACAAGAATTAAAGAGATTCAAGATAGAGGTTAGGTACTTCTTTTATAATGACCCTTATTTATGTATTGTTCTGATAAAATAATTCGTAAGTGTGTCCCAAATGTTGATATACCAAACGTTCTTACTGCTTGTCACACTGAGGCCTGTAGTGGGCACTTTTTTGCAAAGAAAACAATTGCCAAAATCTTACAATCAAGGTTCTATTGGCCCCAAATGTTTAAAGATGTCTTTCAATTTTCTAAGAAGTGTGAACCTTGCCAAAAATTAGGAGGGATAACTAGGAGTGTGAACCTTGACTATTGGGGTTTGGACTTTATGGGCCTCTTTCCCCCATCTTTTGCGCATGTTTATGTCCTGTTGGCAGTGGACTATATGTCCAAGTGGGTAGAGACCATACCATGTGTGACGCCCCNAAGCAACAAATTTCATGCAAGAGTTTACGTAATATATACTAGTGTTATCAAGAGTAAGTTGGAAATTTATTTACAAAAGTCCAATGAGTATAATAGCAAGAAAATTTGAAAATATAACTGTGACGCCCACAGATTCCGCTTGGGATCGAACGAACATCTAAAGCATCGGGACATGCAGCACAAGGTTACTTGCCCCCGTTCATGACATATAAGATGCAATGCTCCTAACATGCATCTAGCATTATGCAATATTCGCAGCGGATAATAAATTTTTTCTTTAGCAATACTATGCACCAAACTGAAATATTTCAAATACTTAAAACATACTTCATACTTAATGACATACTAAACAACTAAGATCACAATAATAGTCCATATGGTTGTGATCAAAAGAGTGCTGGAAATTGAACTCCACAAATACAAGTAGTAGCCTGAGGTAACTACTGTACTACCATATACGTCGCACCATCGCTTAGACGACCGTTTCCAGTTGGTCAATTCCTGGTTCTCCTTCAGATCCTGTAACAAAATCACCATTTGGGGGTAATGGTAGTTGGGACTATCATAGTGAGATTTGATTACAAATCTCAGCAAGTTAACAGAAAACTTCCATACAGGTTAATGATGCATGCATGGCAGTAAAAGTATGAATGCATGATCAAATCATAAGTAATCATAGCATATATTGACATACAACATAACATAACTGGCATAACTTACACTGAAACAGAAGCTTAGCATGAACGTGACTTGAAACATAACATGGACTTGAAATATAGCATGAATGTGAACTTGAAACATAGCATGGACTTGAAATATAACATGAACGTGAACACGCATAATTTGAACATGAACTTGAGCATGACATAACTTAAATGTGAACTTAGAACATAACGTAAACGTGAACATAACATAACATGAACTTGAAACATATTCTTGTCTCATGGGATTACCATGATTGCGTGAATGTAAATTTGAACATAACATAATGTGAAACATAACTTGAACGTGAAATGCATAAACTTGGAATCTTATTCAATAGACTTAATCATTAAAGTGACCATATGGGTGCTACACAGGTCCCCTTGAGCCGTGTGTCCCTGTCGATTACCACATCACATCACATGTTTCTATACTAGCTGTGAGTGCGTTAATACGTACTCCACAGTTGTTGTGGCCCCACGTATTCTACATTTCACAATTGCTGTGTCTCACGTAGTGTATGCTCCACAATTGTTGCGGCCCCATACTTCATGCTCCACAGTTGTTGTGGCCCCATGACTTATTTGTTTGTGCCACACTTGCTGTAGACACACGTAACATAATGTGTGGCACCATTGGCATTAGTGCCTGGCGCGCTCCTGTGACAAGCTAATTAGGCCTCATTCACAACCTGTTGACTGTACTTCGTCAACCCAGGGAATTTCACACCTATTTAGACACTCCAACGTAAACAAAGGAGTTTCACTAGGATATTACTTCATCCTAGCGCTTAGGGTCATGATTGACATGAATAACTTAACTAGCATACATGACATTTCGTAACGTGACATAAAAGAAAAAAGTCCTGACGTAGCATAATGTGACATGAACGTAAGATGACAGACATGACATACTTCAAGACATAAATGTAACAGAGTTCATTTCATAACATGGCATACATGTAACATGCAACATTTCGTAACATGGCATACCATATAACAAACAACATTTCTTAACATGGTGTAACATGTGACAGTGAATATTACGTGACATGAAATAGATGTAACAGATGGCATACTTAACTTAACATGACATACTTGCAATGTATAGCAATACGTGATTAAATATCTTGTGTAACAGATGAATAATTCATGACAGAATAAATTTTGTATAACAGATAAATATGTAATGACTTGGCATGGTACATATGATAACATGCATACATTCAATTTAGTTCCCTTACTTATCACTCATACACATTAAACTAACAGTAAGTTAAAAGCTAACTTACCTCGATCGTCGCGTTCTACTAGAATAAAGCGCAAAACACGAGGAACTGTAAGAGAGTATTCTAAAAGTTAGAAATTAATTACTAACAATTAGAAATGTGAAAAGAGACAACTTAGAGTAAAATTACCATTTTACCCTCTACATGTGGGCAAATGACTATTTTACCCCTAACTTAAGGATTTGACATCCTAATTCCAAAAATTACCAAAATTTACATTCCTCATGTAAATTTTGTCCCAAACTCAAATATTAACTCACAAAAATTTAAAACCAATCACAACTATAGAAACTCACAATGGCCGAAACATTCATAGACCATTTCTCTTGATTTTGGTTGCAATTTCTTCCATCTTCAAAATCCCTGTTTAAACCAAAATTTTGTAACAAGGATCTTCCTATCCTAAGTTTAAAAATACGCTTAAAATATCCATTAAGAAAAGCTAATCATCAACACCAAACTTTTTGTAAAAAAACCAAAACTTTTTAACAAAAGGTAGACCTTAAATCACAAGTTTAGACCTTAATACAAACATCTCCAATAATTCCAAAAAAATCAAATCTTACTTCTAACATATTCATAACATCATCCTAAGATCAAACATGCTTTAAATCATCAAACAAAACTCACCAAAGATCACAAAACAACACTTGGAGGTTTTGGTTTTAAACTTAGTCCAAAACAGAAACTGTTTTTCCCAACTAACTTTGATCAATCTCTTGATCTATGGCTTAAAGACATGTGATCTTCAAACTAACACATCATATGGTTTAAAAATGTGCCCTAAAGAAGAGCCAACCATCAAACTTAAAATCACATGGCTAAAATTTAATAAAACATGGATCTAACTCAAAAACATCAAATTCTAGGCCTAACCGAAATCCTCTGGCATAGAAAATTATATCTTTAAAAATAATACTAAATATCCTCAAAATAACATCCTAACATGTATATAAGAGGCTTAGGATCATCCTATAAAAATATCAAAGCCTTTGGAATAAGATTAAACCATGAAATATTCAAACTTTCACAAAACAGAAACTGTTTTTCCACTTCCAGTTTTCAAGTTTCTAACTCTAAGAAAATCTATCAACAAAAGCTTTATTCATGCAACAAAACCTCAATGAACATTCATAAACACATGTTAGAAACACTCCCTAAAATTTTCGGAACAGGATATGTCCATTAGCTTGGTCAAAACTTCCAAAACATAACATACTCTCCAGTTTCACGCCCAGAATGACCTTTCCATGGTTAAAAATACTTTTGACCTATCAAATGAGCATGGAATGAGACTAATAAGATATCCACAGAAACTAGACTCAAAGATGAACAACTTATGTGAGGAATAATCTTGGAAAAATACTTATAATGGGTCTAAAATGGCCATGCAAAATATCCCAGAAATCTGCCCAAGAGAGCTCTTTTGGGTTTCTCTCTAAGAACGGGAGAAAAGAAGTGATAAAATGGAATGAAAAGTGCCTTGCACGACTATAGACTCCTGGTTGGGGAAGTTGTGGGCTGGAATGACCCTTGATTGGAGTTGGCTATGTGGCATAAAGTGGAGAATAGTGAGGGACAAAGACTGCCTGCAGCAGCTGTGAAAGATGGAGGTTGATGGAGTGGATTTCTCCTTCACAACAAGGCACTATTGGGTGCAGCCAATGGCAGTGGAGGGTCTGCCATGTGGGGGAGGAGACTTCTTCAAGAAGCTTTGCCAAGGTGGCCAATTTCGTGGGCCTTGGTGGGCCCTACCAAGTGGGCTTCAATTTGGGGTTTAAAGAGGGTTTGGTTAGGGTTTGAGATGCTATTAAGCCCAAAACCAATTTTTCTTGGCCCAATCAAATTTCCAAGGTTTAAAAGGTTGGATAATGATGTCATAACAAGGATTTTATTAATTAATAGCTTATGGAAGTGATTTAATCAAGTGATTAAACACAATGTTGGAAATCGGGTTAAAAAGGGTTTGGAGACCAACTGTAGGGTTTGGGAAAACCGTTTAGGATTTCGGTTTCAACCAAGCTTTTGGGGTGTCAATTGGATTCCAACCATTTAGGGTTTTGCTAGGGTTGAAACCCTCTTTGGTCTGGCACAATTTAGTTGATCAGATGAAACAGAGCTTTGCTTAGGTGGCATGATCTCACACCTTGACTTCCTTCACAAATCCATCTAATGGTTCCTCTTTGTACCAAGTCTCTAATATTATTTACTATGTGTGGCTAAGATCTTGTCAAGTGTCCAAATAAAACTCCTCCAACCTAATTTGGACATTCCACACTGTGATTTTGAAAATACTGCACTTGGTGACTTATCGAGGTTACTATTCACTCCAAAAAAATGCATAATAAACTTTGTACTAAAAAAATTCTAAATATTCATATTAACCTATAGTGAAAATCGTTTACCGAAATTTAACCCCGAAGTGCCCCTAAAAATAATTTCACAATTTACAACAGACGTTTCGTCCGGAATTATGAAAAATGGTTATTGCGCCATAAAATCCTAAATAATCAACTGAGCCTAATGGCGTAGACCATAATGCATTCTGATACTTCTAACTATCTCAAATAATTAAACTCATATTTCTAGCACCATAGTGACTGATAACACTGACTATGTTGACAGACTAAAACCCGTGCGATTGGTCGATTCGTAAAAACTTATGGAGTTTTCACGAGATTCCTAAAGTCAATAGAAATTTCACCAATGAATTTCTAGCAGGCTGTTATAGGCTAAGAGCTTAAGGTAAAAATCATAATTTGACTCATTTGTTTTTTTATGTGATTTTGGAAGCCAACTAAATTGTTTTAGCATGTATTTTGATGTAGTTAATTTCCTATGTTGAAAATAAATATGTATGCCTTGTTTTTGGCCCAAACCGAATGGTACTATAATTGTTTTGCTATGTGTTTCCCTATATTTCGAAAAGCTATGTTGCTACTAAACTTGGTTTAATCATTGGTGATGATTAAAGTGATTTTAGTTTATAAAGGTCGATACCATGTGTTTTGTGTTGAGATTTATTCGTGATCTTTTTTTAGAGTGCCAAGAGGTTCAGTTAAAGGTTTTTTTTGGTTCTATAATTTTATATTTTGCTTTTAAAGGGTATTAAGTGGATAAAGCACGAACTTGAGTGTTTAAAAATTTAAAAATTTCCTTAATGAGTAACTTTACTATACCTTATGCTACTTTAATTTCAATGGGAGGTGTGATCTAAACTAATTAAAATATTGCTTATGTGAATAGGTTATAGCTTAGTTAGTTTAGATATAAGAGATTATTTGGGCATGATGTATTATGATATGTAAAGCTGTCCAAGTATTCCTAAGTCTATGTCATGCCATGTCTTGATGTAAAAATAACCCATTTATGTTGTCCCTTGTTTGGTTAAATTCTACCTAACCCAAGAGTTCAAAATATTGATAAGCTAACATTTCTTTAATGAGTGACTACAAGTTGATTTAAAGGGCATGTTTCCTATGCTTGATTAGCCTACATGAGATACCTAAATCTATTTTAAAGCCCATTGTTGAGAATTTCCAGATTTTATCTCCTAATGTCTACGACCTAAAATGAGCTTGAACCAAAGAGACCTTACTTGAAGCCTATGAATTCTTAACTACTTTTCATGTAAGCTTTTAAAATAGTCTTTCCATGGACAGCTAACATGTCTTAATATTTAAGTTATTTCTTTTGTAAGTCGAGGTGAGGAGTAGTAATTTGGGTTAATGTTAAGAATAGAAAAGACATTAGATTGTAATATCATGGCTTTCTCTTTTAAAGGGAGGGCTAAAGAATATTGTGTGAGTATTAACATGCTTATGCTATTTATTGGAATAGAACCTATATTGAAGTTGGAAGTATTGAGGAGCATAGAGGTAAGTAGCTATGACCATGCTTTTTAACCAAGTTCTCTTTATGAAAGAATGTTTCTTTCTCTTATTGCAAATGTTCTTCTAAAGAAAAGAGTAAATAGTATGTACAAGCCCTTTCTTGATAGCCTCTGTTAAGCACCCTATCAGTTATAATTGTGTGTATGTGTATAAGGTGATGCATGCACATAGGTTCTAAGTCATAAGATTTTCATACATGCTCTCTCAATAAACTTATTAATTATTCCTATATGTAGTATGGCATCAAAATGTATATTGTTCATAAAAATGCATGTGCATCGGAGTAAGAAAGATGACGAAATTGTTTTGATTGCAAAGGAAAGGAAATGAATGTCTCATGCCTTATACTTCAAGTGATGCTTTAAATGAGTTTTAAAATGCCACTATGAACTGATGCTTTAAATGATGTGAAGAAAGCATTTTAAAATGTCCCTATGAACTCATGCTTAAAATGACACGAAGAAAGCGTTTTAAAATGTCCCTATAAACTGATGTTTTATAGATGCCATGAAAGATGATGTTTAAGCTCAAGCTTTTAAATGATGTTCTTCCATGAATGAACGGTTAAATGAAAACGACTGAAAAGAAAGGACTAACATGAATGAAAGAAAGAAATGACTGAATAAATGAATGTTTTAATGTATAAAAATACGTAATGGCTACATGAATGAAAAGGGTAACAAAGGAAAGGGCAGATTGCAATGCCGGGTAAGTAGTACTGGTAGTGCACCCAGTGCTGCCCCCTAACTAAAAAGGATTCTGAACCTATTGCCACGGGTGGAATCCAGGTCCAAAGGAAGACCGTTAACCCTAACACACGAGGCGTAATAGTATGTTCCGGCCAAAGAAAATGAAACATGAAATCATGGTTAGTTTTTAAAATGCTTATGCATGAAAGTATAGTTATTGCTTTTTTTTAAATGTTTATCCATGAAAGTATGGCTTACCTTAAACTGTTATGCATGAAAGCATTGTCAAGAATTAGCAAAATGTTTATGTATGCATGTTTTTTAAAGAAAGATTATGTAATTAATAAGTTAACAGCATGGTGTACTGCTTACTGAGTATTCAAGTCACTTTTGTTTTAAATGTTTTAAACGTCCAGGTAATGACGAAAAGGCTGGGGAGCAAGGCATTACTGTAAAGAGAGAGGCAGACACTTAGTGTATTCCTTGTTGGTTTGGCTTTACATGGATGATGGGTTATGTTTATGGGTGTTGTTTTTATGTTGGGACGGAGTCTCTTCCTAACTAGAACAATTATGTTTTTATGAACGTATGATGGACTCTGAGAGTCTTTTATGGATGAATGTTTGAATAGAATATCTACCAGATGTTCCTTTTATTAGATTAGAAATTTTGAGTACATGTGTGTTATGTTCACGTTGATCGCATGCTATTAGGTAAAAAAATGAAATGAAAAGAAAATGACAGGTATATATGTTGCGATCCCTCCCTTCCTGGGGCGGGATTGTGACATCCTGCCCCCCCAAGCACCCATATTGCCCCTAGGCCCACACCCGCATTACCTCCTGACCCTTCTTGTCCCTAGTTTCTAATCCATATGGGATAGGCTTGGTGGATGGGCCCGTATGGACTTCTTTATTTTTCTCCTTCACAATACCCTGTGATAGGGCAGGTAAGGACCTTGTAAATCCTTAGAAGTAAAAATGTTGCCTACTAAATCTGCCCAGATATGTAGGGAAGTAAATTACAGAGGCCGGTCTCATTCATTTGCTCCTATGGCGCAAACAGTAAACATTTCTGAATTCAGGTTTCCAATATTAGCTTGATTATGTAGAGTGTGGGTGGGAGCTTCTGCGAGGCTAAGCCAGGAGATGGACCCGACCGTGTGTGGTCCGAGCGCTAAGCTCGGATAAGAAGGGAGATGGGCTCGACCGCTTAGAGTGTGAGTGTGGGGCTCGTCTAATGTGAGAGATGGACTTGACTACATAGAGTGCTAGTGCGAGTGCGGAGCACGGCTAAATTGGGAGATGGGCTCGACTGCGTAGGGTGCGAGCGAGAAGCTCGGCTAAGGCTGGAGATGGACTCAACCACATAGAGTGTGAGCATGGGGCTCGCCTAATGTGGGAGATGGACTTAACTATGTAGAGGGTGAGCACAGAGGCTAAGGCGGGAGATGGGCTCGACCGCATAGGGTGCGAGCGTGGAGCTCTGCTAAGGCGGGAGATGGACTCGACCGCTTATGGTGGGTGCACGGAGCTTGGATGTTTGTTGCTATTTGTAAGTGCATGTTTGTTTGATGTTTTTGTTTTGTTGTTTGTGTGAAGTAACCCACGCAAAGTGTTCAGAGGTCCCGTTGACCCCTTTGGTCCACTTTAGGCAGTTTCCAAGCCCGTCGGCGGCTTGGTCCCGAAGGTAATCCGTGCATGGCGGTTGTGGAGCTAGGAGGCCCATTAACTCTGTAGGCTCATTCCTCAAAGGTAACCCACTGGTAGTGGTTATGGCTCGAGCATGGCACTTGGCGCGAGTCAGGGGACCCTTCTTCTAGCTAGCATTGGAACTCGGCTTTGTTAGATGGGGGGTTGGCATAAGGTCTGGAGACTTGGGGCCTTACCCCGCAGGGAGCCAAAGGACCCATCTTCTTGCGAGTAAAGGCTCAGCTTAGTGAGTCTAGGGACCCATCTTCTTGCAAGTGTAAGGACTTGATTTAGTTGGACAGAGCGTCGATACCAAGTCCGGGGACTAGGGACCTTACTCCACAGCGAGTCAAGGGACCCGTTTTCTTGCAAGTGTAAGGACTTGGCTTAACGAGTCGAGGGACCAGTCTTATTGCGAGTGTACTCAGCTTAATTGGATGGGGGGTCGGCGGCAAGTCCTGGATATGGCCTTACCCGCAGAGACAAGGGAGCTGTCTTCTTGTGAGTGTAGGGACTAGGCTTTGTTGGACGAGGGGTCGGCGGAAAGTCCTGGGACTTGGCCTTACCCAGCAATGAGTCAGGGACCTGTCTTCTTATGAGTGTAGGGACTCAGCTTTGTTGGACGGGGGGTCAGTGGCAAGTCCTAGGACTTGGCCTTACCTCACAGCGAGTTAAGGGACCTATCTTCTTGTGAGTGTAGGGACTCGGCTTTGTTGGACAGGAGCACTCATCCATGCCAAATTGCTTCGCCAGAGTGCGATGACCATGACCGGTGTTTCCGCACTATAAGAAGCAATTTCGTTAGTAGAAATAAATTCACGCAAAATTTGTGAGACAATACCGGGAAGTTTCTAGTTGCTGTAGTTAGTCCATGCTTGGCAGAAGATTGTTCGCAGCTGTCTATTGCTTTGCCCCTCTTTTTCTCTTTCTTTTTTATTTTTCTAGAGTTCGTGAGCATCGTTGCATGGGACATCCAAGTTTTACTCAACGAGGGTTCCAACAAGTCTCGTGCTACTGAGGAATTGCGTTTGAGCAACTAAGATATGGTTCGAACCGTGCAAATGAGTCCCGTGCGAGCCCTGGAAATTGTGCACTATTCGAGTCTTGGGTAGCATTGTCCAAGTCCCATGCAAGTGGGGAGTCCACAGGTTTACTCCTTTGTGGCGAGTGGTAAGGTCTGAACCCATGCAAATGGCTAGTCCAGACTGTGTGGCCTTGCCTCGTACAAGTGAGGTTCCTGAGCTGAGGGGTGCAATGTGAAGGGCTGGTGGCTCCTAAGTTTGACAACTCTTGAGCTGATGATTTTCGCATTGGTGATCCCCGTGAAGGTGGTTCTGTCCCAAGCTGGTGGGTTGCCATGCAAGTATTGCTTCCCTAGCCGAGGTGCTACCATGGAGAACCACGAGTAGAGGAGGGACCCATGCGAGTGTGCTTGAGCCGAAGAGGTGGAGGACCTTGTGGGGGGTGTTTGCCAAACCGAGGAGGAGGACGGCCGCTTGGGGGTTGCCTGTCGAATAGAGGAGGAGGACAGCCCCGTCTGGGTTGGCTTTGCCGTACCGCAGCAGTTTGAGATTCAGCCACATGCATTCTCATGCACGTGGCCATAAGACGAGGCCTCAGCCACGGATAGGCAGCCATGGGTCGTCTCTAAGGGGGCAGATGACGCCAGCTGGTCGCATGGTACAATCCCTAGCCGGGCCACAGTGAGGCCGTGGCCCCTTCGTGAGTGTGTTGGCGTGTGCTGCAGTGAGCAGACCAGTTGCTGGGGGTCACGACACGCCGAACAGAAACTCCAAGAAACCCAAGTGGCAGCTGCCCAAGAGTCAAACGGGCTCATGGTGGCCAACCGTGAGCTCATCGGGGGCTTGTGCAACGTTTACACGCTGCCCTGTTGTCCATGGCCTGCGTGTTAAGGACCTCGATCTAGTCCCTAAACACTATGTTCTTCTCTTCTTTAGCCTCCTTGCGATGACTGAAGTGGCTAGCCCTCTTGCTTGGCCTTGAACAAAACGTGGCAATGATGGGTCCCTAGGTTAATGGAGGTTTGGTGTTTAGTGATGGTATATTGTATGATGGTGATGAAAAGGATGATCTAAGCAATGAACTCAAGCACTTGATTAGTTAGGCATGTCTAGAGTGGAGACTTGTGGAGTTGGCGCCACTTGGGATGAGATTTGAGTTTGGATGATGAGTGAGGCTAGGGTTTGGATGGAAGAAGGGTTTCCTAAATTATTGGAGGTAATATAGGAGATATGGGTTTCGACTATGGCAAGATTGGGATGGATTGGTATGAAGAGTGAGTAATTCTAGGATGATTCCTAGAATAAATGGATCAACTATGATAACTGTGACCAATCACCAAAGAATAAGGGATATGGATGTGGAAGGCAATAAGGGCTCCTAAAGTTTATGAAACTCTATATGGAAAGTGGAATTTCGGCTAGGTCAAGTGGCGAATGGAAGAAGGGCAATTTAGGGTTGTAGCTGAATATGGTAAGTATGGTAGCACTATAGTGGCCGTATGGTGTGTTTGGGGAGATGGAAATTGTTCAAGAAAGTGTATGAAGACAATGGAAACTATATGAACACCCAAGAACTTTGAATGAATACAAAAATAAACAAATCAACTTCGATTCAAGAATTTCACAAAGTTGAAAAGAAACCTCATATATTGGATAAAAAGAATCACACCTATTCATGAATTTCAAGTCCTCTCCTTGGGATTCATGAATTTCAGCCAAGAAGGCCAAGTGCATAAGCACCGAAAACATGATCTCAAAACAATATAGCTGTCCTCTAGGAAAATAGTCAAAAGATGTAAACTAAATGACTAGGGGTCCTACTTATAGAGATTACAAAGTGGAAACCCCCAAAAGTTCCCTTGGAAAAATACTTAAATAAAATTAAATGAAAGCAATAAAATAGTCTTGCAAGGGCCATGGTGGCCCGTGGCCTGCAACGGCCCATGGATGGGTTAATGTGGTTCATCGCCCATGGTTGGGCTGGTCTGGCTCATGGTCATTGGTGGTTGGTCGACATGGTGTCTTGTGCTGATGCTGATGGGCACGACATGGTGCCGTGCGTTGATACTGCATGGCCCAGGCAGGTGGCATGGGTGTTGCTGTTGCTAGGTGTTGATGTCGCTAGTGGGCATGCCACTAGCCTCGCTTGCAAGGCACGAGCTAGAGTCGTGCGCAAATGGGATGCCACTAACCTCGCTGGGCTGCTGTTATTGGGCACTGGGGGCTATCAAGGGCATGCCATGGCTGGGTCCGTGCTTGCTGGGCACTAAGGGCTGTCAAGGGCATGTCAAGGCTAGTACCGTGGCATGCCTACTGGGCTATCTTGGGCATGTCAATGAGGCTGTTCTGGCATGCCAGCCACAGTGTCAAGGGCTTGGCTTGGCATGTCACTAGGCATGTTAGGGGGCTGTCTTGGCATGCCAATGACAGTTTTAAGGGGTTGTCTTGGCATGCCCGTATGGTTGTAATTTTAAATAAACATAGTCCCCCACCTCAAACAAAACCGCACATCTTCCCTCATCATAGTACTTTTTCATTCTCTCTTGAACTCCTTCTTTACCATTGCTAGCACTTCATCCCTAGTAATTAACTCCCTCTCCACTTCATCATTCTTTGTCAGCCCCTTCTCATAATTCACCAATATTGGTTGAAGTCCTCCATAAACCACCTCAAATGGACTCATTTGAATGGAAGCATGAAAAGAAATGTTATACCAATATTTGGCCCATGTAAGATAGTCCCCCCATTTTATTTGTTCTTCATGACAATAACACCTCAAATATTTTTCAAGAGTCCTATTAACCACCTCAGTTTGCCCATCGGCTTGTGGGTGGTAAGAGCAGGTTGCCCTCAACTTGCTCCCTTGCAATTCAAAGAGCTTTTTCCAAAAGGTGCTTATGAACACCCTATCCCTATCCGTCACAATGCTCCTGGGGAACCCATGTAGCTTGACAAAATTATCAATAAAAGCTTTGGCCACACTCTTGGCCGTGTAAGGGTGTTTGAGAGGAATAAAGTGTGCATACTTGCTAAGCCGATCTACAACCACCAAGATCACCTCATGTCCTCCACTAGTTGGCAATCTTTGTACAAACTCCATTGTCAAATCCTCCCAAATCTTGTTTGAAATTGGCAATGGTTGCAATAACCCAGATAGTGGTCTTGTGTCATACTTGGATTTTTGGCACACATGACATTTGGCCACTAACTTTTTCACGGCCTTTTTTATTCCTTCCCAATAAAAAAAATGCTTCACTCTAATGTAGGTCCTCAACCAACTTGAATGGCCACCTTCTTTGCTATAATGAAAATGGTCAAGGATCTCTCTTCTCAAATTTGGCATGTTTGGTATATAAACATAATCCTTGTAATAGATAAGGCCATCACTTACTTTGAAGCCCACTACTCCTCCTCCTTGAGCTTGTAATAGTTCAATGATCTCTAAGTATAGCTTCTTAGATTTTATCCGATAGTCACCATTCACTCCTACTCAAGGCCATCACAGTAGAATCATCTTTTTCATGTATTATCCACAAAAGTGAATTTCCCTCATGCCTACTCAATGCATCCACCACCTTATTCTCATTGTCCGGTTGGTAGATGATGTCATATTCAAAACCAAGTAGCTTTAGAACGACAAGGCCGCCATACTTTCACCGCATGAACCACCACCAACATTTCTCTAGCATAAGTGCTCCAAACCTTCTTCATTGGCCCAAGAGCTTTGGAAATAAAAGGCAATGGCCTCTTTTCTTGAACCAAAACAACACTTATACCTTCACTACTTGCATCGGTATGAACTTCAAATGGCTTCTCAAAGTTAGGCAAAGCAAGTACGAGTGTCATGGTCATGGCTCTCTTCAAGTCTTCAAATGCTTCTTTTGCTTCTTGCATCCATTCAAAATTGTCTTTCTTGAGTAGGGAAGTAAATGGCTTAGCTAAAACCCATAATTCTTCACAAACCTTCTATAGTAACCCGTCAAACCCAAGAAACCCGTCAAAGCCGAAACATCCTTGGGCAATGGCCAATCAACCATTGCTTCAATCTTTCATTGGTCCATTTTCACCCCTTCACCTTAAATGAAATGCCCTAAGTACTCAAGCTCCTTTTCCATAAAGGCACATTTAGAAGCCCTTATAAAAAAAATGGTGTTCTTCCATGACTCTCATCACATTTTTCAAATGCACCTTATGTGCTTCCATGGATTTGGAATAAATCAAAATATCATAAAAAAATACAAGCACAAACCTCCTCAAAAGTGGCTTAAATATGGTCTTCATAGTGGCTAGAAATGTAGAAGGAGCTTTACATAGCCCAAATGGCATCACTAGGTACTCATAATGCCAGGAGTGAGTCCTAAACACCGTCTTGTGCACATCATCTTCTCTCATCCTTACTTGGTGGTACCCGGCCCTCAAATCAAGTTTAGAAAATACGATTCCCCCATGTAGCTCATCAAGCATCTCATCAACCGTAGGGATAGGGAATCTATCATTGACCGTTGCCTCATTCAAGGCCTGATAATCCATGCAAAATCTCCAAGTGCCATTTTTTCTTTCTCACCAAGAAGACCGATGAAGAAAAAGTACTAGTACTTGGCCTTATCAAACCACCCTTCAACATGTAATTAACTTGTCTTTCAATCTCTTCATTTTTAGAAGTGTGGATACCAATATGGAGGTACATTAATCGGTTTGTTCTCATCAATCAACACAAAACGATGGTCGAAGGGCCTAATAGGTGGCAATGTAATAGGCACCTCTAGAACCTCCCGATAGTCCTTCGAGACCACTTGAACTTCCACGGGAAGCAAGGACAAGTCATCATGTTTGGCCCCATCTTCTATCTTCTCAACCTCAAAAATTGAATCTTCTTTGGCTTAAACAATGGCGAAGCAATGAGCTCCACCCTTACACAATTTTTCGAACATCAAAGCCTCACAAAACTTCACCTCCTTCGATGTCAATGCCATCTATATCCTCTTCTTAGACCCGAGCTTAAACTCCATGGTCATCTTGTGATAATCATGCACTAGTTTCCCAAAACCTCTAAGCTAAGTGTTGCCCAACACTACATCAAGTCCCACTCGTGAAAGGACATGCAAATCCGCCACTATCCTCACTCCTTGGATGTTCATCTTGATTTCTTTCACAAGCCCCTCACATTTTAACTTGTCTCCATTGGCAACTTTAACCTCAAAGGGTTCAATGACATTAGGCTTCAACCCCACTTTGGTGACAATATTGGAGTTGATGAAGTTGTGGGTAGAGCCACTATCTACCAACAAAGTGACTTCAAATTTCCCAATCCATGCCATAATCCTCATGGAGGTGGGTTTTTGTACTCCCTACATGGTATTGAGAGAAATTTCGGCATCTTCATCTTCTTCACTAGGTTCAGCCTCATCTTGTTCAGACTCCTGGTTTGAGGACCCATCATGATCATCCTCCTCAATCATCACATAAGCCTTACCCGACTTACATGTATGTTCTTTACTCCACTTTTCCCCACACTTGAAGCATAAGCCTTTCTTGATCCTCAATTGGACTTCTTCCATTGAGAGCTTCTTCACTTCATATGGCTTGGGCTTAGAAGCCCATACTTCAACCTCTTTACCTTTCCAACGAGTTTTGGTTTGCAGGTTTTAGTGAACTTGATCCCCATGTCCCTAGATTGATGTTTCTCCAAAGAAGTACTATCTTCCAAAATTTCGGTCATTCTCATGACTTCTAGAATCTTATTGGGTTGCTTCAACTTGATTTTCTTGGCTAATCAAGGCTTCAATCCATCAACAAAAGTGCCCACAAGGGCGTCCTCCGACCAACCTCTCACAAGTGTTTGAAGTTGCCTAAATTCTTCAATGTATACATGCACATTCCCTTCTTGCCTCAACTTGGCAAGTTGGCCATGATGGTTAATAGTAGGTGATGGTTATAACTACAAAAGGAATTCTTCCTCAAAAGCTGTCCATCCCATTCTCTTTTTTTCTTTCTCATATTGGTCCCTTATCCATCTTCACCACTTACCTACTTTTCCATTTAGGTAAAAGCAAGTAACTTAGTGGCTTAACGTGCCACACACCTGAGCCTAACGCTCAAAGTCCCACTAGGACTTAAAAACTCAAACCAAAACCAGTCCTGTTGAAACACCTTCCAGACCCATGAGCACAAAAATGCAAAAAAATGCCAATATATAAATAGAACTGTGCATGCTTCTTAGGACTCGAAAATAAAATAAACTGGACCTGACCTACTACAAAACTAATGCCCATAGACCAAAAAATCTACCCAACACTCTATTTTCAATGAGAAGTAATTCTTTATTAAGCAACTTAATTCTTTTTAAGTCAAACCACTTGTCTAAATGCACCAAGTGTCCAAGCACAATGTTCAAACGTTAAGGTTAATCAATGTTTGAATAGATATTATATATAATCGAACGG
This sequence comes from Juglans sigillata, assembly GCA_003123805.1. Classification (NCBI taxonomy): domain Eukaryota; kingdom Viridiplantae; phylum Streptophyta; class Magnoliopsida; order Fagales; family Juglandaceae; genus Juglans; species Juglans sigillata. The sequence continues at coordinate 63,469 of QEOY01000264.1, read as the reverse complement.
AAAATTGGCGGGACATTGACTTACCGTTCGAACAAATTATTATACCTTTTGAACGAATACGTTAACCAATGTTCGAATGTAAAATAAAGAGTTCGAACATGGATTTATTATAGAAATATCTAAAATGAATGGAGAAGTGTTCAAATGGTATATATTCCGTTCGAAGGGTAATAGAACGGAATATAAATAATATAAATAATTGGCAATTAAATAATATAAATAATAGAGATAAGTAATTAATTTAGAAAAGAAAAAAAAATAATTTAATTCATAATTAAATTAAATTTACAAAACACAAAATATTGTTTATAAAAAAATAAAAAAAAATGCAAATTAAAGGTACAAACTAATAGGATCCCAACTCTCTACACACATCTTTGATTGCAGCTATGCGTATCTCTAGTTGTGTCAGCTGAGTACTGATCATGATGTGAGTTGCAGACATGGCATCAATTTCTATGCGCAAGTCAGAGATGCAAGCATTAATCTTTGTACATAAGTTGGAGATGGAACTATGGATCTCTGTATGCACTGCATCAATCACCACTAATGTCTGTCTGCGGATCTCTGTACGCAATATGTTTGCCATCTCCTCATGAGTGAATGTGCGTGATGCCTTCGGTTGCGTGGATGTCTCACCGACCAATACTCCATGATCTTTCAGGTGTGCATGTCCCTGAGCATCGACTGGCTCTGGAATAAGACCATGAAAACGAAGTCTCGAGTGACCCATGCTTCATGATAGGGTAGAGGAGTTGATCCGTTCAATCGGCTCCCAGACACGCTCTGCAATATCTGGTAGGATCTCAGCATGTAGCAGAAATTGTGTGATAAGGATCCCAAATGCATGTATATCTATCATAATGTACTAGTTAGATCCTAGTGAATATATAAACCAATAGGTTAATAGGCACCCCACAGACGCGTATAATAAACTTCACTCGATCCATGCCAACCTTTGCCTTGTGCTATCGATGATCATTGTTGTTCGCGATGATTATGTTCATGATCTTGAAGAAACCAAATAGATTTGTCTGTTTGATGCTCTTCATCCCATCATATGGAGGAGCATCTGGACCAATAACCAACTACCTCACCTCATAATCCGAGAGACCACCGAGAGAATCTCTATCAAAGCCCTCGCCCTCAGTCGTCTCTCCATCACTCGTAGCTGAAGATTGCCTAGGCACCACGTTTGGATATGCTATGTCCAATCGTGGGATACCAATGAATCGGCGAGTCTATTTGCTGAAAATGCAACTAAGGCTCCAAGGACCAAAAAAATGTATGCATCATTCTCATCTTGACTGGAACGACTAAGCTCTCTATCTAAGAAGATGTCAATGTATGAAACAAGGTCCAATACTTCATCCTTCTGGTCGAGGATTGGCGTCCAACCACACTCGAGGGAGATAGCTAGAAAGGAATGACCCTCCCAGAGAAGATCTTGAAAGTCAAAGATCTTTACCTGATGTTTAAATAGAATAGTCCTTTCTCAAATTGCTTCGCTGGAGGGTTGTCCTGGTCTGCCATGCTTTCGTCCCCTATAAGACATTATCAACTTGAAATTTAAAAAATAAAATTAAGAAAATTAGTTATAAAATATCATACATAAATCAAAAGATTATATACTAATTAATATAATTTAAAACAGTTTTTTGTTGCACCATTTGAACAAATAATTAAGCATTTGAACAATATGAAAAATCTCAAATGATTACACAACCGTTCAAATGTTAAGCATATGTATTCGAACACTTTCGAATTCAAGAAATGAGTCACAGCAATTCAAAAAAATAAACCATCATTTGAACGGTTTCTAGATCGAGCTCGACAAGGGTTGAGTCAACTCGGTGGCCATTGAAACATAAAGAATCCACCAATTCCTTTCGTTTGTCCACAAAGAATACACATACAAGGCCGGGATGTGCACAAAGGCATCTCGGCCTTGTGTTTTCTGGCCACCTACGGTTCAATGAAAACTATTTATTTTCTTATTTTATATCAAAAATCAATAAAAATAACATGGAATAAACTTGTTAAACAATATTAAGTTGTGTACCTTTTTTATGACAGTGGTTGTGACACGGCAGTGACAACAATGGTTCAAAGGTAGAGGAACGTTCAACGGCGTATGTGGAGGGTCTAGAGAGGGAGAGAGAATGTGATCAATCGGGAAGTTCAAATATTGCTTAAATGTGTTATGCAGTTCGAACGTATGGTTTATGTTTGAATGTATGTTTTGCATTCGAACAGGTACTATTTGAATGTTAAAATGAAACGTTCGACTGATGTTTCATGCGAGATACCATTCGAACGCCAATATTTACCGTTAGAAGGGTACCTCATATAAACTAATATACTACTAACAATAAAGCTTGGAAAATGATAGTATATACTAATATACTACCAAAGATTATTGATGTTGAGGAGAAGCCTGTTGAGGACAGCAATGATGTCGTGACAAGTTTGGTTGAGGGCCTGGGCAAATGGAGTTCCTCACATGACTCTGTTCAAGATGGAATTTTGGAAGGGGTTCAAGAAGTTGGAGTTGCACCGAGTAAAGAGCAAATTGAAGAGGAGAATAACCAAGTGGTTTTGCAGAGATTGAATGAGGTCTCTAAAGGCATACTAGCAAGCCTTTAGGGGGTTGGGACTGAATTGCTTGGGACAGAGGACATGTGTCTGATGATAGATGGAAATGATAATCCACTTAAGGTTGATGATGAGCCATCAAATGAGGAACTCTTCCTCCTAGAAGAGACTACTGCTTCAGATCCGGAACCTGAATTCCATCTAGAGGTCATTCCACAAGATAAGGAGTATCACACAGAAATAGAGTGGGATCAAAAGAAGAAGAAATATATGAAAAAAAATTTTGTGAGATTTAAAAGCTTTGCGTGGGTTTTTATTCATTCTTCAAATTTCTCTTAATGATTAATCCCATTTTTGCATGGAATATAAGGGGGATTGGGTCTTCTAAGGGCCATGTAAAGAAGCTAGTTGCTAGTTTTAAGCCGAAGGTAGTAGGATTGATGGAACCGTTTCAGAATTTTGACAAAGCACAAGGGCTGATGAGGTCTTTACACTTGATCATCTTACTTTGTATGAAGAATTTGGTGGTAAAATTTGGGTTTTTTGGAGTAAGGATGTGGATGTCCAGATTAGTCGCATGGGTTTTTAATGCACTTTTATTTATACCAAGTGTAGTATGTTTGAACAAAATGTGTTATGGGATGAGTTGAGTCCCTGTAATAAGGATTCAGATCCATGTTTATTCTTTGGAGACTTCAATATTATTCGGTATGATTCAGAATTGGTTGGAAGATCAAGTGGAGGAATTAGAAAGAAGGCTACAAGGTGGTTGGAACAAAGATGATAATCAGGATTTACTTTTGGCATCTGCGGAATTGGTTACCAAGAGGCATAGGAAAATACAAGATTGGCTCAAATGGTAAAGTTGAAATGGCAAGTTGAAGGGGACCGTAACTCTAAATTATTTCATGTGTGTTTAGCTAATAGAAGGCGTAAACGAGTCATGGGAATGCGTTAGTCAGAAGGAGTTGTTTTTTATTCGCCGGAAGCCATACATCATGGGGCTGTGAACTATTTTTCAAAATTTCTTCAGGAGTTTCTGCCCAAAGTGCTCCTAGATCTCACCTATTTAATTTCGCCTATTCTCTTAGAGGAGGATTGTGTCCATATTTGTGGTTTTCCTTCTATGGAGGAAGTGTTTAATGCTTTATCTTCTATCCCACCGAATAGCACACCGAGGACGAATGGTTTTGGGTCGGGATTCTATAAGAGCCACTGGGAGGTGGTGAAGTTCGACGTCTTATAGGTTGTTTCAGAGTTTTTTTTTTTAATCTCTAAATAGCTTGCTAGATTTTTTGCAGCTTCTTCGATTGTATTGATCCCGAAGGTGAAGGCACCTATAGGGTTTGATAAGTCTTGACTAATTAGTCTTTGCTTGATGTTTTATAAAATTTGCTCCAAAATGATTCTTAATCGTTTGACAGGTTTCCTTCCCAAGATGATTTCGATGGAGCAAGATGCTTTTATTCTTGGAATGAGCATTTTTTAGAATATCAGTCTCATGCAGGAAATGGTGCAGTCTATTAATAAAAAGTCTCATGGTGGTAATATCATGTTGAAGGTGGATATGGCGAAGGTGTATGATCTAGTTGATTGGAAGTTTTTGTGGGAAGTTCTTCATTGCTTTGGATTTTCTCTTCAATTCTGTGACCTTATCCGAGCCTGTATCTTGTCTCCTTAGTATTCAATTATGAAAAATGAGACTACAAAAGGTTTTTTTAAAGGAGGACGTGGGTTGCATCAAGGAGATCCTCTCTCCCCTTACCTATTTATTATTATTCAGGAGGTTCTATCTAGACTAATCAGACATATTGTGCTGGATAAGAGGTTTGGATAGTTTTTATAGGCTAGAGGTACCACTCTCATTTATCAGCTTATGTGTGCTGATGAAGTGGTGATTTTTACTAATGGCAGCATGAGCTCAATCGGGAGCTCTTAGCCATGTTGAATACGTATGTGAATTGTTCAGGCCAGTAGATCAATAAAGATAAATTTGCCATGGTTTTTCAAAAAACATTTGTTTGACTCGCAAGAGAGCTCTTAAACAATTGATGAGGTTCTCAGAAGGTTCTTTTCCTTTCAAATATTTAAAGGTTCCTATTATATTGGGGAGGCTAAAGCATGAGCACTTGGAGGAGATGGTGAGAAAAGTCCGTAATAAAATAAGTGGATGGAAGATGAAGCTTCTTTCGTCAGGGGGAAGACTCATTTTACTACGACGTGTTCTGTCAAGCATGGCTTTACATTTATTTGTTGTTTTACAGGTTCCTCAATCCATCATAAAAAATTTACATCGCCTGATGAGTACCTTTTTTTGGGGAGAGGCGAATGGTAAAAGGAAGAAAATATGGGTGGCATGACATCACATTTGTGCACCGGTTGAGGAGGGTGGCTTGGGTTTGACAAGCCTGGATAATATGCAACAAACCCTTCCATATGTTGTTTGCTTGGAATTTAATTCAAGGTAATTCGTTATGGGCTAAATTTTTGAAGGAGTAATATGTGGGTTCTAAGCCTTGGACTTTTATGGATTCGAAAAAATGTTCAAGGTTTTGGAGAATAATTGTTAAGATTCTACCTGTTGTTCTGAATAATTCAAAAAGGCGTGTTAAGGAGGGAACATATTATTTTGGTTGGTATGATAAATGGAGAGATCGTTGACCTTTGCTACTATTTGGAATGTGGATGTTTTGGTCAGGTTGGTGGGGTATGAAATGTGGATGATATTTTGGTGGCTTTAGAAATTTGTAAGGGGGGTTGGATGTGTTGATTTGGTCTAAAATTGAGAGTGGATGCTTTTCCACAAAGTCAGCTTTGGACTGTATTCGTATTAGGGGTGTAGATTTTGAATGGCATTTATGGTGTTGGCACAAGTTACTCCGGCTAAAAATTTCTATTTCTATGTGGAAGGCATGGAATATGGCATTGAGTGTTGATGATTGTCTTTGCAAAATTGGTGTCCCCATTGTTTCTAGGTGTGACTATTGTGATGAGGGCAGTTATGGGGATCAAAATCATGTTCTCTTTGCAGGGTCCTTTGCTGCTAAGGTATGAAGATTTTGTGGTGCATTATTTGGATTGCCCCATGGTTGCAACTGGAAAGAGACAGTTTCTATATGGTTTCGTCGTGCATCTAATTGTTCTCAAGTGGGAAGACTTGTGGGGATTTTACCTGTATTAATTACTTAGCATCTTTGGAGTAGAAGATGTGCTGCTCATATGGAGGGTCGTGTTGAATCATTTGAGAATTTTTGGCTCTCTATTTAGCATTGGTTGGGTCGGTTCAGTACTGAAATTTATAAGGTTTTGAAAATTACTAACTCTGATATGTAGGTTCTTCAGGTGTTGCACCTTAGTTCTATGGTCCCTGCACCTCATCGGTGTAATTTTGTTGCCTCGAAAAGGCCTTCGCACGGATGAAGTAAATTAAATATAGACGGTAGCAATCTCGGCAGTCCAGGTTCATCTGGTGTTGGTCGCATTATTAGAGATGCTCATCAAAATTTGTAACATTATTTTGCTTCTTCTATAACAAAGCAGAATTGCTAGCTCTTTTGCAGGGTTTTAAGGCTTGTCAAAGGCTTCGAATTAATTTTGTGGAGATCGAATTACACTCTTTGGTGGTGGTATCATGGTGGAAGCATAAGTGATGTGGCGTGTGGTACTTGGAGGACTTTTGGGAGGAAATCCTTGATATTCTAGATACTATGGTGTTTCAGTGCAACATATTTTTAGAGAGGAAATAAGGTGGCTAATTGGTTGGCTAAGAGTGGTGCAACTAGTCTTAACTTGGTTTGGAATCAACGTGATGAAATGCTGCGGATGATGAGGGGTGTATTTTGTATGGATAAGTTGGGTATGTCATCCTTGCATTTTAAATAGAGTTTTATTTTTCGCTTTGATTTATTTTCATTTGCTTGCATTTTCTTAGTTTATTTTGTCTCATCTTTATAGTTTTGATGCAGTCTTCTTTTATAGTGATGGTGAGATTTTTTGGATGGTTGTGTTTGGCTTTTATTGTTTATTTGTATCCCCAGGTGTCGTCCTGTAACCATAGTTTTCCTCTGCCACAGGTGAGGGCTTATTAATAAAATTGGGATACCGTGCTCTCCTTTAAAAATTAAAAAAATACTATACTATACTATACCATACTACACTATAGTCTAATATACTAATACTAATACTAATACTATAATACTATATATAAATAAGTTAATAACTAAAGTAGGAGAGCCTTTTTTGGGGTGCTCCGCAATTTTAGGACATTCCTTTTCTGGACCATTTTTTCGAACATTGTGCTTAGGGCTTGCCCATGGCAGCGCCCCCTCCCCCTTTGGTGGCTGCACTAGCGGGGTCATTCGTGGCTAGTGATGTACCTCGGTCTTAATTTAGTAGTGGCTCATACGGTGGTTCCTTCTTTTAAGTTGCCTATATGGTATCCTGCGGATGTCAATGGAAAGCAGGGTTTTATTTTTTCTGAAGCAGAGATGTCGAAGGCAGCGGATGATTTTTGTTTCATGCTGGTACTAAAGTTCAGGAGGGCGAGGCCGCCCATTGATAAGATTAGACTGAATATTGTCAAATCTTGGGGATTGTTGGAGGTGCCTACTACAAGCTTCATGGATGATTGTCATGTTCTATGTCAACTAAAGTTTGAGAGGGACTACGTGCATGGATGAGAGGGAGAGGGGAGAATGATTGAGGGCAATGTTTTCCGTTTATTTCGATGGAAGAAGGAGTTTGATCTGAGTAAAGAATTCTCCATTGCGCCTCAATGGATTCTTTTATCGAATCTTCCAATGCACATGTATAGGCTTGACTGCCTACAGATTCTGGCTACTCAGTTTGGGCATTTTTTAGGGACGGACAATGCAACGTTGCATAGAACAAGGGCCTCAAGGGCTAGGATGTGTGTGGAGGTTGATTTACAAGTAGATCTAGTTCAGGGATTTCCGATTGTGGTTTCGACAAGTAAGAAGATATGGCAAAAAGTACACTATGAAAAACATTACGTTTTATTGTTCGAAATGTTACCGTCAAGGTCATACGGAGGTGGTCTGCCTTGCAGGGGAAAAACGTAATGGACATTTGGGGAAAGATGGTCATCGAACTATCCCAAAAAGGGTGTGGAAGGAAAAATCTTTGTCTCAGGAACCAAAAAAGGACGATGTGGAAGTAGAGGATCAGCGAGAAATGGTTGTACCAATGGTAGAAGATGTGACTGGGAGTGATGAACTCATAGGTGGTCAGGAGGAGCCAGACCTTGTTCAGAATGGTGAAGGAGAAAGTACTGGGGTTTTAAAAGCAAAAGATGGTGATGGTGTGGTGGACGACGTGGTGGAGGTTTTTAATGATGCTTCAGCAGAACCTCTCATTGAAGAGTTGGTGGTCTTGGAGCATGGGGGGGCTACAGCTTTGATTGCTAATCATGTGCCCTGCACTGAGCTTGAAGAAGGACAGAGGGCCACTCATCTACCATCAGAATGGTTTTTGGTACAATAGGAGGCAGATTTGAGGCCTCTCGAGGTGGTTGACGGTAGTTGTGGCTTTAAGGGTTGCCAAATTGATGTTGTGACTGCCATTCTTGAATTGGAAAGCAGGGCCCCAGGGTGGATTGAAAAAAGTTTAATAGGGTGCCAAATGATTGACTACACGACTGACGGTTAGGATAGGGATCATTTCCAACCAATCTCTAGGGAGAAAACATATGACTCTGACCTTGGTTCATATGGATGTGCTGGTTCATAGGACGGATCATGGAAAAATGGTTGTTCGTTAATCTCAACGGGTGGCGGCCTGACCCTCCAAACTTAATATATGATTGACAATATTATGGTGTGGAATGTGCGAGGGTTAGGCACATCAAGGAGAAGGTTAAAGTGTTTAGTGCAGAATTTAAAGTGTCCATTGTTGGTATTTCTGAACCTTTTTCTGATGCCAGTAATCTGCCGAGGCTGGCCCTCTCTCTGGGTCTGCCAAACTTTTGCAGTAATGAGGAGGTGGAAGGTAAATTATGGATATTATGGAGTGAGCCTTATGACTTCAAAGTTTTGAGTATGTTCAAGCAAATGATCGTAGGATGTCTGAAGAATGGCCAGGAGCTAATTTTAATTTCTTTTGTGTATGTGAAGTGAAGTCAAATTGAACGTAGGGAGTTGTGGTCGAGTCTAGCAGCTTTTAGGTCAATGTTATTGCCATTGATCGTAGTAAGAGATTTTAATGTGATCCGTAATGATGGGGAGCATATTGTTGGTAACCCAAGGCCTCTCTCCTCCATGGAGGAATCTAATGGGTGTATTGATACTTGTGGACTTGCAAATGCCGGTGGTGGGGCATCGTTTATCATGGTGCAACTGGCATGCAGGACGTTCTCGTAGTTGGGCACGTCTTGACTGTGCATTAGTCACTGCTCAGCTGGCTTTTACATACCCCAGTAATGTTTTGGAATATAGTGATAGGAGGACCTTGAACCACTGCCCTTTGATAATCCATTTTCAGAAACAAGAGATTAGATATGGTCCTCATCCGTTTCGCTTTCAAAATATGTGGTGTTCCCATGAAAATTTCTTGCCTTGCATGAAGGAGGTTTGGACTGAAACTGTGCACTCTTTGGGTCTTTTGTGTTGGGCTGAAAACTCAAGAAAACCAAGATTGTTCTCAAGGCGTGGAACAAGCATACTTTGGGAGTGGTGGATCAGAACATTAAGGCTCTTGAAGAGTGAGTGGAAATTTTAGAGTCCCAACTGTAGGGGGCCATGATCAGAATCTAGAGAATGAATTCATCTTTACAAAAATAGAGTTGGATACCTAGGAGCGCTGAGAAGAGATGAGAGTATCCCAGTTAGCCAAGAAAAAATGGCTCAAGGAAGGGAATCAAAACTCCAAAATTTTCAATGCCATTGTCAATCAAAGAAGGAAGAGGAATGTTATTTCCCATGTGGTTCTTAAGGATGGAAGCAGGTTGATTGGCCCAAAATTGGTACACCAGGGTGCGGTATCTCACTTCTAATCTTTACTTTCCCAATCATATAATGTGGATGAGGTAGATCTGTCCGTACTTCTAGAGAAGATTATTTCTGAGGATGATAATGATTTTCTTTGCCAAGTCCCTTTAGAGGAGGAGATAAAAGAAGCTCTATTTTCTATTCCTAAGGAAAGCTCGCCAGGCCAGAATGGTTTTGGCTTAGCCTTTTTCCTCTCTTGTTGGGAGATTGTTAAGGAAGATGTGGTGGAGGCTGCAAGGGATTTTTTTTTTTCTGGCCCTTCTTTACCCCGATTTTGTTCCTCTTCTTTCATTGTATTGATTCTGAAGGTGGAGAAGTCGAAAAGCTTTGATAAGTTTCGGCCTATTAGCTTTTATTCGGTGTTGTATAAAATATTTTCAAAAATCTTAGTGCTACGGTTGACTCATTTTATGCCTCACTTGATCTCTCTTGAACAGGGAGCGTTCATTCCAAGACGCAGCATTTTTGAAAATATTACATTGGCCCAAGAGATGGCTCACTCTTCGAATATAAAGATGAAGGGCAAAAACCTCATGGTTAAGATTGATATGGCCAAATCATACGATAGGGTGGATTGGTCCATTTTGCTTCGGATGTTGCACGGTTTTGGTTTCTCTTCCAAATTTTGCAGCTTGGTGGAGGAGTCTATAAAGTCGTCATGGTTTTCAATTATGATGAATGGCACGTACAAAGGTTTTTTCAAACCATCTCGGGGGCTCAGACAAGGTCACCTGATTTCACCATATTTATTTATTGTGATGCAAGAGATTTTGACAAGACTTATTCAGTAAAGCTTCGTGAGGGTCGTATAAGGTCTTTCTCGCATCCTATGGGAGCTCCTTTAGTCTGTCATCTCCTTTATACGAATGACTTACTAGTTTTTGTGAATGGTGAGAAATCGTCTTTGCGAAGCCTTATTGATATTTTTGGCACATATGAGAAGTGGTCTGTGCAATTGATAAGGAAAAATAGGCAATTATTTTCTCTAAATCTATTTCATTGGCTTGGAGGAGAGGGTTGATGAAACTGATAGGCTTTGCAGAAGGGCTTTTTTCCAGTAACTTACCTGGGTGTGCCACTGGTATATAGTCATCTTACTTCTAGGGTCTTAGAGTCGTTGGTTGCCAAAATTAAGGGTAAAGTTGCAGGCTAGAAATGCAAGTTACTCTCGCAAGGAGGTACACTCATCCTAATCAAACATGTTCTTTCCAGGATGGCTACTCATTGTTGGTTGTTTTAAAGGTCCCTATGGCTGTTTTCAACAAGCTAAATTAAACATGTTCATTACATATGAAGTTTATAATTTATGGACCCAATTTTGTCATGCCAAATATGTGAGGCACGACCATTTGATGCATATTAAAACAAGGGCTAATGCTTCTAGATTTTGGAAATTAGTGTGGAGTGTTCTTCAGGAAGTCATGGAGAACGCCAAAGTCCAAGTTAAAGAGGGTGGCTCATCTTTCTAGTTTGACCATTGGCTTTTGAGCAGGCCTCTCAGTGCTTCAAATAGTTTAATTCAACCACCTGGTCTATGTATAAAAGACATGTGGGTGGATGGAAGGTGGGATGAAGAGCAACTTGTGACTCTGGTCGGAGAGGAGAAAATGAGGCGGATAGTGCATCAAATTAAATTAGGGAAGGAGGGACAACATATGGTCATTTGGAAGCCTACCAGTGATGAAAATTTCTCCTCGACAAGTGCATTGAATGTTACTCAAATAAGAAGAACTGAACAACCAGGAATGGAGTGGATTTGGCATAGTGTTGTGCCCAAAAAAAATGTAGCTTGTATGTGGAAAGCTAAGTTTAATGGCTTGGCTACGGATGATCGGTGCCAGTGTTGGGGCATTCTCATTGCATCACGATGTGTGATAAGTGTTATTTTTATGTTATTTTTATCACTCTGTTATTTTTGAAAAATGTCATATTCTCTTCAATACTATTGATTTTATTTTATTTCTACTTATTTTAATTTATTTTCTTGGATTTGAAGGAATGAGAAGATTTAGTGCAAAAGGAAAACATTTTGGTACAAAAGAAGAGACAACAGATCTAGACTGATGAGAGGTAGCGAAATCTAAATAGAGCCAATGAGATTTGGGCGAGGAGCCATGTCTCTTGGGCAGCAAAAAGATGTTTGTCGCCTAAAGGCGAGAAGACTTGCCTCTCTATTGGCGAGGAGACTCATGACCGGAAGACACGACCAGGATATGCGAAGACTTAATGACAAGGCTTTAGTTGGTTAGATTAAGCGACTAGTCTAAACGACCAACTTAAAAGACCAACCTAAACGACGTCGTGGGCAACAACTAGAAAAGGCGAGAGGAGTCTTTCCTCTGAGGAGAGGGTCGTATGGTCTTTGTGACCTCTACGCCCATTGACTTGTGACATCTACCCGGTGGGACCCTTTGGGTTCTGCAATCAATATGCTGGCCACCAAATCTTACTGAACTCCGTAAATCATGTCGTTTATTACTGAATCTTCCATTTTAGATAATGTCGATATTTTTTGGATAATTTCCTTTTATGTCAACATCTATCTTTAGAAACTATTCTCCAGATTTTTATGGAGTCATGGTTCTTAATCTTAGTTTTAGTTTTAGTCTTGGCCTGAGTTAGGGAGTTATGAATCAAAGTTTAGAGTTCCAAAATTTATTCTTGAAATGTTCTTTCAAGAAGGTGGAACTGAAGGATAGAGGCGAGAGCCGCTTGCCTCATCAACTAACTTTAATGAAGAACACCGGTTTTATTTTATTTTATTTTTAATTTCATTATGAACTAATTGTATTTTCTAGAGCTTTGATATAGCTTAGCATTGAACACACAATTTATATTCCAACTTATTTTATTTTCAATATTTCCATGATTGAGTGTTTATTCTTTGTTCTTAATGCTTACAATTTTCTAACTAACTATTGTTCGATCTTTTGGATTGCAATGAGACTGAGAGGTGATTTGTGATTAAAGCTCTAGGATTAGACACCACTAGTTGAGCGAAAGCAAAGATGCTTTACCACAGCTAGTATGATTTTCAAGAAAAATCCAAAGAACTTATTGAGTCTCCAATTAGTTAAATTCACATAGAGATATAAAGTTATTAGTTGAAGATATTTTTGTTATTGTTTGAGAGAAAATATTGAATAGTTAAGGAATTTGTATTATCAAGTTGGGATAATTGGGATTCTATAAAAAGGAAGAATAAACTGTGTGGGATTTGCTAGATGAAGTCAAGCGCTCTAGATTTATTCTTATTATCTTTAAAATCATAATTTTTATGCTTTTGTCTTCAGTTTAATTTAGATAATCCATTCTTAAAATTTCAGTTTTCCAAATAGTAATTAATTTAGTCAACTTCAATACTCAATAGCATAATTATTCCTTGGGGGTTCGATAACCATTTTCTTTAAAACATTTTACTACTTGTTACGATTATGTGTAGTTGCAAATATATTTTTTCGGTTGTTCTTTAGGAAGTTATGAATCTATTGGTCATGTATTGGTCTTAGGGGAGATAGCGGCACAAGTCTGGGAATTTGCTGAAACAGAATTGGGAATTCCACTTTTGATGACATAGTCTTGGTGGGCACGGGTGTTGCACTAGTTTTCTTTTGCCAAAATGTCATCTCAACGTGGTGTCCACATTGGCATATTACCATGTACTCTCGCATGGCGATTGTGGTTATGACATTGTAAAGCACGGATGGAGGGAGTTTCCGAGTCCCGGAGAGTGTATGGCTGGCAGTCAAGGTGTGGTTGCGAAAGCTATCCTCCATTCTTGTGAAGAACAGGTCCCTGTCCCCTGTTGATAGAGCTCTAGGCCTTGTAGATACCTATTTGTCAAGTACAAAGTAGAAGATCCAAGTTGATTTTCTGGAAGAAACCAGCTGAGGGTTGGATCAAGCTAAACGTGGATAGGAGTTGTAGAGGGAACCCTAGCAACTGTGGTGGTGGAAGGGTGATAAGGTACGGTTTGGGAAATTTTATCAGAGTTTTCTCTGCACATTTTGGTCATGGCATAAATAATATGGTAGAGTTGCGTGCTTTGCCAACAGGAGTGCGCATGTGTAAGGACTTGGGTTTCACACAGGTGGAAATTGAGTGTGATTCAATGGTGGTTGTTAATTGGGTGTTGGCTAGGAAGTGTTTGTTATGATACTTGTGGGATTACTGGGATGAGATCCTGTCGCTGCTACATGGACTTTGGCTTTCCATTGCTCATCAATATAGGGAAGGCAACACCTCGACATAATTTCTTGCGCGTCAGGGGGTAGAAGGAGAGGAAGGAAGATACATGGATTGGCACTCTCTACCAAGGCCTTTGAAGGGTATGCTCGAAGTGGATAAGCTGGGGCTACCAAACTTTAGAAATTGAGGTTTCTTCAATGATAAGCATATTTCAGTTTGGGTCGATATGGTTTTTGGTTCCTATTTTTCAGATGTGTATTCAGATAGGCTTGTTTAGACTGTTTGTTTATTTATTGGTTTTACCTTACTGTATAGGTCTGTTTTTATTTTTTTAGTTTTGATGCATGGGATGATTTTATTTGATTATCTTTAAATCCCATGTGGCCTGTTTGTCACCATTGTTTCCTCCATCACAAGTGAGGGTTTTCAATAAAATTGGAGTCCTATCCTCTTTATATATATATATATATATAAAGAGTTAATAACTATATTATGGTATTATAGTATATAAACTAATACTAATACTATTTTAATACTATACTATATAGTATGATAGTATATGATAGTATATTGGTTATAACTTGTTCATATTTGCCACGTTCTACTTCAGATCATGCTCCCATGTTTATCGAGTTTAAGAAGGATCCTTCCGTCTATGGCCCGTCCCCTTTTCATTTTCAACAGATGTGGGTGGACCATCATGGCATTTTGGACTATGTTCAGGTAGGTTGGGCCTTTTGGTGGAGGGTTCGACTTTTCAGATTTTGACTAGAAAATTAAAGTAGACTAAGGTGGTGTTAAGGAAGTGGAATAAAAGGGTCTTTGGGCATACTTTGGGTCATATTCATGCTCTAGAAAAACAGGTTGTGGAGATTGAACAATAGCTTCTAGATAATTGGGAGGAAAATTTGGAGAGAGAATTACATATAGTAGTCTCGGATCTGGCAAGCTGGCGGCGATAGGAAGAAATACTATTGGCACAAATGGCAAAATTAAAATGGAAGGTGGATGGTGATTGAAATTCTAAGTTTTTTCATGCTTGCCTTGCTAATAAGAGGAGAAAAAGAATGCTGGAAATGCGATTGAATGTGGTGGTTTATGAGACGCCTAAGAGCATACATCAAGGGGCATTGGAGTATTTTTCTTCTTTCCTTCAAGGGGAGCAATCGGTTGAGCCACCTAGACTGGAACAACTAATTGATTCGGTCATCTCAGAGGAAGAGAATGTCTCACTTCGTCGTGCACCTTCTATAGAGGAAGTTTTTGATGTTTGTCTTCCATTTCGTCTCAAAGTGCTCCGGGTTCTGATGGTTTTGGTTTTGGCTTCTATAAAAGTTGTTGGAGGTGGTTAAAATTGATGTGTGGAATGCAGTTTTGGAATTCTTTATCTCCAAGCCACTTCCAAGGTTCTTCACGGCCTCATATTTGGTTTTAATACCAAAAGTGGATTCGCCTGCAGGTTTTGATAAATTTCGCCCCATTAGTCTTTGCTCTATTTTTTTATAAAATTTGCTTCAAGATTATTGTGAATAGATTAACAGGTCTCCTACCTCGGTTGATATCTTCGAAGCAAGGAGCCTTTATTCCTAGAAGGAGTATCTTTGAGAATATTAGCCTTAGCCAGGAAATGGTTCATTCTATTAACAAACGTACTCATGGGGTAATATTATGTTGCAAGTGGATATGGCAAAAGCTTATGATCGTGTGGAGTGGGCCTTTTTTATTGCAGTTTTGCACATGTTTGGCTTTTCTTCTGAATTTTGTGATTTGGTGCATTCTTGTATCTCAAGTCCTTGGTATTCAGTTATGATGAATGGTACGGTCAAGGGTTTCTTTCCGGGAGGTCGTTGTCTTCGTCAAGGGGATCCTTTGTCACCTTATCTGTTTATTATTCAACAAGAGGTAATTTCCAGGATGATTCATGCCAGTGTGAGAGATAATAAATTTGGCCAATTTTATCAAGCCCGAGGTACGCCAATTGTGTCTCATTTGATGTATGTTGATGATATAATGATTTTTTCCAATGGAAACCAAAGATCGGTTCGAGCACTTCAGAACATTCTGAGTCAATATGAGCAATGGTCGGGCAGACTATCAATATTCAGAAATCATTGCTGTATTGTTCCAATAATATTTCACCAATACGCAAGCATAGACTTTTTATAATTTTCAAAAATTTTAAAGATAAAATTTCCTAGGCTTGCATTGCATTCCCCATTTGGGGACTGTATGTAGCACTGCTCTATTTGTAAAGATAGTCATAATAAAGTATGTGTATAGAAGCTAAAATTCCACAATCGTAGATATGATTATGCATGTAGATTATGATATATATTTGAAGATGCTAATGTAGGGCATTAGAATGAACTAACCAAAAAGAAATGCATCCAAACTTTTGTTTGGCATGTATTCATAGACTAGCAACTTTTCTTCTCCTTCAACACACCCACCAAGGAATCTAACAACATTTCGGTGTTGGAGTTTAGAAATCACTACGACTTCATTCATAAAGTCTTCTAGCCCTTGCCCTGAAGATCTTGCAAGTCGTTTTACGGCAATTTCTTGTCCATCTAACAATTTTCCCTATAAACAAACAACAACTCATTGACTACATATTCAAATTATTAGGCAATAATCCTCTACAAGCACAAGATTACCTTGTATACGGGACCAAATCCACCTTGTCCATGTTTGTTAGATTGGTGGAAGTTGTTCGTTGCACTTGCTAGTTCCTCAAGACTGAATATTGGTAGCTGATCTTGGAGTTTATCTTTGTTCATGTTGTCTACAAGATTTTCTTCACATTGAAATAACTTTTGCTTAGTTTTTTCCCTTACTAGTACGTACTTTAGCCAGTGATCATAGTGATAGAAATTGAGAAGTAAAAGAGAAGAATGTGAACGATGGAGAGACAATCTAATTCTAGAGAATTGGGTTGATGCGCCTCGTAAAGTTGGTGAAGAGAATGTGGTGATAATATAACATTGGCCACCTTAGAAAAAATAAAAATCCCAAATGATTGAGATTGAAAATACAAAGTATATTGTCAATGAATTACATACAAAGCGTACTATATGCCACTATTTATAGAGAAATACATAAGGATTAGTTTGTCTCCCAGTTACCTAATGCACCCATCCTTGGCTCCAATCTATCACGGGTAAAGCCCATCTATCTCCATCTCCAATTTGAGCATTTTGGCCTTCAACCACCATTTACGCCGCCACCCACGGCCAACAACCACCACCATTGGCTTCACCGACATCCCTAAGCTCTTCCCTATCAATCTCGAGTCTTCGTTTGTACCTGTTCAAAAGTGAGTTTTTGAGACCCACGACCACAGTGCATTTGGCACTGTTCTGTTGATGTGCCACCACTTCTAGCACTTTCGTGATCTTTCAAAAATTATATTTTGGCATTGTAAGTATTTTTTCCAAAGAACTTTTGAGATTTAAATGTATTTCTGCGCTAACTTATATTTACTGTGAATTGGTTGGTTGTGCCGGACTAAATCCGAGGAGTGATGGGGGTCGGTTAGATTGGATGATGGAGTTTTTGTGTGATTGGTTTATACTATGAGATTTGTTGGCTGTTTCGGGGTTAAATATTGGTGCTTTGAGTTTGACGTTGGTTATGGTGGATATTGGTGATTTTAGGAAGTGATGATATATTTTGGGATTATGAGGGTTTTAAGTTTTCAAGAATTAAAATAGGTTATTTTAGAAGGTTAGGCTTAAATATCGAAATCCGTGATTGATTGAAAACTTACGGAAATTATGTGATTATTTTTATAGGTGACGATATAGTCGACTCGACATTTTGAGGAAAATTCTGAAACGCTAAGTTGTCCAGGTAAGCGGGGTTCCTATGCTAGATTTGCATAGAAATAAACGAACTGAGGTTGGTTTGTAAAAATGTATATGTTGTTTTAAAAAAAGAAAGAGTGAGAAACAACCTCAGTATATGTTTTGCATTCACTCATAAGATACGTATGAAAGATAAAAGAAATGTTTTTGACATGAAATGTGTAAACATGAGCAATATTTGACATGTTTATGAAATATGCAAAAGAGCGAATATGATATCATTGAGATTTTTATGCATGTGATATGAAATGATTTGGATATATTTTTGATCAAATGGAATGATATAAATATGTTTCGCACGTGTTTTGATATGATATGGATATGATAAAACTTTGGCATTACTTATCTGTTCTAAATCTGATTCTGAATATGGTTTTGATATGATGATACTAGTTCACATGATATGTTTGGTACCAACATGATATGATATGATATGAGTGCACCCATTTTGGAACAAAGTGGTCTTTTTACGTGTTCTTTCCTGTGTGCACACTCGAGGCTCTGAGATTGAAAAATGGGAAGTTCACCATATGACACTGCATGGTTTGGCCACCGGGGATAGCACAACCCTACCGCGGGAGTTAAACATGGTATATGATACGATACAATATGATATGATAAGATGAAGATGTTCAGTTATGTTATGCCAAAGAGTTTTTTAATATGAAACGAATCTTTAAACATGAATAGTTGATTTTGAGTATGAAAAGATTGAAAAGTCACTCTGATTTTCTGATAACACGTTTTTTTGAGATCTGCGTATAAAAATAAAATGTTTTGTTTCTGCATACTGAATTTTTCGAAAAGGCTCATGTTTACATACTAGTATATGTTCCCTGCTTACTGAGTTGTTGATAACTCACCCCTTATCTCCACAATATTTTTCAAATAATTTGAATGTTCCAGTTGAAGATCAAGGATATGGAGCATGGGTGAGAGAAGTTAAGAATGATGGTTTAAGCATAGAAGGTTTATATGGTTATTGAGGATTTTCATTCAGTAAACTTTTTGTGCTCTGATGATGTGATTTGTTGGGAGGTTGATATTTATATTAAGACTTTGTATAGAATAGTTATTCTGGAGTAATTGATGTAAATAAATGGGTATTTTGTGCGATAGAGAAAAATTAGAGTACGCACTATGTGGATGGAAAATGATTTTTAAGTGAGTGATATAGTTTAACTCTTCGGACCCTCGGGAATGGGCGTTACATTCACTGGCATAAGAATAAAGTGCACAGGGCCATGAAGACTATTACTAGCTATGACCACTGTGACTATGACGATTACTTTCACTTCTTCCTTTTTATCTGTAAATTATCAGAAACATCAAATTAACTACATCTTCTTTTCGTTTATGTTTATAAGTTCTGAATAGACTTGGATTGTGAAAGGAAAGTAACCTACCGAGATCTGAATAGGCCAAACGAACATAAACATCAACTCCGCCGCTGGAAAATTTCCGCGAGTCTATTAGGTCTCTGGTCCACAACATACACCCAATGCTGCTACGTTTGCATAAGCTGTACATGAACAGTCTTCCAAGCACCGATATCTGCAGCTATCCTCCAAAGCAGATGACAAATTTGCCAAACTTGGCGTTTTCATCATCTTCACCTTCAAAAACCCATATTTTTTGCCTTGTTTACCACCTGTGCTCACTCTCGTACACTGCAAGGGTGTCCTCCTCACACATCCACTAGTCCAATCTCCTCTATTCCATTCTTCTATATTCTTCGGTTCAAACCCCTCTAAGCAGCTCCAGATCGGTTTATTTTTTGGTTTAGAATTAATATCCATATGCCCCACACTTGCCGTAAACGTCGCACTCAGACATCAAAGACGCAATCCTTCCCATTAATAGAATAAGTTTTCAATACGTTTCCTTCTGCATTCAAGACGTAATGGAATTGTGCGGACTTGTTTGAAAAATCAAAAGCAAACTGGAATGATCCCTCTTTGTCCTCCACAAGATTAATTCCATTGAAGAACTTTGATGCCATGGGAGCATCATTGATACGTTGCTTCATAGCCACATACTTCTCCGATATTTCTATATATCGAGAGCTTTCTACATTCAATCATTGCAATATTCCAATTGAAACTATCATGGCTTCAAAACCGCGTGGATCAGACTTTTCCAACCCTTCGATTGTCAAACTAGGGACCACGTTTGGAGAGTGACATTTGTGAGCTATATATAGAGAATGTTTATAGAAGACGACACTATCAACCATAAGGAAGAAGATATGTTTACAAAAATAAAAAGCAGCCAATTCCACCTCAGCAGCTGTAGAATATTCAGAACTTTTGTCCTCAATTTATTCCTTTCAGCTGTAACCAACTTAATTGATTCCATTCTTACTCTCTTTTTGTTACATTTCAAGATTTTACTTTCAATTTGAGGAAACATATTAGAAATGATTGTTAAATATTTTAACATGAATATTAATAATTAGATCTTTGATTTTCTATGATCCACAATAATAAAACAATGATAATTAAATGCGTACATTTCTCTATCTGTTTGATAAAGAAATTAACCGACTATGAGAGAATGATCACCCTAGCAACTTAGCCTCACTAGTGTCTCTCGGTGGCTAGAGGCACTCTGGTGTTGTAGGTAAGAACTCTTTAACCCTTCAGTGCTATTTATAGATTTCTAGTCATCATGAAATCTAAGTCTTTGAATTTGACTATGATTAGAGATCAAGAGTCAATCTTATCTCTTAGGAGTTTTTATCCCATTATAACTCTTTGAATTATTGAAAACTCTATCATGATATGGGTGAGTGGGACATAGAGTTCAAATAGAACTTTTATATTCTCCCACTTGGCCCATACACCTATAAATGATATTTTCTGTTCATGAGTTTATTACAGGAAATTAACCATACTGTGCAAATTCATTTCCTGAAACTTTTCATAGCTCAAATACATTTCATGAGTTCCGTAATATCAATGTCAAACTAGCTATTAATGAGAGTTATGGCAGTCCTCTATTATATAATCAACAAATTTCCTTTCATGTACCACAACATCAGTAACTTAATTTAACATGATCTTTGATTGGGATAATTAAGGCTAATACTATAATGCCTTGGGTTCTAATTCATGTCTATCATAGACATTATCTTGTCGTCATTCATTCACACCGTTCTCTGTACATATAAAGTGGAAAGACAAGAAAACAGAAACAACCATAATAGATATCTTTCAATTTCCAGTAACAAAATACTCATCACATCAATGGTCTCTTTCATATGTTCACATCATGGGTATAAGCATATGACCCATCTTTTTAACATGTCCCTTAAAGTATAATAATTACACACTATTGTTATGGATATATTTGTTTCTGTACTTTCTCCTTAACACTTATGTATTTAAATTTTTATTAAATACTTATCATTCGGAGAAAAATATTATGAAGAATTCTTGCAATACTTTCTTAGCGGCTTGGCTATAAGTCGACAATTCCAAGTTCTAAGATAAATTTCCTCAGTCAGATACCATACATTGTGGCCTCAAAACATAACACAAACTCAGTCCCTATTGCACATGAAGTAGTAAGAGATTTGCCTCATACTTTTCCATAAAATAACTCTACTGGATAGCAAAATACATAATCATAACTGTATTTTTCATCATTTGAGTAATTCTACAAAATATGGTCTGAATATACAGTTACTTTAAGAGTATCAGTTATTCTTAAAGCAATAATATAGTCTTTAATTTCTTGCAAATAACATTGCACTATTTTCACAGCTTTTGGGTTAAACATCATTGGGTTACTTTGGCAACAACCAAGAATGTCAACTGAAAAATTGACCTTCAACCTTATACAAGTTTGTGTAATCATCAGATTTATTATAACAATCATATACAAAATTCCCTTAACAACCTAATCATTTCGAGGACAATGTAAAATACTAAGCATGTCACATTTTATTTTTAAACCATCTATTGAATAACAACTCTTCATATAAAATCTTCCAAAACTCTATGCAACTATACTGATACAATCTTAACACTCATCGTTTTGGTATTAAATTCAATCCCAATTACAAAAAATGTCTCGTTCATAATTTCATTTTTAAAGTTCCTTAGAGACATAACTTTAATACAATACTACAAACCATAATTCATACTTGCTAAAAGTCATATACATGCATGACCATAAATACAAATATACTCCCATTGACTTACGGGTATATACATTAACAATATTTTTCTTAATTCCAAAATAATATTGGTATTATCAAATTTTAGATACCAATTTTTCAGAAAATCTGTTACCTCTTTTAACTAATCCTTTTATTCACTTCTTGTAAACTTCAGACTTTCATTCTACAATTATTTTCACATCTCTTTGATGTAACTCTAGACCATAATGAGTTACTCATGCCATAGTGATTCTTAATGAGTTCTTTCAAGTTTATTAGAAATCTATTTTTAATCAATACTCATTTCTGAGTGAAATTCTTAATTATAAGTCTGACTTTATATCGTTCAACATTGCCTTTTAAAGTCAGGGTTTTGTCTCCAACACCCATTTATATTCGACTTTTATACATTTTATACAATTTAGATGAAATTACAGACTTTAGATTGATTCATGAATTTCAATCACTCTTTTATGCATCGATCTTTTATAAAATCACTTATTTCTATAACTTGTGAAAACATATACAAACCTTCATTTATTGCTATGACAAATTTAAATTTTGAAAATATACCATGCAACCTAACCAAAAAACAAATCAAGAAGATCATATGAGGTTACCTGTTCTGATATCTCCATGGTCAATTCTTCAGTAGTGTTTCTCTGATAAGGTAGATTATCATTTGCTTGTTATTCCATGTTATCATTAAGATAATCATAAAATGGACTATAAGCAATTTCGAAGTACAAAATGCACTTTACAACAATCACATCTCTAGTTTCTATACTCCCACTGATTTTGCCAACCATAAGGAATCTGACATTTCAATTTTCTCAAAATCAAAACTATGAATAGAGACAATACAACCTAAATCATATGGATCTCCATGAATAATTAATAATGTACCCATTAACTATTATACGATCCAACTTTCTTTCATCTAGATTGTAAAGTCTTACTTTAAATTGACTATTCATACATGTATAAGCCTTAAATCAAGTTTCACAACTCAAAATAAGTCTTTTAGACTACTTACTGAGAATACAATTTAAGATATATACCATTGTCTTTAATAATTTTACTACACATATTTTCAAATGGTTACAAAATAGGTCAAGGTTATAGCCTGACTCATAATATTTTTTCTGGCACTCACTTCAATCTAATTCGATGATTTTCACCTTCCTATCTAACTGCATTTCCTCCCTATGAGAAGTCCCTCAAGAATTACCAGTGGCTTGAGACTTCCCATGTAGCAAATAGATACATCCATACCATAAAAATCATCTATGAAAGTAATGAAATACTTATATCTATCAAACATTATAGAGAAAAGATTTTCATGTGCCTATATGCATTATCTCAAGAAACTCTCAATTTCCTGTGCCATCTTCTCTTGATATGTTTGATTTGTTTTCCTTTTATACAAATCAATACACATCCTAAGATTAGAAAATCTAAATGCGGAAAATAATTTATTAACTAATCTCTACAACTTTTCTTGAAGATATTCTCTAAACTTTTATGTCACAAATTATGTTTCAAATTCTATGCCATAAATTGTAAAAAAATTTCATAAATCAATTTTCATTTAGTTCCAATACATGCTTCACGAGTGAAAATGAAAAACTTTTAACAAAAACACTAATACGAGGGTATGACAAATACAAATTTTATTCGAACAAAAATTGGAACAAACATAAATGACATTTTGAAACAATTTAAAATTTTGAACATTTGTGCTCGAGTTCAACTACTAAAATAAGTATCAACATTTATAGAATTTGATTTGAAACTTATACAGACAAAATACATATGAATATTTGCACTAAAGTTCAATCTAAAAGAACATATAAACATGTATAAGATCTGATTCGAAACTTAAACAGAAAAAAGGCTTACCATTCCTTTCGAATCATGTCTCATGCTTATAGCACATAAACCTTCATGTATCATTGTTTCTTTCAAACTTCAATTGACACAATTCTTATATTTTCATCACCATCATTTCCTTCTTTTTCATACAAAAAAATAATTTTGTATATAGCTAACAATCATATTACCAACTTTTTCATATCTCATTACTTTAATGAAATAATAATATCTCTGAAGTAAACCATTATGTATAAATTAAGAAAAACCTATAGTTTGATACGTAGTAATCAATCCAATATTCTAAAATATTGTACTTTTCTGACCCTTATCACTATTCTCAATAATAATTGATATTAAGACTTAAAATGAATAAATCAAGGTCTAAAACTCTTAGTATAAATTTGACATGCTCATGTTTCTCTATACTAGAGTCAATTCCGTCTAGAAAATATTGTAAAAATATTTGTATACTTACTGCAAGAAAATCATTTCACATTAATGCTTTGAGTTCGACACTCAGAAACAATAATCAGAATTTAATTAATTATGGATGAACTAATAGTGTCATCAAGACCCTCCTTTGGGAGTAAATCTTAATACACAAAGTGTTCTCACCAGTATTAAATTCTGTGGATGAACTAGTTGTATCATCAGAATTCTCCTTTGGGAGTAAACTCTGACATATAAAGTGTTCCCTCCAACTTTAAATTATATGGATGAACTAGCTGTTTCACCAGAATTCTCATTTTGGGAGTAAACTCTGACATACATAGTGTTTCTTCAAACTTTAAATTATATGAATGAACTAGCTGTGTCACCAGAATTCTCCTTTGGGAGTAAACTCTGGCATACAAATTGTTTATCCCAACTTTTACTTTAATGGATGAACTGTAATGTCATCAAAACCCTCTTTTGGGAGTAAATCTTGACACACAAATTATTCACTCCAACTTTATCTACCTTACTATGGAGTTTAATGATTTTTCACCAAAATTAAGAAAAATCTTGTACCTTTGGGCAACTAATCTTTTCTTTAATTTTGATGTAAAGCATTTGCCCCATATTAGATAAACAAATATACATGGCATGATAATGAGAGCCAAAATAAACAATTCATACATGTATTTAATAATAACATGTACAAAAGATTTAATACATGTATTTAATAATAATAACATGCATATGACATTTAATAAAATTTAATACATGTATTTAATAATAATAACATGCATATGACATTTAATAAAATTTAATACATGTATTTAACAGTAATAATATGCATAAAATTTAATTTAATGCATGTATATACCAATAATAACATGTATAGAAAATTTAATAAAATATAATACATGTCTTTAACAATAATTTAATTTAATACATGCATGCATGTACCAATAATAACATGTATATAAAAGATAAATAAAATTTTAATTTTTTTTTAATAAATAATAATATTATAATCTGACTGGTCTAGGTCTAGACCCGTCCAGGACACCGGGCTAAGACCCGATTCAATTCATTGGTCAAACATAAGATGACTTGGGTCAGGCCTACTGTTCAGAACCTATACCTTCACTTTTTTTTTTTTTTATTGTTCTATTAATGGGCTAGGCCACAACAGTGGCCCCCATTCTGCCCATTTGATTTCTGTCATTCATGGACTGGACCAAAGCCCATGACCCGGCCCAAATAGCCCATCATAATAGAAACCCTAATTGGTTTCTTCAACCTCCAGCTGGTGCAGCGGCTGCCTACCTTTTCGAAACTTGAGCTGTTGCGGCTGCGAGCGTCACCGACGAGGAGGCGACGGGCAAGCTGTCTCTGTCCTCCTTCCATCATCGACTCCAAATACACTTTTCCCTTTCTTTTTTTTAATTCAATTAACGTCACGCGACGGCCACTGGGCTTTAAAGCCCTTTGTGCCGCCGTCACAGAATCATCGCGAAGGAGGTTCCCAGCATCCTCCTAGTGCCGACAACCATAAGCCCCGACGAGATTCTCAATCGGGAAGGGCAGCGCCGATTCAGGACTTTACAGTCCCTCTGTGCTACTCTTTACGTCGCCCCTTCACGCCACCAAGGTGACACGACCACCTTACTCCGCCACGGTGACAATACACAGCGGCTCCACCATCATATATGCACGACGGTTTCTCAACCCCATTACTCAGTACACATACAGCAAGGGAGAAATACACATGGTTTCTCAACTTTCTCCCATCGTAACACAACACAGCAGTTCTTTAACATGCAGTCAATGTAAACAATGCACTGAGAACAGTACGGCAAAGGGAGAGATAGATATAGTGAAAATCGAATACATTATTTATGAGTATTGCTTAATAGAGTTTTGAAAAAACAAACAATAGTATCCCGTAATTTTCCTTTTAGATAAACAAGGTAATATGTCATTCTTTCTTGGCATGATAAAATCACACATACAAAAGCACATATAAAACCAAATATTTATTCACTGTATGTTTTATTGAGATCATAAAAAATCTACAACTTGACTCTCTGATACTACATGTTAAATATTTTAATATGAACATTAATAATTAGATCTTTGATTTTCTGTGATCCACAATAATAAAATAATGATAGTTAAATATGTACATTTCTTTATCTGTTTAATGAAAAAATTAATCTGACTATGAGAGAATGATCACTCTAACAACTTATCCTCACTAGTGTCTCCTGGTGGCTAGAGTCACTCTGATGTTATAGGTGAGAACCCTTTAACCCCTCAGTGTTATTTATAGATTTATGATCATCATGAAATCTAAGTCTTTAAGTTTGACTATGATTAGAGATCAAGAGTCAATCTTATTTCTTAGGAGTTTTTATCCCATTATAATTCTTTAAATTATTGAAAACTCTATCATGATATAGATGAGTGGGACATAGAGTTCAAATAGAACTCTTACAATGATATCAAATCAAATTCTTGATTTGATTATTTTAAAAATCTGATTTTCATAATTCTTAAATTATTTATCTTATCGAAAGATTTGATTTTCAAGAAATTTATCTTATAAATAGAGACGTATACGTCATATTCAATTCATTAAGAATTATATATAAAGATTTAATCCTTAAAGCTTCTCCCTCTCCCTCGTTCACATTCTATCACTATGACTGGCTAAAGTACTAGCAAGGGAAAAAACTAAGCAAAAGTTATTGTTCAATGTGAAGAAAATCTTGTAGACAACATGAACCAAGATAAACTGGGCGATTCACTTCACAACGTACGTACATTAGAAGCTGAACAGTTTGCCGTCAAAAATTGCTTTGGGATTTGGGTGTGGTCAATGGACAGCTCTGCTTTCTTGATTGTGAGTGTTAGGATGCGTTGTCGTCTCGACGGCCATATATGGAAATATAACAATTTAGTGGTATATTTATAAGGTATTTCAATAATGGAAGAAGACGCAGTTTGTTAGTAGGGTACTTATGCTGTACATCACCCCATATTATATATTATATATTTTTTTATTTTTATTAAACTAATTAAATTTTCTTTCTTATCATTCATACACCATATATTTGTTATGAAAATAAATAAATAAATAAATTAAAAAATATGTAGTGTGTGAGATCATAATAAGTAAAATTATTTTTGTTAGTAAATTGAAAATCATATAATCCATAATAATGTTCCTGGTAGAGAAATTACAAACAGTTAATTAACTACTTGTCATAAAGAATAAATTAACTCTCCTTTACAAATAATTAATTAAGTACTCACATTCAATTAATACAAACACAATTGTGCAAATTGAAGAAGGGAAGAACTATATACCCCAACTACCAAATTGGAGTGAGATCTAACTTTCGCTGGAAGGGGAGAGGCCCCCCCCCCCACTCTCCTTCCTTCATTCCTTCATTCCTTCCTCCATTCAGTTATCTTGTCTATCAAGATTTTTTTTACTTAGTTTTATTTTACTTTCTTTAAGGTCGAAAAAGACAGATCTACAGCTTTCAAGAGATACGTGTGACACAATCAGATTTACAAATCGAAAATCGTTTAGAGGAAAGTGGTGCTTTTGTGCAAATCATAGCGCGTGGTTCTCATGCACCACCCACATCTATGCGTGGTTCTTACGCACTACCCCTTCCAGCAACTCTTCTCGACACACGCGCTAGATCATCAGACTCATCACACCATACCTTTCAAATCTGAGCTTTGTGGTTGAAAAGAGCCTTTACGGGGCATTGCAGATTTTGAAATCTATTGGAGTTGGTCCAAACTGTAACCCATCATTTTCCACATCGATGTTACTGCTTTCCTTTTTGGTTTCCTTATTGTTAATTAAAAGAAAAAAAGTGGTCGTCTCTCGAACGTTTGTTTGTAGAAGTTGAGTCCTCTCTTTCTATAAATGGAGAGGTTGAGTCTCTGTTTAGGCAAAGAATGTTGTCTCTTGGACGTTTGTTTATAGAGAGTATCAGCAATAGTGAATATCAGACCAGTCACGAAAGGAAATAGTATACTGGTGGAGTTCTAAATGCATTATTTTGGTCTATGATGTAATGTTTGATATAGAGACATTTCAGAATGTAACCAGTTCAGGATGTAAGTTTTTTTAATGAATGAATTATGATAGTTTCTTTAAAAAACAAACACAGTTGTGCAAATTAAACTAATTGATTCTTTCCTGGGCGCTTGAAATAGTTGAATTTAATAGGCAGAATGAGAATGAAAGTTGAAACATATCGGAGCCCGAAACAAGTCATGATGCGAGAGATCAACTTCATTGTTTCTTGACTATTTTGGAGGGCATTGATTATAATGAACGTATCTTAATCCACCAGTTTTTTCTTCTTAATTTCTTTATCTACTTCTTCTTAAACTCGATAAGGTAGACAATACCAAAAGAAATTAAGAGTGAACATTAACCAAAAGAAATGATAATAACAGTTACAATTATAACGTCCAGCCCCAATGGTGAAAGCTTTTTTTTTCTCGTTTGGACGTTACACAGATGAGATTAAATAAAAGTTAAAAATTGAATAAAATATTATTATAATAAAATTTTTTAATATTAGTTTTATTTTGAGATTTGAAAAAGTTAGATTGTTTATTATATTTTGTATGAGAATTTAAAAAAATTGTAGTAATTAGATGAGACAAGATAAGATGAGATCATTTGTGTTGTGTAACCAAACTAGGCCTAAAAGAAATTGCAACAATTTGTAGACATTATAGGATTTTGTTTTATAGCTTTTAACTTCGGTTCTACTAAATAAACTATTTATTAAAAATACATATAGTGAGCAATATATAATGTTTATAGAAGACAACACATATGATTGCAAAATTGGTTGAGTTTGGACTGTTCATCCGGATTGAATTTTTTCCCAACCTGATTTGGAATCCGAACAGGATTTTTGTTTTTTGTTTTCTTTTTTCGATTTACAACTTTCTCACATCCTTCAATTCACTCTCTTTCAACATCAACCATTTTGAAACATGCACTCCTTTGTAATTTGTTGAGATGCAAAATTAGTTACTCGAGGGAACACCAAGCAGCTTACTACTACTTCTCCTACTCCTCCTTCAACTGCAACAATTTCCTCAACCCCACTATCATCAATCTCAAGTATTTTTAATTGCTTGAGACAACTTATGACTGAGGTTGAAAAAAATCTTTTCAAACTTTGATAAGTGTTGTTCATAGAGGCGTATATTTCTTCCAGATTTTGAAATTTGAATTGTTTTGGCTTATTCAATCCAGTCATGCTTTATCTTGGGAAGACTATCCAAATACAGTCCTTCCAAGCTAGGGAATGTAACCTATAGGATTAAATTCTTTGTATTAATTAAAGATGCCAAATATTTCTATGCTTCAACTTTGAAAATATGAAAAATTAAAGTGGGGAAATAATATAAAATAACACAAATTTGAGAACAATGCTAATCGAAACTTTTTATAATTGATGGGGAAGATACCTGAAGATAACATTTCACTTGTAAAAATATTCATAACATGTAGGTTTTGATTTAAAAAAAAAAAATGGGTGCAACCCAAAATCCGGGTTCTGGGTATTTAAAAACTGGTTTCAATCCAGGTTCCGGTGCAGGTAAATTTGGGTTCCCGGGCCGGAACTCGGATGAACATTCCTAGTTGATTTTACTTCACAATGTACATTATGTGGCTTGCTTTTTATCTAACGTGAAGGCAAGAAATCTTAACATTATAAATTGTGACTGGAAGGGATGTTCACGTTCCCCTAACAGGCTGGGCGTAACTCGTTCCCAGAAGGCCCAGGCACCAAAGCGTAATTGGCCCATGAGTTAGGATTAGAGGAAGGAGGTCCAAGGCCAGTGCGGGAAGAGGGTTGACGTGGAATGATTGGACTCCAACCTCTCTAACCCGACTTTGCACACACATGTAGTAGCAGGATCACGCCGCATTTAAAGACATGTCCCCTGATAGAACATACAAAAAGTGGCCGTACTCACCAGCTGGCCGCAAGGAACACAATTTGAAAGAGTCACGCTGCATTAAAGGCGACAATGTGGCACCCTGTATGGAAGACGGGCACCTCTGATATGGCATATGGAAGACCACCATGACAGGGAGTATAAAAGCCAAACTCCAAGTTAGAATATTTTTTTTACATTCTCTAAAGTATAAAACATTCATTCTAAGGATCGACAAACTAACTTAGGTATCAATCAACTTCGAACCCTCGCTTTCCTTGTATTGTAGGGGATCGAGCCCGGTGATTGATGTGAGAAATACTTCATCAATAGTAACTATTTAATGTCAAAAACTTCTTTTGGGAATTTTTTGTGTGCTCAATGAACAGTTCTGCTTCGCTTTCCTTTTTTTGGGTTTTATTGATTCATAATGCATCATTGATTTCCTTTCAATTACATTATGTTCCAAATGTATTTGCACGTTTTATTATTGTTTTTTTTAATGAAAAACACGTGTATCGCATTGATTTTACCATGAAGACCTTTCCACTATAATCTCCCAGTTTCTTCATTCTTGACTGTGAGTGTTAGGATGTAGTGTCGTCTCCACGGCCATTTAAACCCCGTCTGTGTAACACTCGGGTCCAGTGCCAAGTCGCACTCAAATTTTTTTTTGCTACGAGACAGATTTATTTTCATCAGGATATGTGTGACGCCCCAACTCCCACGTAGAGGGCTGCGAGAATCGTGACATCGGGATGATGACAACATGGGTCACGCATCCCAACGAAATGTGCCTAAGTGTGTGCAACATGCAAAAGTGCACAACAAAAATCGCAGCAAATAATATAAATAAGTCAACTAAGTACCAGAAATTTAAATACAAGTATCCAAAATAAATTACCTTTAAAAAAAAAGTTATACAGTTATTCCAAATATTACAAAAACAAACAAATAGACAAGAGATAAATCAAATCTCGATACACAAGAGTATCCCCAGATCACTCTTCCAACAAAGCCAAAGCTTAAGACTCGTCGTCCTCATCTGCATTAAAATCTGCGATACCATAAAACGGTACCGCAAGTAAGTAATAATCCAAACAACCGTCATGATAAAAATGCATTAAAGTAACCAACTAACAAATCCCAAAACCTCATTTTTTTCCAAAAATGATTATTTTTCCAACACACGCTAAAAATCTCATTTTGGCTAAAACATATAATCCAACATTTTCCCAAAAAATGATTTACACAAAACCCAACCATTTATCGGACATTGTAGGTGGGAATCACAGGCGGGACTATACCACCATCCCTGCTTACCACCATCCCTACCGCATGCACCGTAGGCGAGACTCTACCACCATCCCTGCTTACCACCATCCCAACAGTCTCTTTTCCTTTTTCTCAAACTAGTCAATCCAAACATTTCAAACATACTCAAAATCATTTCTTACATGAAAACCTAGTTTCCAAATAAACACATGAACATACATGAAATCATGCGAAAACCTAGTTTTCAGTTACAAACATGAACATGAGTGCAAATGCAATGAACACAACACGACAAAAATATCCAACAACCAACAAATGTCAACACAATCCAATCACACAAACAAACTTCTTCCACTAATCCATCCGACCCCCGTACTCCTCGGACTCAGTCCGGCAAAACCAATCAATTCACAATAAAATAAGTTAGTGCAAAACTACATTTAAATCACGAAAGTTCTTTGGAAAATACTTACAGCGCTGTGTAATAATTTCCGAGGGATCACAGAGCTGCAAGAAGTGGCAACACAGCTACAGAATAGTGCTGAATGCACTATGGCCGTGGGTCTCAAATACCCACTTTTGAACGGGTGCAAACGAAGACCCGAGATTGATAAGGTAGGGCCTAGGGATGTCGGTGATGCTAGTGGTGGTGGTGGTTGGCTGTGGGTAGCGGTGTAGAGGGTGGTTGGAGTGCAAAAATGCCCAAATCGAAAATGTTGATGAATGTGCTTCACCGGTGACGGATCAGAGCTGGGGTTAGGTGCATTGGGTTACTAGGAGGTCGAGGATGAAGTGGTGAAGAAATGGGGGCCAGAGGGGGCGCAACGGTGGGGCTAGAGTGAAGAGAGCGCCGCGGCTTGGTGTTGTGGGGCAAACAACAGCGAGTTAGGGGCTGAGATTGGTAGGGGCTGATGACTGGCGGTGGGGGAGCGAATGGGTTGGGAGGTGTCGCGCAGGCGGCGCGCGGCAGTGGCTGGGTGGAGAAGGAGAAGCGTACGGGGAGAGAGAGGGAGAGGGGTGTCGGCGGGAAGCAGAGGGAGAAGAAAGAAAAGAAGAAAAAGAAAAGAAAAGAAGAAAGAAAAAGAGAGGAAAGAGAAAATAGAGGGAAAGAAATGAGGTTCAGTCCTCACATCTTGGGTCACAAAAATGATCTAACAGAAACGATGTCAAAACAACAAGTAAAATAAAATAATTCAAACGTAGTGATTAAAATGAAAATAAATAATTACACCCAACAATAAGTTAATTGCATATGAAAAGTCATTTAAATGCATAACAATAATTAATTATAAGAAAACACTTCAAAATAATTTTTACAAAATTAAAATAAAAATAAATAAACTCACTAAAAATCCAACCAATCTTAAAACAAGAGAATAAATTTTTGAATAAATAAAAAATAATCCTTCAGTAAAAATATACTAAAATACGGAGTGTTACAATATGATTTTTATTTAAGCTTGATATTTAAGATTAAATCTCATCTACCTAAAGAGTTACACAAGAAAGCCTTCTAAAGGCTCGAGTGTATTATTGGAGGACGGATTTATTTTGGACATGAAGATTTAGGCCGTTTTAAATTTATGAGTTCAATTTTCAAACCGATTAGGGTTACAATTTTTAGAGTTCCTTTCTCATTAAAATTCTTACACAGACACACACACACGCGCACACACACACACATATATATATATATATATTCATATACAAAATTTTCTTTCCTCCATTCCCAGGTGCACCCACATACAAAATTTTCTTTCCTCCATTCCCATGTCCTGGCCTTTCCTCTTACATACACTGCACATGCACTATTACTTTTCTATGTGCATGCCGTCCTGTCCTTTCCTT
>QEOY01000264.1:2626-26371 GCA_003123805.1 Juglans sigillata | reverse complement strand
TTAATATAAATTTTATAAAGTTGATGTTAATGAATAGGAGAGAGAAAAAATATTAAAAATAATGTTTGGAGAGGGAAGTACTATTCATAACTACGTAAAAATTTAGAGATCTATAAGTTAATATAGATAAATTTAAAAATATATTTTGTAAATATTAAGATGATGATAAAGATGAATAAACTATTATTAGCGCTCAGATGAGCATTGGATCTGGAATTTAGAACTAGAAAGGAAAATTTGCGGTGAAGAGAGGTAGACTTGTTTCACATATGGACTGTTCTACAGTAAACAGCGCTGTTCATTGTTGAAAATTAGTTTATTGATAATATAGCATCCATGTCGGGATGAATAATTTTTTTTCTAAATTTTAGTTAAATTTTTTTTTATTGTTTTTTAAATTTTACTTACCTTTTCAAAACATTCTACGTTCTACTCTCTCTCTCTATATATATATATATTTATATATATATATATATTTATATATATATTTTACATTTTCTTAACTATTCAGTTATTTATCTTTCTCCTTGTGTTTGTGTTTTAAACTATTAGGCCATGATTAGATATAAAAAGTGTTTCATTTCATCTCATCCCATAACTACAACTTTCTCAAATTGTCAAAGAAAATATAATAAACAATTCAGTTCGTTCAAATCTAAAAACAAAAATAATATTAAAAAATAATATTTCTAACAATATTTTATTAAACTTTCAATTTCTATCTCAACTCACAATATTAAATTTTAATGAAATTTGGCAGGGATTTAGAACGCGATAATTTTTTGAAATTTTACCGTTCAAACTTTTTTAACTTGTTTGAACAGTCAACAATGTTCTAAAAAATATAAAGCGCCCTAGACTTTAAAAAGTCTGGGATATTTTACAGTTGAGAGAGAGAGCCTTGCCTACCAAAGATGGGGAAATTTTGGGGGTATTGATGCGGTAAAAATACTCAACAGGCCGGAAGAGGAGAAAGAGTCATTCCTGATCCACAAGGGCGACTTCGGCCTCAATCGGCATTGTATAGAGCCCCCGACAGTGTTCCAGTGTGGCTGTACGACGGCGGAGTGTACGTTCATGGCAATGAATGGAAAATAAGCACAGAGAAAGTAAAGAGAGATGACACCAAGATTTGCGTGGTTCGGCACCAGGCCTATGTCTATGAGGGTTTGGAAAGGAGAAATCTACTATAATATTCTTGTTTACAGTCTCTCATAGTCTCTCATATCTCATTGTACAATAGTGATGCTAAATATAAATTTACCGAAGAAGAGGCTTTCGCTGGAGCTCCCTTGTTTTGAGGTCGAAGGAGTTGACTGTTGAGGAAGGAGAAGAAGATCTTCCCCCTCTATTTATCTGATAGACATTTCCCGCTTGCACCCCCTGCAGGTAAGATCAAGCATTTGCATGCCTGACCACACACCCCCTAACAGCCCCATGCACCCACGTTACCTCCAGACAGCCCCACACCCCCATTACCTCCTGACCCTTCTTGTCCCATATTGTCCCTTAGTTTCTAGTCCAAGTGGGCTAGGCTTGGTGGCTGGGCCCATATGGACTTCTTTATTTCCCCCCCTCACAGTACCCCGCGATTCTTAAGGGCAAGTAAGGACCTTGAAAATCCTTAGAGGTAAAATTGTTGCCAAGTTACTCTGCCCAGATACGTAGGGAAGTAAATTTCAGAGGCCGATCCCCGTTCATTTGTTCCTCTGGCGCAAATAGAAAATATTTCCGAATTCAAGTTTCAAATATGAGCTCGATTACGTAGAGTGTGGGTCGGCAACTTGTGCGGGGCTAAGGCAGGAGATGGACTCGACCGCGTATGGCGCTAGCACAGAGCTCGGACAAGGCGGGAGATGGGCTCGACCCTCAAAGTGTGAGCGCAGGGCTCGACTAATGCGGGAGATGGACCCGACCGCGTATGGTGCAAGCACGGAGTTTGGATGTTTGTTGCTATTTGTAAAGTGTACGTTCATTTGATGATTTTATTTTGTTGTTAGTGTGATGTTTGTGTGAAGTAACCCACGAAAAGTAGCCAGAGGGCCCATCGACCCCCTGGGTCCACTTTAGGCGGTTACCGAGCCCATCGGCTCTTTCCCGAAGGTAACTCGCGCATGGCGGTTGTGGAGCTAGGAGGCCCGTTAACTCCATAGGCTCATTCCTTGAAGGTAACCCATTGGCAGTGGTTATGGCGCGAGCTTGACACTCTGCGCGAGTCAAGGGACCCGTCTTCTTACTAGTACAGGGACTCAATTTTGTTGAACTGGGGGTCGGCATCAAGTCCGGAGACTTAGGGCCTTACCCCGCAGTGAGTCAAGGGACCCATCTTTTTACGAGTGTAAAAACTGGGCTTAGTGAGTCAAGGGACCCGTCTTCTTGCCAGTGTACTAGGCTTAGCGAGTCAAGGGACCAGTCTTCTTGCGAGTGTAAGGACTTGACTTAGTTGGATGGGGGTAGGTACCAAGTCCAGGGACTTGGGACCTTACCCGGCAGCGAATCGAGAGACCCGTCTTTTTGCAAGTGTAAGGATTCAGCTTAGCGAGTCGAGGGACCCATCTTTTTGCGAGTGTACTTGGCTTAATTGGACGGGGGGTCGACGGCAAGTCTTGAGACTTGGCCTTAGCCTGCAGCGAGTCAAGGGACCCGTCTTGTCTTGTTGCGAGTGCAAGGACTCGATTTTGTTGGATAGGGGGTCGGCGGCAAGTCCTGTGACTTGGCCTTACCGCACAACGAGTCAAGGGATGTGTTCTTGCTAGTGTAGGGACTCAGCTTTGTTGGACGGGGGTCAACGGTATGTCTTGGGACTTGGCCTTACCCCGCAGCCAGTCAAGGGACCCATCTTCTTACTAGTGTAGGGACTCAACTTTGTTTTTCTTGAGTGTGTAGGGACTCAGTTTTGTTGGACGAGGGCACTAGTCCATGCCAAATTGCTTTCCAGGAGTGCGAGGCCCATGACCAGTGTTTCTGCACTATAAGAAGTAATTTCGTTAATAGAAATAAATTCATGCAAATTTTGTGAGACAATACTGGGAAGTTTCTAGGCGCTGTAGTCAGTCGTTGCTTGGCCGAAAATTGTCCATAGCTGTCTATCGCTTTGCCCTTATTCTTCACTTTCTTTTTTATTTTTTTAGAGTCCGTGAGCATCGTTACATGGGACATGCAAGCCTTGTGCTCGGGAACCTCACTTCAAATGATTCACTATCCGAGCCTTGTGCACAGGACTTGGACAACCATGCAAATGGCTGGTCCAGACTGTGTGGCCGTGCCCCATACAAGTGAGGTTCTCGAGCTGAGGGGTGCAACGTGAAGGGTTGGTGGCTCCCAAGTTTGACAACTCCCGAGCTTATGATTTTCGCACCGGTGATTCCCGTGAAGGTGGTTCTGTCCCGAGCTGGTGGGTTGCCATACCTGCTTCCCGAGCCGAGGTGCTGCAGTGGAAAACCATGATCAAAGGAGGGACCCTTGCGGGGTGTGCCTGAGCCAAAGAGGTGGAGGACCCCGTGGGGGGTATCTGCTGAGCAGTGCTAAGCAGAGGAGGAGGACCCCATGGGGGTGTCTGCCAAGCCGAAGAGGAGGACCCCGTGGGGGGTGACTACTGAGCTGAGAAGGAGGACAACCCATGGGGGGTGTCTGCTGAGTCTGGGAGGAGGACGACCCCATGGGGGGTGTCTGCCAAGTCGATGAGGAGAACCCTGTGGGGGTGTCTGCTGACCCTAAGAGGTGGACGTCCCCATGGGGGTGTCTGCCGAGCCGAAGAGGTGGACGACCTCGTGGGGGGTGTCTGCCAAACCAAGGAGGAGGACGGCCTCGTGGGGGGTGTTAGCCGAGCCGAGGAGGACGATGACCTTGTGGGGGTGGCTTTGTTGTGCCGTGGTAGTTCAAGATTTCGGTCACATGTATTCTCATGCATGTGGTCATACGACAAGGCCTCCGCCACGGACAGGCGGCCATGAGTGCTCTCCAAGGGGACAGACAACTCCAGCAGTTCGCATGGACATCGTCGGTGCAGTCCCTGGCCGGGCCATAGCGAGGCCATGGACCCTTCGTGCGTGCATTGGTGTGCGCCGTGGTGAGCAGACCAACTACTGGGAGCGGCCACACAAGAGGGGGTTCACGTCACGCTGAATAGAAACACCCAATGGCCCATGTAGCAGCCGTCAGAGAGTCAGGCGGGCTCACGGTGCCAGCAGTGAGCCTCTCGGGGGTTGTGCAACGTTTACATGTTTCCCCGCCGTGCACGACGTGCAAGGCCTGCGTGTTAGGGACCTAGGTCTAGTTCCTAAACACTATGCTCTTCTCTTCTTGATTCTCCTTGCGATGACTGATGTGGCTAGCCTTCTTGCTTGGCCTTGAACAAAACGTGGCAATGATGGGTCCCTAGGTTAATGGAGGTTTGGTGTTTAGAAATGGTGATCTAAGTGATGAACTCAAGCACTTGAGTAGTGAGGCACGGCTAGAGTGCAGACTCTTGGAGTTGGTGCCACTTGTGATGAGATTAGGGTTTGGATGATGAGTGAGGCTAGGGTTTGGATGATGAGTGAGGCTAGGGTTTGGAAGAAGAAGAAGATCCTCCCCCACAATTTATCTGATTTCCTTTTCCCGCGTGAGCCCCTGCAGGTAAGACCAAGCCTTTGCATGCGTGACAGTGCCCCCTGACACCTCCCTGCACTCACGTTACCTCTTGACTCCCCTGGCACCCACGTTACCTCTTGATAGCCCCACAACCCCATTACCTCCTAGCCCTTCTTGTCCCCCCCTTCTTGTCTCCTAGTTTCTAATTCAGGTGGGCTAGGCCTGGTGGCTGGGCTCGTATGGACTTCTTTATTTTTTCCCTTCATAGGGGATATTCTTGTGAAGTAGGGAATGAGAATAGTTATTTTTTCATTCAAAAAAATGAGACTTTTTTTGTAGTTTGAATATGCATTTTTTTCTGTACTCTACTAATGTTGTTTCTCTTTTTTTGTTCTAATAGGGAATGCTTGGTGCTTAAAATTTACTTTTTTGGTTTGTATTCGAGATATAGTCACATAGATTTTATTATTGCTTTCAACTTTCTTGAAATATATAAAAGCTTTTTGTTTGCTATAAATGTTGTTTTTATTATTTTGGTATCTTATGCTGTTCTTTATTATTATAATATTAGTTATTATAAATTTTGGATGCTTGGTGTAGGCTTGATGTTTATATTTTGTAGGTTTTATTCTTGGAAACATTTTGTAGACTAATATTATTATTGTTCTTGGATACTTTAGGGATTGTTCTTAACTACAAGAGAAGATAAAAAGTTCAAGACATGAATATCCTTGAGTTGAATAGATCTGGGAAGAACAAAAGAACTAAAGTTTCAAACTTGGCCCATTTAATTATTTTATATTTTTCGGATGATCAAGGCTATGTAATGAGTTGTGTAAACACTGTCAGTTAATTTGTTATGGTTAAGAATTTGAGGGGATTTTGTAATGAAATTTTTTTTTATAGATTTTATATTAATTTTCCTAATTTTATATGACTATTTGCTACTAGGTGAAGACAAAAATTGCTTATATTTTTTAAAATTTTACATAAAAGTATTTGCTAGGAGATCAGTTCGCTTCAATTGACACTTTTGGTCACAAACATAATTTTCTGCAAGATAATTTTATCGTAAAAGGGATTTTGCGGCCAACATTTTCAACACAAATAGTTATTTGCGACATTTTTAATCATGACAAATGACTATTTGCGACTAGTTCTCCAAAACAAAAATCCGTTCTATTATGACTATTAGGGACGGAATTTTCTTTTCGTCCCAATTAAAATCTATTCCAACAGTATTTTTTGAGTTCGAACGATTATTAGAGACAACTTTTTTCGTCCCAAAAAAAAATCCATTCGAATGGAAATGACAAATTTCACCTCAAAAAATATTTTCTGGGAGAAAAGTTGAATTTCGTCTCAAAAAACATTTTGAGACAAATTACAGACGAAAAAAATTTCATCTCAAAAATTTTTTTGAGACGATATCAAAACCTTTTGAGATGAGAATTTTTGTCCCTAAAAAGTAAATTTGTTCTAGTGACTCATCTCATATCAGCTCATTATCCAAATTGCACCTTAATCTCTAATCATTGTTTTAAAATTAATTTTTGATCTCTTGAAAATTGTAATATTTTCAAAATTTATCATTTTTTACTGATAATATGCTTTTTAGAAGCATATTTTTTTTTCCAAATTATAAGATTTTATATTTTAGAAAGTTTAGTTATTATAAATGATAAAGAAAGGCAGGCGAGTGGATGTGAGAGAGAATAAAAATGCAGGAGGAAATCTTCATTGGGAGAAAAAAAAACTATTTTTTGTGTTTGTGATGCAAGGGGATCCAAAACTGAATCCGAGGCTGATGAGGATCAGCTGACCGATGTAATGTTAAAAGCACTGTACTATCTTGGGAAAGTAGACCAGCGCAAAAGCACTGTACTATCTTTAGAAGCATAGGATTTGGGTGAAAAGTGGTAGAGTTGGGCGAGAAGACTATTTCCTCGGTCGGGTAAGGAGACTTATCCCTCAGTTGGGTGAGGAGACTTATTCTTCAGCGCACACATCGAAATCTCTCTTTGGTGTGCATGTCGTGGTCACCATGCTCTACCTAGTGGGCCACTTGTCGACCCAAAATTTAGCCCTTTTTCCTTTCGAATCGTCACTTCTAATTAATTCTTCCATTTTTGGTCAATTTTCTTTTATGGTAATATTTATCTTTGGTAATGATTTTATTTCAGATCTTAGGCTAGATTTTAATCATAATTATCTTATTCCATATTCTATTGTTTGGCCTTAATTATAATTTTGACATTTTTAGTTAGCTATTTTAGCCCGGCTTGTGGGCTTTAGAAGATGGTCTTTAATTAATTTTATAATAAAATCATGTTCTCAAAGTTTCTCTCTATTTGCGATTTTTCTCAATCTTAATCTCTAGTTTTCATTGTTTAACAAGCATGCAGAATTATCTCTATTATGTCCGGCGTCAGTTGGCATTAGAGTTTTAGCATTTTCTTGGGGTGAACTATCGTTAATTTTCATGGCTGGTCAATGTGGACAAGTTCCAAATGAGGAAGTCCCTCCCGCAATCATAAAGTACAGGATGCAATCACGGCAAATTTGCAGAGGCAAATAGCAGAATTATCCCAGTGTCTAGAGGTGCAAAACTTGGAGGGTTAGACTTATGATCAAGAGTCTGAATCCAGTTTTGAGAACCCGTATCACAATCGTGCCCCTTATCGAGAGCACTGTGGTCAGGAGGAGCGGGGTGGAGACCTAGGCTTAAGAGTGGATCTACCGAAATTTTCTGGTACTTTGTAGGCGGAGCGTTTCATCGATTGCTTGCATGAAGTGGAATGTATCTTCGATTACAAGGATGTCCTAGATAGTATGAAGGTGAAACTAGTTGCCATCAAGCTGAAAGGCCGAGCGTTTGCCTTGTGGGAGCAGTTGAAGCGGGCTTAAGAGCGACTGGGTAAAGCCAAGATTGGCGATTGGGAGTAGATGAAAAAGAAGATGAAGGGTCACTTTTTGCCCTTCGCACACACTCAAACCTTGTTTCAATGACTTCACACACTGAGGCAGGGAGTGAAATCTGTTGATGAGTACACCGAGGAGTTCTATCAATTGGTGGCCCATAATGATATTTCTGAAACTGAAGAGCAATCTGTAGCACGTTATTTGGGTGGCTTGCGGCAACCCTTGCAGGACGTCCTTAGCTTTCACTCTTTGTGGATTATTTATGAATCTTGTCAGAGTGCTCAAGTCATAGAGAAATAGCAAACTAGGCGACCTGTGCCAAGGGGCGATCAGAACACACTAGGGGTCCCTCCCTAGGAGACTCACCCTACTCCGTGGGCCCACTCAAGGTCAAAGTTCAAACACTAATATTCGGTGCTTCATAGGGCGATAGAATGCGGAAAGTCTACCACCCAGAAGGGGAAAAACCTCCTGATGAATGAGAATGACATGGAGGATGTTGAAAGCATGAGAGAACCGATCTATGACAAAGATGGCGAGGAAGGGGTTGCTTGCAAGAAGATGGTAACGAGACCCTTGTCATCAGGAAGAGTTTACTAACTCCAAAGGGGGATTCAGGCGAAGACTGGTTGAGAACTACTATCTTTCACACCACGTGCACTATTTTTCAAGAAGGCGTGCAATATGATCATAGATAGTGGTAGCTGTGAGAACGTGGTCTCTG
The DNA here is from genome assembly GCA_003123805.1 of Juglans sigillata. Classification (NCBI taxonomy): domain Eukaryota; kingdom Viridiplantae; phylum Streptophyta; class Magnoliopsida; order Fagales; family Juglandaceae; genus Juglans; species Juglans sigillata. The sequence continues at coordinate 18,153 of QEOY01000264.1, read as the reverse complement.
AGTAAGCAGCTCAAAAGCTTCAACTCAAGACAGACTGTCACCTGAAGCCGTACAAACTGTAGTGGCTGAAGAAAGGCAATGAGGTCACCATTGAACAATGGTGTTTGGTCTCCTTTTTGATTGGTTGGAAGTATTTTGACAACGCGTGGTGTGACATGGTCTCCATGGATGCTTGCCATTTATTGCTAGGTAGGTCGTGGTAGGATGATCGGAGCGTGGTTCATGATGGGCGTAAAAACGCCTATTCCCTTAGCATTAAAGGGAAGAAGGTTACCTTAGCACCCATAGGGAGGGAGTTGCTTCTGCTCCTTAGGGTGAAAAGGTCCACACTCTTCTATCAAAGGCTAGATTCTTGGAGGAGGCAAAGAAAGAAGGCATGGTGTTTGCCTTGGTGCCATGTGACGAGGATGGACCATGAGATATAGTTAGAAGTTTAGTAGATACTATCTGAGTTTGGAGATCTAATACCGAAAGACCTTCCCCTTGGCCTTCTGCCCATGAGAGATATACAACACTAGATTGACTTAGTGTCGGGATTTAGTTTACCCAATAGAGCAGCATATCGCCTCAGCCCCAAGGAATTAGAAGAATTGCAGTGCCAAGTGCTGGAATTGTTAGATAAGGTCTACATCCGTGAGGGTATAAGGCCATGTACAGTTCCTACCCTCCTGGTACCTAAGAAAGATGGTTCATGGTGCTTATGCGTAGGCAGCAGAGCCATTAACAAAATCACTGTGAAGTAAAGATTCCCAATTCCCTTCCTGGACGACATGCTGGATCAGTTTTCTGGCTCTAAGATCTTTTTCAAGATTAATCTTAAAAGCGGGTATCACCATATTTGAATACACCCTTGGGACAAGTGGAAGAAGGCGTTCAATATGCAACATAGTCTCTGCGAGTGGTTGGTCCTGACCTTTGGGCTATCCAGCGCACCCAGCACATTGATGAGATTTATGCATCAGGTATTGTGGTTGTCTATGGGAAAATTTGTCGTTGTCTACTTTGATGATATCCTCATCTAGAGCTCGATGTGGGAGGCACATGTAGGACACCTCAGAGCTGTTTTCGAGATGTTATGAAAGGAGTGTCTATTCATCAACCAAAAAAAGTGCTCATTTTTCACCACTTCTATTACATTCCTTGGATTTGTTGTCTCTACAGATGGATCCACATAAATCAATCCAAAGTGGAAGCCATTTTAGAGTAGCCAACCCCCAAGTCCCTACACTAGGTGCAGAGCTTCTATGGCTTGGGGCCCTTTTATCGATGATTCAACTGTAATTTTAGCACTCTAATCATGCCCATCATAGAGTGCCCGAAAGGGTGGTCATTCCAGTGGTTCGAGGATGCAGAGTCAAGTTTCTAGTTGGTCAAGTAGAAGATGACTAAAGCACCAGTCCAGGAACTCCCATATTTTGAGACGATCTTCAAGGTGAGTTGTGATGCTTCTAGAGTGGGTATTGGCAGCATCCTGAGTCAAGAAGGATGACTTGTTGCATTTCTCAGTGAGAAACTGTCAGGATTGAAGAAAAAGTACTCCACATACGACTTGGAGTTCTATGCGATTGTACAGTCCTTGAAACACCAGAGACATTATTTGGTGCAAAAGGAGTTCATTTTGATAGGCATTGAAGTACATCAATGGGCAACACAAGCAAAGAAGACGACATGCCGAGTGGGTTGCTTATCTGCAAGAGTTCACATACTCGCTGAGATACCAATCTGGGAACTTGAAATGTGTTGTAGACATGTTAAGTCGACGCATGACACTCCTCACCACCATTAGTACCAGGGTGGCGGGTTTGACACCTTCAGGGATTTGTATGCCGAAGATTCGTCCTTTGGAAAGATTCTTAAGGATGTAACTAAGGGTAGGCGAAGTGATTCCTATTTCATCGCCTACAATTGTGTGTCCCGGATTGTTCCTTAAGAGAACACATTATACGGTAACTACATCGTGATGGGCACTTTGGGCTAGAAAAGACTTTGGGTTTAATCGTCGTAGATTACTACTAGCCCAAGTTAACCAGTGACATTGCATGATACGTGGTAAGATGTTTCGTGTGTCAGAGAGTGAAGGGAACCCTTTACCAATGCTAGCATTTACACTCTGTTACCTATACCTGATGGTCCCTGGCTTGATGTCAGTATGGATTTTGTCATAGGTTTTGATATGAACCCGCAGGAATGGAATCTCTTGAACCCACAATCAATTTGAAAACTCACCCAAGAATTTCAAAATCAAGTCAATGGATGGAGAATCTAGACCTTCTGAAACTTGCAAATGATCTTTAAGAGTAGGTCCACCTTGGTTTCCATCAGGTTTACCCAAGACCCAATGCGCCATGGATTTCATCTTCGTTGTGGTCAACTAATTTTCTAAGTTGAGCCCATTTGAAGTTGTGTACGGTTAGAGTCCATTGAGCATCCTTGATTTGATCTCTATCACACGAATTGGTCACCTAAACGTTAAGGTCGAGGAGATGGCAGAGCACCTTCGGGGAGTACACGACCAAGTCAAAAAAACAATTCAGGCAAGCAATGCAAAGTACAAGATTCATGCCAACAATTGTTGCTGCCAAGTACTTTTTGATGTAGGAGATCTTGTTTGGTTTGTACTAACCCGAGATGTTTTTCCTGTTGGCAAGTACAATAAGTTGAAGGATAGGAAGATTGGACCTTGTGAAGTTCTCCAAAAGATCAATGACAATGCATATAGACTACGTCTTCCCAATCACATGAGGACTTCGGATGTGTTCAAATCCAAACACCTTAGCCCCTACTTTGTCGACGATACCGTGAATAGTGAGTTCTTTTCAACCCAGGGAGGCTAATGCTAGGGAATCCGAAACTGAATTCGAAGCTGATGAGGCTCTGCTAACAGACGCACTGTTAAAACCACTGGACTATCTCGAGAAGGTAGACTAGTGCAAAATCAGTGGAAAGATATAACTATTCCTAGGATTTGGGCGAGAAGCGGTAGAGTTGGACGAGAAGACTATTCCTCGGCTGGGCGAGGAGATTCTTCGGAACACACGTCGAACGTTCTCTTCGACGCTTTGGCACGCACATCATGGTCACCATTCTCTACCTAGTGAGTCCTTTGTCGACCCCAATTTCAGCCATTTTTCCTTTTGAAATTCAACTGTTTTTCCTTTCGAATCATCACTTTTAATTAATTCTTCCATTTTTGGTCAATTTTCTTTTATGGTAATGTTTATCTTTGGTAAAGATTTTATTCCGGATTCTTAGGCTAGATTTTAACCATAATTATCTTATTCTGTATTCTACTGTTTAGCCTCAATTACAATTTTACCATTTTTGGTTAGCTATTTTAACCCAGATTGTTGGTTTCAGAAGATGATCTTTGATTTATTTTATAGTAAAACCCTAATCTCAGAGTTTATCTCTATTTGCGATTTTCCTCAATCTCAATCTCTAGCTTCCGTTGTTGAACTAGCCTACAGAATTAATCTCTGTTTTGTTTGGCGTCAGTTTGAGTGATGTTTGGATGTTGAAATGAGATGATCGAATGCAGTGAGACGAGACCAGGTCTATATCTAAACGGCCTGGCCTTGTTTGGATAGTTAGATGAGATGAGATGAAAAATCAAGTGATGTTGTTTGAGTTAAGATTAGTTTAGTTTGTTTGTAAAAATGTATGTTAATAGATGTATAAGTGAGATGAGATGATAATCACTTTTTATGAGGGATTGAAAAAGTGGTAGGTCCCACCAATTATTAGAAAGTGTTTTTAATGATTGATTAATATTTATGAATATATTTTCTATTAACAATTATCAATTATTAATTAGAAAATTCCCAAACTTATTAAAATGAAAATTTTCCAAGTTTATTTTTTTCCAAACTTATTTAATTCAAAAATTATCAATTATGAATATAAAATACTCCATTATAATTATCAATTATAGATTGAGAAATTCGCAACTTTATTTTATCCCAAGTAATAGGGACATTTTTCTATAGTTACGTACTGAGTTGAAACACTTTTCAATTTGACAAAGTTTTCAAAGATAAAATAATGGAGAGATGGAGCTGTTGAAACCGAAAAGTGAAACCGACCAAATTCCAAGAGACTACTTTTCCCTTTCAGAAATGTGTCGGTTTTAGTAATATCAGATCTATATTCATCTCAATTAACACTAATGAACAGTTTTGGAATGAAGGAGAGACGTGAGATGAGAGCAATTCTGTGTGTAGTGAACGTTTGGATACCGAGACGCTCTGACGTTACAAAATATTTGACATGGTTTGTGTCTCATCTGTTTTGGGGTCATGTTAATCATAACCCCAAAGTCATTAACTAATAACAAGAAGCATGTTTGCCAAATATCTATTCTATGATAAAATGTGTCTACGCTTATAAACAGTACAATTTGTACATCCGTCTTTTTTAGCCTGCTGTTAATTAAGTTAGTGCCTGTGTTCTATGTAGTTTAGGGATATAATTGTCTTTTAGTTATCTAAAGGGAATGATTTTACTTTTGTCAATGATTTTATTTTCTTTCATTCTGTTTGTGTGTCAACTCCCTCTTTTTTTCCCTCTTCCCTCTTCCACTCTCTCTCCCTCTCCAAACCCAAAACGCCACCCCACATCCCCCTCCAACTCGCGCCGCCGTCCAGCTCTAGTAGGGGTAGATCTCACCCTCCTCTCTCCCCATCGTTGTTTGCCCTTTTGTTTCAGTTTGCTCCATTGTGCCATGCACGACCACCGCAACCCTCCATCACCACCTTGGCTGTGACATCCCCAGATTTTGCTTAGGATCAGATGAACATCTGAAGCGTCGAGATATGTAACGCAAGGTTATCTGTCCCCGTTCGTGACATATAAAATGTAATGTTCCTAATATGCATGTAGTATTATGCAATATTCGTAGCGGATAATTTTTTTTTTCTTGAGCAATTCTATGCACTAAACTTATAATATTCCAAATAGTTAAAACCTAATCCGTACATACTTAACAAAATAACATCCACGATTACCGCACGGGTATCAAAGGACTATAATCTTAAAACAACGAAGACCTGGTTCCATAATTACATTACCAAAATACATTATTGGGCTAGTTCGTTAAGTAACTCGTGTAACTTGACTAGCATGCCAGAATACTATCCAAGGACCTAACTATGGAGGCTGCAAGCTCTGTATTGCGTCTACGACGTCTAGTCAACCTCCTCCAGTCTACCAGTGTCTTCTCCATGCTCTGATCCTGACACATCACCTACCATTCGGGGGGAATGGTAGTTGAGACTACTACGGTGAGATTTGATTATAAATCTCAACAAGTTAACGGGAAACTTCCACAGAGGTTAATGATGCATGCATGACAGTAAAAGCATGAATGTATAACCAAAATCGTAAGAAAGCATATCATAACTTTACATATAGCATGGCATAAATGACATAACTTGAACTGAAACTGAAACTTAACTTGACATGACATGACATGTACGTGAACTTAAAACATAACATGGACTAGCAATATAGCATGAACGTGAACTTGAAACATAACATGGACTTGAAACATAGCATGAACATGAACATACATAATTTGAACATGAACTTGAACATAACATGAGCCTGAGCATAACATAACATAAATGTGAACTTGAAACATAACGTGAACGTGAACATGACATAACATGAACGTGAACGTGAACTTGAACATAACGTGAACGTGAACTTGAACATAACATGAACATGGACATAACCTGACATGAACATGAACTTGAAACATAAAATGGACTTGAAACATAACATGAACATGAACATACATAAAATGAATGTGAATGTGAATGTGAACTTGAACATAACATGACTTAAACTGAAACATATTCTCGTCTCATGGGGTCACCATGATAAAGTAGTCTTATCTCATGGGGTTACCATGATTGTGTAATCTTATCTCATGAGGTTTCCATGATTGCCTATTCTGATCTCATGGGGTTACCATAATTGCGTAGTCTTATCTCATGGGGTTACCATGATAGAGTAGTCTTATCTAGCGGGATTATCATGATTGCGTAATTTTATTTCATGGGGCTACCATGAGTGTGTATTCTTATCTCATAGGATTACCATGATAGTGTATTCTTATTTCATGGGGTTATCATAATTGCGTATTCTTATCTCATAGGGTTATCATGATTGAGTATTCTTATCTCATGGGGTTACCATGATTTAACAACAACCATGAACTGAACAATAACTTAAATGTACGGAGTCGTACATGAACATAAGTCGAAAGACATGACGTAATTGACATAAAATATTTTATAGCTTAACATAACATGTGATAGACAATATTTCATAACATGACATAACATGTAATAGTGAATATTACGTGACATGACATACATATAACAGATGGCATACGTAATGTGACATACTTGCAATAGATAGTAACATGAGACAGAATATATTGTGTAAACTTGTGATGACATGGAATGGCATGGCATATCTAACAACATACGAACATAAACTGTAATTCCTTTACCCATCACACATATACAAAAAATTGAAAGTAAGTTAAAAAACTAACGTATCTCGATAGTTGCATTCTACGAGAATAAAGCGCGAAACACGAGAAACTGTAAGAGGGTATTGTAAAAGTTATAAATTTAATTACTAACAATTAGAAATGTGAAAAGAGACAACTTAGAGTAAAATTACCATTTTACCCTCTAAATGTGAGAAAATGACAATTTTACCCCTAACATAAGGATTTCACATCCTAACTCTAAGAATTACCAAAATTTACATTCCTCATGTAAATTTTGTCCTAGACTCAAATATCAATTCAAAAAAAATTTAAAACTATTCACAATTATGGAAAACTCACTATGGCCGAGACATTCATAGGCCATTTCTCTTGATTATGGTTGCAATTTTTCCATCTCCAAAACCCATGATTAAACCAAAATTTTATAACAAAGATCTTCTTATCCTATGTTTAAAATCACACTTAAAATATACATTAAGAAAAAGCTAATCATCAACACCAAAAATCCTGAAAAATCAAATTTTACTTCTAACATATTCATAACATCATCCTAAGATCAACCATGCTTTAAATCATCAAACAAAAGTCACAAAAAATCATAAAATAACACTTGGAGTTTTTGGTTTTACATTTAGTCTAAAAACATAAACTTTTCTCTCAACTAACTTTGATCAATCTCTTGATCCATGGCTTAAAGACATGTGATCTTCAAACAAAAATATCATGATTTAAAAAATTTGTCCTAAAGAAGATCCAACCAATAAACTTAAAATTACATGGCTAAAACTTATTAAAACATGGATCTAGCCCAGAAACATCAAATCTTAGGCCGAATTGAAATCCTCCTGCATAGAAAAATCTTATCTTTAAAACTTATACTAAATATCTTCAAAATAACATCCTAAAATTTATATAAGAGGCTTAGGATCATCACATAAAAATATCAAGGCCTTTGCAATAAGATTAAACCACAAAATATTCGAACTTCCACAAAACAAAAACTGTTTTTCCACTTTCAGTTTTCATGTTTCTGGATCTAAGGAAATCTATCATCAAATGCTTTATTCATGCAACAAAACTTCAATGAACATTTATAAACACATGATAACAACACTCCATAAAATTTTCAGACTAAGATATGTCCATTAGCTTGGTCAAAAATTTCAAAACATAACATACTCTCCAGTTTCACGCCCAAAATGACATTTCCATGGTTAAAAATACTTGTGACTAACCAAATGAGTATGGAATAAGACTAATAAGATATCCACGGAAACTAAACTCAAATACAAACAACTTTTGTGAAGGAGTCATCATGCGAAAATACTTACAAAGGGTCGAACATCTCCACACAAAAAAACCCAAAAATCTGCCTGAGATAGCTCTTTTGAGTCTCTCTAAGAACGGGTTGAAGAAGTGATAAAATGGAGTGAAATGTGTCTTGCACGACTTTAGACTCCTGTAGGGGGAAGTTATGGGCTTGAATGATCTTTGATTGTAGGTGGCTACCTGACATAAAGTGGAGAATAGTGAGGGGCAATGACTGCCTCCAACTGCGGTGAGATATGGAGGTTGATGGAGTGGATTTCTCCTTCACATCAAGGCACTATTGGGTGCAACCAATGGCAGTGGATGGTTTGCCATGTGGGGAAGGAAACTTCTTCAAGAAGATTTGCCATGATGGCAAAATTCGCGGGCCTTGGTGGGCTTCAACCAAGTGGGCCTTAATTTGGGGTTTAAAGGGGGTTTGGTTAGGGTTCAAGATGCTATCAAGCCCATATCGATTTTTTCTTGGCCCAATCAAAATTTCAAGATTTAAAAGGTTGGATAATGATGTCATAACAAGGATTTGATTAATTAATAGCATATGGAAGTGATTTAATCAAGTGATTAAACACAATGCTAGAAATCAGATTAAAAAGGGTTTGGAGGCCAACTTTAGGGTTTGAAAAACCGTTTAGGGTTTCGGTTTCAACCAAGTTTTTGGGGTTTCAATTAGATCCCAACCATTTAGGGTTTTGCTAGGATTGAAACCTTCTTTGGTCTGGCACAATTTGGTTGATCAGATGAAACGAAGTTTTGCTTTGTTGACATGATCTCACACCTTGATTTCCTTCACAAATCTATCTAATGGTTCTTCTTTGTGCCAAGTGTTTAATACTATTCACTATGCGTAGCTAAGATCTTGCCAAGTGTCTAAATAAAACTTCTCTAACCTAATTTGGACATTCCACACCAATTTCATCTCAATATATTGTTCAAATGGAATATTTCTCCGTCCGAACTCAGACTTCCATTCGAACTAATGTCCATATTTGACCTTGTTCAAACGAATGAACATATTTTATGCACTCGAACTAATAAATTTTTCAAATGACTTGTGTTAGAACAAAAATTATGTCTGTTCAAACAGAAATTTTATTTTTGGAAATTATATTCGTTCAGACTGGGTTTTGCACATAAATGTTGTTCGAACAAATAATTTATTGTTCAAACATCCGTATTTCTCTTTTATAGTTCAAATGGATTAGTTTTTGTTCGAATGGGTCTATTTTGGTTCGAATGTAATTACAAATGGTAATTTACCGTTCCAACTGTATTAATCATACTTATCAGAATTTAATTAAAATACCATACTAATATTACATAATTTGTAATTCAAATATCAATTGTTCAAATGTTTTGGAATATCATAATATAAATGCAATGCAATAAAAGATAAATTTGAAGACTATGGTAGTGGCATAGAGTTTTGGGACATCATTGACTGAAATTGTTCAAACATTTTTTGGTTATTCAACTGCATCATCTCTTCTAATCTCGCCTCCAAGTCCGCTACTTGATCTAATCGGGTCAGCTACTCTATTTCCTTAGACCTCAATTGTTTTATCTCAAGTGCTGCTTCCTCCAATTCCTTAGTCTTGTCGTCATTCAATCTGGCTCGAGAATAGGATGATGATGATGAGGATGATTTTATGCAATGTTCTAAGCCCCTCAAATATCCAGAATGTGATCCAAGAACTTGATAAAGGATCTGAGCATCGTTGACAAATGATGCATCAGATGGGTCCGCAACAGTTTCCTTAAGAGATATCATTTTGTTCTACAAAAAAAAAAATATTAAAGTTAGTATAAGTAACAAAAATATTATATGACAATGGAATTAAAAAAACTTAAGCATATATAATTTGTCTCTGCTTCGGGACTAGCCCAAACACCATCACAATTTTTATGTGTTTTAGAATACAATTGGGTCAAATCATAGTCAGCGGGACTTTCTTCTTTCTGCAAATGGAAAATCTATATTAGAACTTAAATCAGAAAATGTGTATTATATATTAATATTTAACTGGCACTAAAATAACTTAACCATTTTGTTAGACAAACGATGAAAAGATCGAGAACCTACATGATGATTTATATTTAAATTTGATCTATTTGCTTTGTTTACGGTACTCCGTTGCTAACAAAAATATTAGTCTATATGTTTAATACATCAGTGATATACGACTAAAAAAAGATAGAAGCGATATTACCTTATAAGCAGGATTTTCAAATATATCATAAACATTCTCCCATTCATTTGGTGGAATTGCTTGGAATGGATTTTGGTGCGCCTTTATTATAGTACTGAACTTCTTATAATATGCATGGCATCGACCTATGTACCTCCGAAATGCATTCGACATCAATTCCTCAACCGTTAATTGATCCTCTCTTCGGCCAAAATTAAGCTCAAACTCATAATTTCAAAAATTATAAACAATTAGTATAAATATAAAGTAACTTGAAAGTAACATGTTATATACTTAGTTGCTTGAGATGTAGCTTATTACCAAACATCTTGGGAAACTTTAGACCAAGAGGATGTAGCAATCGGTGCATACGTGCGAGTAAGTGTCTCAACATAAGAAGTAAGCCACGCTGCTAAATCTCTGTAGCCATCGATGTGATTATCAGGAATCTCAATCTTGATTTTACCAACTTTCCATACTCTCTCTATGCAGACACCCCTCATAGTGCCTCTATCTCGGCGCTTGCTTACAATAGCTATATATACAGTAATTAAAACATAACTTTTTAATTAAATTAATTTATTTTGTTGATATATTACTTAAATTGAGCATAAAATATGATATTTAATTTGATAAAATATCTTGTTCTGGGCCTGGTGATGTTGGCTAACTATTCATGACATGTGAACCACACAAGGAGTCACCAATGGATGGAGATGGCACACGTGTTGTTTTGCGTTTGAGAGGCATATCTATTTGAAATGTAACAAATTATTATTCAAACAAACGTTACAGATATTTATATGTTAATATTACTTACAAAAGTTCATGTTTGAAATTCATTCACTATCTGTTTTGCTGGACCAGTCGCCCTAATCCTCACTAGACAGTTCAATTGATTCATCTTTTTTCGATATTTCAGCCTCAATTACTTCGGGTTATCTTCTCTACGCAATGAGACCATATCATATTGGCTTAGATCAACAAATAAATTGATGCATACTTCATTTTCTTGATATGCTTCTTCATTTATTGGACTATCAACTTCTTCATATGATTCATCTGCCTCTGGAATGTAATCATATATATTTCTTGGAGCAAACTTCTCCACTACCCGCCATGGGTTTCCGTACTCCGAATCATCTAAATAAAAAACTTGATCCGCTTGGCAAGCGAGAACGAAAAAATAGTCCGCATACCATGTGCGAGATGTATTGACACTCACAAAATAATCATCGTCACGCACTCCCAACCTAGGATTTGAGACATCCCACCAATTACATTTAAACAACCAGACCATATATCCCCCCACGTACTTTAACGCTATCATGTCTTCCACAATTCCATAGAGGTCAATGTTATCATCCCCATGGCTTCCTTCGACTACGACCCCACAATATTGAGTTTTCCTATATTGTTCTCTATCAGTTGTATGAAATCTATATCCACGCACCAAACATCTGGAGTATTGGATGGCCCGCGTGGATGGACTACATGCTAGAGCATACAGTTCTGGTGAGATTTCTTCTGAATTTTCACCATATTTCAATGCAACCTATATCAATAAATATTATTATATAGAAAAAAAGTAGAGTTTAGTAGTATGAAATTCTTATTATAAAATGGGGCTTAACAGTAATACCGAATGTTCAAACCACGAGGAAAATTTCTCTTCATGCGTCTTTTCTACGTCAGTTACACCATTTGAGCAAAGTAGTTGTATATGTTCGCTGTGCATGTTCATGTAAATGTTTAATTTGTATGAAGTTATACTATATTATTATACATAAATATAAAGATAATATTGATTTAGATGATCACCACTAACCTCAAGTAGTGATCAATCTCTGTGCAGTTATTCAAGACATACCATCAAGCTCTTTCAAACTCTTGCCCACATAGATCATAACCCCCTTGTGCGCCTATGGGATGCGCGGTCTGGGAAAATACAGTAAATGTCGATGAGACTCCCATCTCTCGCCCACCTTCATAATTTCAGTATGGTCTTATAAATCTAGTATCAGCCCCACGAAAATACATTGAACAAAAGATATGCGACTCATTATCAATATATGACTCTGCAATCAAACTTTCTGTACGAGCTTTATTCCCCACAGATCGCTTAAATTTTTCCAAAAACCGTTCAATAGCATACATCCATCTATACTGAACGAGGCCAGCGACTAAAGCCTCATGAGGTAGGTGCACATGCAAATGAACCATTACAACAAAGAATGAAGGCAAGTACAAACTCTCCAATTTGCACAATATTACTGCAATGTCAGCTTCTATTTTTAACAATGCATCAACTTTCAACATTTTACTACAAATGTTTTGTTTTTACGAGAGTTAGCTGTATCTTTTGTCTTCCCTTCTATTGACATCAGAGTGCCCAATATATTCTCACATATATTTTTCTCGTTTTGCATAACATCTAAATTGTGGCGCAGTGTCAAGGTAGACCAGTATGGCAATTCAAAGAAAATACTTTTTTTTGTCCAATTCAACTCCATTGCTTGTAGTTTTCTCTTTCGAACCCTTGTAGCTTTCCCAAATTTGTTTTTTGAAACATCACCCAACTGCACGATAATATCATTTCCAAACAAGTATGGCGGTGATGCCCTGGCTCAACCCTTCCATCAAACATCGCTTTATTTGAACACCATCGATGATTATGTGGTAAATAACGATGATGTCCCATAAAACATAATTTCCTACCATGACTCAACCATTGAGACTATATATCTTTATTGCAGATAGGACAAGCCATTTTACCTTTTGTGCTCCACCCAAACAGATTTCCATATGCTGGAAAATCATTTATTGTCCACATCACTGCAGCATGCATCTTGAACTCCCCCGATGAGGCCGCATCATACGTATTGACACCCTAATCCCACAACTATTTCAGCTCTGCAATCAATGGTTGTAGATATACATCTAATTCATTCCCTGATGACCTTTGCCCTGGTATCAGTAAAGTCATCATAAAATATGGATCCTTCATACACTTCTAAGGTGGCAAGTTATAGGGAATTAATACGATAGACAAGTACTATGAGAAGTGCTCATGTTGTCAAATGGATTAAAATCATCCGTTACTAAACCAAGAGATACATTGCGAGGTTCTTTAGCAAACCATAGATAATCAACATCAAATTTCTTTCATTGTAAGGATTCTGCAGGATGTGAGAGGAAATTTTCATTTTGGACTCTTTCTGTGTGATGCCAAGACATATCTTTGGCAGTCAATCAGGACGTAAACAATCTTTGATGTTGAGGAATCAATAGAAAATGTCTTAACACTTTTCGAGTTACATTACGTTTATTGGATGTCCATCTTGACTCATGACACACTGGCATGAGTCAAATTCTGCATCTTGCTGCTAGTGGAGAATACAATCATTTTTACAAGCGTGAATGATATTATAATCAAATCCTAGCCCTCACTTCAATTGCTTCGCTTCATAAAAATTACGGGGTATTACATTATCCTGAGAAAGAACCATTTTAAATAATTCTAGCAACATGTCGATGGCCTTAGCAAAAATACGATAAATAGACTTAATATGAAGTAACCTCACCGTGAAAGACAACTTGCCATGACGAGTGTACCCCTCATACAACTTTCTTTGTGCATCCTCCTACAGTCTTGCAAAATTATCATTTCCTTCAAATGATTGTGTAGATGTTCCTTCTGTAATAGCCCACTAGAAATTCATTGGTGGAATTTCTATTGACTTTAGAAATCTCGTGAAAACCCATAAGTTTTTACGAATCGACCAATCGCTTAGGTTTTAGTCTGTCATCATGATCAGTGTTATCACTCTCTATGGTGCTAGATTTATGGGTTTAATTATTTGAGATAGTTAGAAGTGTCAGAATGAGTTATGGTCTATGCCATTAGACTCAGTGCATTATTTAGGATTTTATGGCGCAATAGCCTATTTTCATAATTTCGGACGAAATGTCTGTTGGAAATTGTGAAATTATTTTTTAGGGGCACTTCGGGGTTGAATTTCGGTGAACGATTTTCACTATAGGTTAATATGAATATTTAGAAATTTTTAGTCCTAAGTTTATTATGTTTCTTTTTAGAGTGAATAGTAACCTCGATAAGCGCACCCATTGCAGTGTTTTTAAAATCACAGTGTGAAATGTCCAAATTAGGTTAGAGAAGTTTTATTTGGACACTTGGCAAGATCTTAGCCACACATAGTAAATGGTATTAGACACTTGGTACAAAGAAGATCCATTAGATAGATTTGTGAAGGAATCAAGGTGTGAGATTATGCCACCTAAGCAAAGCTGTGTTTCATCTGTTCAACCAAATTGTGCCAGACCAAAGAGGGTTTCAACCCTAGCAAAACCCTAAATGGTTGGAATCCAATTGAAACCCCAAAAACTTGGTTGAAACCAAAACCCTAAATGGTTTTCCCAAACCCTAAAGTTGGCCTCCAAACCGTTTTTAATCCGATTTCTAGCATTGTGTTTAATCACTTGATTAAATCACTTCCACATGCTATTAATTAATCAAATCCTTGTTAGGACATCATTATTCAACCTTTTAAACCTTGGGAATTTGATTGGGCCAAGAAAAATTGATTTTGGGCTTGTTAGCATCTCAAACCCTAACCAAACCCCCTTTAAACCCCAAATTGAAGCCCACTTGGTGGGGCCCACCAAGGCCCACGAAATTGGCCACCTTGGCAAAGCTTCTTGGAGAAGTTTCCTCCCCCACATGGCAGACCATCCACTGCCATTGGCTGCACCCAATAGTGCCTTGATGTGAAGGAGAAATCCACTCCATCAACCTCCATCTTTCACAGCTGCTGCAAGCAGTCTCTGCCCCTCTCTATTCTCCACTTTATGTCACATATCCACCTCCAATCAAGGGTCATTCAAGCCCATAACTTCTCCCTCCAGAAGTCTAAAGTCGTGCAAGACATACTTCTCTCCATTTTATCACTTCTTTCTCCCGTTCTTAGAGAGAAACCCAAAAGAGCTCTCTCGGGCAGATTTCTGGGACTTTTTGCGTGGCCATTTACGACCCTTTGTAAGTATTTTCGCACGATGATTCCTTCACATAAGTTGTTCGTCTTTGAGTCTAGTTTCCGTGGATATATTATTAGTATCATTACATGCTCATTTGATCGGTCAAAAGTATTTTTAACCATGGAAAGGTCATTCTGGGCGTGAAACTGGAGAGTATGTTATGTTTTGGAAGTTTTGACCAAGCTAATGGACTTATCTTGGTCCGAAAATTTTATGGAGTGTTGTTAACATGTGTTTATGAATGTTCATTGAGGTTTTGTTACTTGAATAAAGCTTTTGATGATAGATTTTCTTAGAGTTAGAAACTTGAAAACTGGAAGTGGTAAAACAGTTTCTGTTTTGTGAAAGTTTGAATATTTCGTGGTTTAATCTTATTCCAAAGGCTTTGATATTTTTATATGATGATCCTAAGCCTCTTATATACATGTTAGGAT